>CM035407.1:44662063-44844563 GCA_020310875.1 Ceratopteris richardii | reverse complement strand
CACAATGCATATGCATATGCATACACATGCATATGCATAAGCATACACATGCATATGCATAAGCATACACATGCATATGCATATGCATACACATGCATATGCATATGCATACACATGCATATGCATATGCATACACACAAATGCACATGCATATGCATACACAGAAATGCACGTGCATATGCATACACAGAAATGCACATGCATATGCATACACACAATGCATATGCATACAAACATGCATATGCATACACACAAATCCATATGCATACACATGCATATGCATACACATGCATATGCATACACATGCATATGCATACACATGCACATGCACATGCACACATACACATGCATATGCATATGCATATACACATACATATGCATACACATGCATATGCATACACATGCATATGCATACACATGCATATGCATATGCATACACATGCATATGCATATGCATACACATGCATATGCATACACATGCATATGCATATGCATACACATGCATATGCATATGCATACACACATACACATCCATATGCATACAAACATGCATATGCATATATGCATACACATGCATATGCATATGCATACACATGCATATGCATATGCATACACATGCATATGCATATGCATACACATGCACATGCATATGCATATGCATACACATGCACATGCATATGCATATGCATACACATGCACATGCATATGCATATGCATACACATGCACATGCATATGCATACACACATGCATATGCATACACACAAATGCATATGCATACACAGATACATATGCATAAACACATATGCATATGCATACACAAATACATATGCATACACAATGCATATGCATATGCATACACATGCATATGCATATGCATACACACAAATGCATGCATATGCATACACACAAATGCACATGCATATGCATACACACAAATGCACATGCATATGCATACACACAATGCATATGCATACAAACATGCATATGCATACACACAAATGCATATGCATACACAAATGCATATGCATACACAAATGCATATGCATACACATGCATATGCAAATGCATACACATGCACATGCACACATACACACATACACATGCATATGCATACACATGCATATGCATATGCATACACACATGCACACATGCATATGCATACACACATATACACATGCATATGCATACACACATACACACATGCATCTGCATACACACATGCATTTGCATACACACATGCACACATGCACACATGCATACGCATACACACATACACATGCATATGCATACACACAATGCATATGCACACATACATGTTTGTATGCATATGCATGTTTGTATGCATATGCCTGTTGTGTATGCATATGCATGTTTGTATGCATATGCATGTGTGTATGCATATGAATATGCATATGCATATGCATTTGTGTATGCATATGCATTTGTGTGTATGCATATACACATGCATATGCATACACACAAATGCATATGCATACACACAAATGCATATGCATACACACAAATGCATATGCATACACAAATGCATACAAGCATGCATATGCATACACACATGCATATGCATACACACATGCACACATGCACACATGCATATGCATACACACAATGCATATGCATACACACAAATGCATATGCATACATAAATGCATATGCATACAAACATGCATATGCATACACACATGCATATGCATACACACATGCATATGCATACACACAATGCATATGCATACAAACATGCATATGCATACACACATTGGATCAGATGGGATCTTCACATTGGATCAGATGGGATCTCCACGTACATCTTGGGGAGCGCATGACCATGAAGATTTCAGAATATATCATATATGTAATGGAGCTCTAGTCATGGATGTAGCCGGGAAGTCAATCCGTCAACGCATTCGACAACTTTGATCCATAGCATTTGGACATTCTGTAATGCTAAAATGGAGCGAACAGGATAGGGATTCTAAAAATAATATCACACAATGGATATATGAAGAGTACCATTCAGAACCTGGGAATCCTACTGTGAGTTCGAAATGGATTCAGCATACGGCACGCGAGATGATGTCTCATCGAGGGTCGGAAGCTCGTGATGCTTTTAGAGCAGACTTATCGAAGGTTGTGTGGTTAGATTATGAAGAGTGGGAATCGATTCAAGAGGAGCAACAACATACTCCTAATCGATATCGTCAACAGAGAGATGCGACGGCCACATGTTTGGATATGGTTGGAACGCCGCATTTAGGTAGTGGCGGATACGATAGTATGCGCTACCAATTTCTAAGTATCATGTTAATTATTGAATTTGTTTGTGTTCAGCACATCATGTATGTTCATCTAACATTTTGCATATTTATTATAGGAGTTAGCAGTGGATCGTCCTCCGACACGAATCGAAGAATCTTACGGATATCGTCATGGATTGACTGCACTGTTGCAAGACTTAGAGGGACACAGTGCAATCATTTCATGGAAGAATATTCTATGATTAGGTAAACTTATAGCTTGGTTTCGTATTTTTAGTTGTTGTTTATAAATGTCATGTCAATTTGTCTCATTTTATACATGCTTTGTTGCAGGATTGCAGGTATAAATGTTTTGATCCCCTTATGTATATGCTTTGCCATAATTTTGTATTACGCTCTTATGTGGCAATGATGTACTATAATTTTGTATTCAATTCCTATATGGAAGTGCTTTTTCACATTGCCACAATTTTGTATTACACTGTTATTCGGGAACGATGTACCATAATTTTGTATTCGATTCCTATATGGAAGTGCTTTGTCACACTTTTGTACATCCTTCTATGGAATATACATATTTTTGTACATGATTCATGGTTCATTTTTGCTCATATAAAATCATGTTTTGATTGCCATCAGAGTACATAACACATGTACTCGGTATAGATTTGGGTAGAGTGTATTGTCTTTTGCTAAACAACATCATGCTATAGCAATAGACAACACACTCCGCCCAAAAAAAATTGTGCAGATATGGTCATCGATATGGGCGTCAGTATGCTTAGTAGAGTCGCCGGTATGGGCGTTGGTACACCTAGTAGAGCCATCAATATGAGCGCCAGTATGAGCATCGGTAATACTGACGATTATACTGATGCCCATACCGATGCCCATACCGATGCCCATACCAGCGTTATGTTTCCGATGTGCATACCGACTATAACACCGACATCGCAGAAAATTTGTGCCCGTTCATTTTCCTCCGTAGCAACCACAGTATATCCTCGATATGTTGTAGTGAATATTGTGGAACATTTGTTTAAGTAAGAGATGTCATTGAAAATGTAAACATGTATTCTTCTTAATGGTTAACGAATATATCATATGTGCATAAGAGATGGTTTTATGAATCATAACATAAACATGAATAATAATAATTAAAATCAAAGATTTTGGACCTAAACAAAAAAAAAAATTGGAAATAAATTTACATACAGATTATCTAGAGAGATAAAACTACTACAAAAATAATACCTAGAATTTTCAAGAGAAAAAAAGTGGCCTAAGAATTACGTGGAGTGCTTAGTTGATTTAGATCAAAGTGATATTCTTTGAAAACTTAAGTGTATATATAATATATGTTCTATTTAAAAGCGTTTTGTTTGAAATTTCTATTTATTTAGTAGGTATTGAAGCTTTTCGCATGCATCCTTATCTAATTTACCATGTATTCTAGTCGTCATAAATATGTTCTTAATCAATTTTATGTTTTGCTTTTCCCTAGACATGGATTCTAGCGCTATCACAATAGTATAGAGAAAATATAGTTCAACAGGATTCTTTATTCTTTAAGGGTATTTTTATGAAAAAAACAAAGTGTAAACATGAAAATTTAAAGTTATATTACATGAAAATACAATTGTAATTATAAAAGCATATATTGATTAAACCTTTAAATCTGGTAAATAGGTCACTAGGTACCAAATTCATATCTTTGGCCCCAACCTTATTGAAATATGGGATATGGGGGTCCCATGGGTTCTATGCCCTTCAATTGTACATTTGTTCTTTTAATATATTCAATCCGAAACTTCCTCTTTTCAAAAGAAAAAAAAAACTTTTTGTAATGGAGGAACATATTTTAATGGACTAAAGTAGAGACTAAATCAGATTTAAAAAGTACCATCTAAACTAGAAGCATATATACTAGAAGTGCAAAATGTATTTTATTGCATTTTAAAATGAAAACCTATAACAAAGCCATATATAAATGTTATTATCTAAGGGAATTCCTTAGATATATGTGTACATGATAGAGGATCGTCTTGTCCATTCTTAGAATGTTGGTTTGGTTTTCACAAGACTCCATGGATATATCACGGGTTAAATATAGGATATGATGGTATAGTTGATAAAGGCTATCCATATTGTATGTTGTAGAGGCGATGGACATACATTCCATGAACTATTCTTCAGGGATCCATGTAACATAGGTAAAACAGTCTTTCTCAAAAGCTCCACCTCCATTTCACTGGATACTGCAAAAGAAATGGAACTTTTAGATCATCATCTTCTAGAATGATGCTCAACAAATTGAATCTACATAAATATGTAATGACAACAGAATTACTGAAACATGTTACATAACATAATGAAAAGATTTTCTTTGTGCACTAATCAAGTGTGAAATAAAGTTCAATGAGAAGAGAGTTTAGCCTTATTAAGTTCATTATCAATACATGTGTTTCATGTCTTGGTGTTGGAGTTACCACATTCTATAGACATTTATTGTGAAAATAAAATGTTTCATCACTTATAATAAGATATTGTATTATACGTGGAAGTAATAATTTGTTATACTCACTTACAAAACATATTTTCCAACACTTGATACTAATCATAATCAATAAATTATGATACTAATCATAGTCAATAAATTATGATACTAATACTATTCATAATCAGTAAATTATGATATTAATCCTATTCACAATCAAAAAATTATATGCTAATTTATAAAGAATGAGAAAAATTTAAAAATTTCATCTTCTTAAATATATTATAGTCTTTTAGAGTCTTTTCTCCCATAATGGAATATGTTAATCGTTTTCCATTTATGTTTCACGATAGCTATGAAATCCAACTAACACAATTTGTGTGCAATGTATCTATGTGCACATGATTTCGAGAATTATTCTTATAAGTGATCTGAAAAATTTTCCAAATTAAGTTGGTAAACTACCTTTTCAAAGGCATATAATAAATACTAAATGATAATCAAACCAACTCGTTATTAGTCAAATGATGAACTAATGTTCCATTCATATGATTAAGAGTGTTAGAATACCAATTTCGAGTGATAGACCTCAAAGCTTCTGTCCAATTGCAATTACTTTAGTTCAATTGGTTGGGCAATTCACCTCTTGAGGTTGGGGGCGAACGTTCAATCCCTAGAGGCTGTAACCTTTGTGGACTGTGGTTGGAAACCTCTCATCACTTAGGTGGGTGATATGTTTGGGTAGATGGTTGGGCCTTAGGGTGCCTTTGGGCTCTATGTCCTAACTGTTGCTAGATATCCAACCTCTACTTTGTGGAATTCGAGAGGTCCCATGGGTACTATGCCTCCTTTTCATTGTAGATTTCAATGATGTAAGCTCCTTAAAAAGAAAGATCAACGACAACTCATCATTTCCATGAGGAATGATTGTTAGTCAACCAATAGGATTATTATAAAACTTTAAAGTGTCATTAAATCATCATATCATCGATAATTGATATATATTTCTTAACAAATTTGATCTCTTTCATGTCCAAAGCTTAAGATCTACTAATATCTCACAAGGTAGACTCTAACTCCAAAGTCGATAACATCTAAGTTTTGCTCTGTGTGTGTGTGTGTGTGTGTGAGAGAGAGAGAGAGAGAGACGATGACAGCTACGTTTCCCTTTGAGAGAGAGAGAGAGAGAGCGAGAGAGAGAGAGAGAGACGATAACATCTACGTTTTCCTTTGTGAGAGAGAGAGAGAGGGATGAGAGAGAGAGCACCTGCTGCAGTCAGTAGAGGGGCCAATGGAGTAGCTGAGATGGACGTCGCAGAGACCGGGCAGGGCTTCGACATTAGAAGCGTTGAGCTCCCCGGCGATGGAAGCGGACACTGACTTTATGCAGGAGCAGGCTGCAATGCGGTCCGTCAGCGAGTCCTTCGTCGCACCATAGAGCCAACGCACTCCTCGACAGCACGCGTCCGTCGGGCTCCCACCCGCGGTCGTAAGAAAATCCACACATGGTATCAGCCTCAACTGTAGTACTGCACACATGATGGCCGCTTCCGCTGACGGTTCAGCTAGCAGAAGGGCTGCCATGGCTACCGCCACAAGCGCCATCTTTCTTCCAACAGCTCCCATCCTCTATCCCCTATATCGCAATGCTTCTTCCCTTCGACACGGAATGGCTAAACAGAGGCAAGGGCTCTCAGCTGACGCCCTGTGTGGTCGGAGGTTCGCTTATTTATACGTGCCAACACTCACTTCTCTCTCCTCTCTCCTCCCACTTGTCTGTGCTTCTGTCTCACATCTCCCACACTGTGCTTCTGGTGGTTAGTGCGCTATCATGCGGCGGTCATTGGCGAAGGAGTCGGTGCACGAAGACGACGCCAGGTAGTGCGTTATTGTAAAATAATTCCCGACATGCATGAAGCTTACGGAAGCCTCTCCTCATCTTTAGGTCATTACTCGCACCCTACTCCTTTTTGTTTCTCAACAAATCCTACTTATATTGATGAGAAAAACTTTATAACAAAGGCTAATAAGAGTTAAGGTTCTTAACAAAGCTTTCATCCTCCCTATGTTAACAAACCTCTCATCGCCTCTATGGGGGATCCACTATGAGAAAAATTTTAATCAAGCCTGTTCTACAGCACTGTGAAATCAACCCATGACCTCCAAAATTATCTTATTTTCAAGATATTCGTTTCTTTAGATGTGCAATTCTCTTTAGATTTCTCCAATTTCACATGGGTAAAAAAGCAACCCATCACAACTTCATAGTGTAGTAGTTCAAAGGGTGTAGCAAAAGATGCTATAGATTTCGATGTTGCATCCTCTAGGACTTGAGCTCATCACCTCAAGCAAATGAAACGATCATCTTAACCACAAGGGCAAAATGCAGATCTGACAGAGCACAAGTTTTTATGCAAAGATACTTATAGAAAAATCATGCATTGATATCATGACCTTCACATGAGAGACGTAAGGCTCAACCATGTCATTGATTACGTCTTTGTGAAATTTATGTAGCATATATGTTCCAAATTCAAAACTTGTTGGAGTGTTATTCTTTGGTTTTGGGAGAAGCAAAAAGCTAAGCTCATTTCTTTGTGGATCAATCAGTTTTGAACCCAAGACCCTGCAGATGGGTGGTGATTCCCTACCCACTTGTGCCATGCTTGTAGCTATCCAAAAACAGTTGACCAATTGTATTTATTTAATTATGATTCTTCTTCCCCCATCAAGAAGTGCAAATGTCTAGTTCCATTTTTGCACATGCAGTAGCACAGAGAGTGTGATCTCTAGACCAGAGAGTGGAAGGTGTTTTGTTTTACTAATTGGGCTCTTCATGCCAATGGAGGACTCTTCATCTACAAGTCAAGGATGAAAATAAGTAGTTCCTTCTGTAGGACCAAATGATGGAGAATGGATCTTCTCGAGAATCAGTAGAAGGATGTAGCTTGATCTAGAGATAAGTATTTTCCAGGTTGATGTTTCTATTCCAATACTTGATTTTCTCTTTGCTTTTGTTAGCTAGAAGTTTTATATAGCAAACTAAGGTTTGAATCCCATCATGATTTCCAAATGTTTACTAAAATTTTTATATAGCAAACTAGGGTTCGAGGAATGGGGTTTATTGAGATAACATCTAAAGCGTTTCTATTCGCTAACTATATAGAGTACAAAGATTACATAGATTGGAACATTTGAATCCTCGGTCTCATGAAGATAAGCATAAGAAATGATAGAAAAAAATAATTACTCCATTATAGTGTAGAATTATAGTGATATTAGAGAGAGACATAATCCATCGATATAGCTTGCCTCAAACTATGGACAAGGGTATATTCACACATAAATACATATACCCATATATGTGTACACGTGCATATATACATATCTACATACATACATACATATGGGAATACATAAACAAGCATAAAAATACATACATACCTACAAATATGTATGTACACACTATGTACATGTATACATATGTACTATTGGAGTTTGAGGTCTATGGAAGCATGAAAATAGCACAAGGAAGAAGAAAAAGATTGGAGAACAACACACAATAGTGAATGTATTACAAAGAAAAGTGACCTATTAGGTTAATAGACGTATATACAAGTTAGGGGCAAAAAGCTCCTAAAGAGGGGAAAAAATACCCCAATAATCCTAGTGTTTTCATAGCACTATCAAAATGTATCAACAAATCCCCCCAAGGAGTGATGCGGTGAACAAGGAGTTAGCACTCATGTGTAAGGAAATAAGCCCAAAGCTTTGCAGATGGGTGGTGATTCCCTACCCACTTGTGCCATGCTTGTAGCTATCCAAAAACAGTTGACCAATTGTATTTATTTAATTATGATTCTTCTCCCCCCATCAAGAAGTGCAAAAGTCTAGTTGCATTTTTGCACATGTAGTAGCACAGAGAGTGTGATCTCTAGATCCGAAGGTGGAAAGTGTTTTGTTTTACTAATTGGGCTCTACCGGGACATGATGTAATCCTCTTATGCTGAATAATGTATAAGGTGAAAAACGTTCCTGGCAAGGAAAACTTAAAGCTTGTGCCTCTTTCTCAACAACACTCAAGGAAGTTAACGGGTTTTGAATTTGATACCTCTCACACAAAACCTCTTGCGTTATACATAAAGACATAATTAAATCTTGTCAAAGAAATGAGAGCTAGTGGACATGTCCAACAGCTCTTCATGCAATGGAGGACTTTTCATCTACAAGTCAAGGATGAAAATAAGTAGTTCCTTCTGTAGGACCAAATGATGGAGAATGGATCTTCTCGAGAATCAGTAGAAGGATGTAGCTTGATCTAGAGATAAGTATTTTCCAAGTTGATGTTTCTATTCCAACACTTGATTTTCTCTTTGCTTTTGTTAGCTAGAAGTTTTATATAGGAAACTAAGGTTTGAATCCCATCATGATTTCCAAATATTTACTAAAATTTTTATATAGAAAACTAGGGTTCCAAGAATGGGGTTTATTGATATAACATCTAAAGCATTTCTATTCGCTAACTATATAGAGTACAAAGATTACATAGATTGGAACATTCGAATCCTCAGTCTCATCAAGATAAGCATAAGAAATGATGGAAAAAAATAATTACTCCATTATAGTGTATAATTATAGTGATACTAGAGAGAGTTATAATCCATAGATATAGCTTGCCTCAAAATGTAGACAAGAGTTCTATACAATCTTGACTACTCTCATGTTCCTTGCTAGTCACTTTCCTCTCTCTCTCTCTCCCTCTCTCTCTCTCTCTGGACATTCCTTTATAACTTCCATATATCAGTTACAAAAAGAATGGGTTTCCTAACTATTAGCGGTTTCGAGAACTCTAAAGGCACAAAATAATATTAAGTCAAACAAGTCAGACATGCCACTACCTAACACTTTCATATAGCGTACATTTAATTATCATGGAAGCATAGTGTAAGTCTTCATTTTTTATAATGTTTATGCTGTTTGAGCGATCCATGAAAGAAAATTGGATGAGCATAGATGTATTGGAAAAGTCATCAAGCACTTGCTTGCATCTATGAATCATCATTTCCACTTCAGGCATGGAAATGAAATGCTTATTTGTGCATTTCTCCTTCCAAAAGAATGTTTTCATGCAGAGCACAAGCTTCTTTCTTTTTGGAAAGGAATTTTATGCACTCAAGCTTGTGCACTTGACTTTTTATCTATTTTAAAGGAAGCCAAGTTATTGTTTTTGTGCATGGATGCATGACATTAGAAGCTCAAGAATTTCTTGATTTAGTTTAAGGGCATGAAAAGAGAAACATACCAACACATGCATACGAGCATATGCAATTTGCATATGATAGTGCATGATTTTCTTTCTAAGTAGATGAATGAATGTAATTTCCTAGTAGCTAGCTTAGTTTTAAATGCTCAAGTTAGAAATTAAGATAGAAGGAAAAGTACTTGGTTGCAATGTTATTCTAGCTATCTTGCAACTCAAGTACCTAGTCTATTCTTTCCCTAGATGAAACTTAGGTATCCAATACTTAATGAATAGTTACACTAAGTGTGCTTCATTTCTTGCTTAGTAAAAGTAGACATAAGAAAGTCAAGCATTCAATTTTCTCATCATAAGCAAGAAAACATGACTACTTGCAAACTTTAGGAGATACTTAGAGAATCACAAAGTCAAGGTTAGAAAGGCATTTTACACTTTCTTGTGCAATTTCTCATACGTCCAAGTAGGATGATAACTTAAGAAATGCTTCCCTAGCTCGATGAGCACTTTTAAGTGAATGCTCTCACTTGATTCTATCCCAATACATGATGGAAATGGAATATGAGTAATGGAACTTAATATAAATTGAACTTTCAAAGTCCAATAGATAACTTCAATTAAACTTTGATGCTCAATAGAGGGATGTTAGGTTCCATGATTGCACCTCTGACAACGATGCAACTTGCCAAGAAAACATAAAAACTTTGACTAAACTATTCCTTTGGGAAGGTTTAGAGAGTTACTTGGTGGTTGCATTTTATCTATTTTTGGTTGAAGAAGAAAACCTAGTTAAGTGATGTTTAGGAATTGGGATACTTCCTAAAGAGAAACCATTAAATAACATAGTATAGTCTTCTATTTCACGAATTGCATGCTATTCCTAACGTATTCAAGGTGAAGTTTTCTTTTGGGAATACAAGAAGTTCCAAAAAATAGATCTCCATTGATCCTTAAATGTTTCCTAAACAAGCCATAACGTTCCTAAACATGTCACAATAAATAACTTATTATGTCCTTTTGAAAGATATTCTAAATATAGAAGCTATCACATGTTGGAAGTCCCTATTTATTTTCAAAGACATTTTCTAGAAAAAAAGATAAAATCACTAAATCCTAACTCATGCTTAGGAAAATAATACAATGATGTGTTCAAAGTAACATTATTGTCCATTGGTTCAACCATTATAAGATGCTTGTACTTTAAATAATGCAATCACAACGGATTATCAAAATATGTTTAAAGGACTTTAATATCATTGGTAGATTGACCATGATAATAATTTTTGTTTCAACCTGAAGGAGAGGAATACGTATCACATAAATGAAAGTTCAAGTTGAACTTTCATAATGGGATGAGAAACCATATCCTAAAGGGGATATTTATCCCTTATTTTGATACTCAAAATATGAACACAAGTGAAGCAATAAAGCTTGTGAATATTGAATAAAAGTCCATAATTCCTTTCAAATATCCTTGAAGCAGTACAAAAGATTCCAAGATGAATCATTTGCTCATGTTGTTGATTCCTTAGAAGGAATATCAAGTAATGGAAGAATAAATTGATCCCTAGTAGTAAGAATGGAGTTCATCAAGTTAGTAAGACAATAAGAAGTTCCCAAGAAGTCCCAAAATACTGGTAGTGGTACGTAAAGTCCAATTATTGATATGATGTAGAGATGTATCAATATTGATAAGATTCTTAGTTTTCGAATCTAAAAGGCACTAGCACATGCTTGGCATTAATTTGAGGAAAAGATCTCTAAAATCCTACAAATAGGCCAAGAATCGTTAGAGAGTTCAAGACATCTTAAGATAAAGACTAAGTCTTTATTCTTGTCACAAGGTCAAAAAGATTTGATCAAGCTTGGCAATGTTTGTCCGAGAGCTACTCCAATTAGAATTACTCCACTATTTGTATAACTAGAATTACTCTCATGTTTGTCCAAGTATTGGCAATCAAACATCTTTTGGGAATTTCAATCAAGTTCTATTCCTTCAATAGAAAGTTTGAAAAGAGTAAGGTAATCTAAGTTTGAACAAAGTAAAATGTTCCTAGTATGTAGTTTGCAACCATGACGATGATAGTTAAGTATGTGGAAAGTACAATGTAATACCATCCTATCCTTAAAGGGATTTCGTAAAGGTGAAACCCAAAGCATGAGTAGATGCTTCAACTTAAGCCATAGAGAAGTTTCTATAAAGTCCTTAAGGTAGCTACTTAAAGCTTTAGTAAGAAAGGAATCTAAAGACAAGATGTAAAAAGCTCTTGTCACTACAAATTGGTTAAGTCTAGCCAATCATACTTGAATTTGAAAATATAAAAAAACTTGGAACTATAACTGGTTTTCTTTTGAAAACCCTAGCAAAGAAGGACGTATGTTCTATCCAATGGTTTTCAAGATTCCTAAGTAAAAGCACAAGATCTTGTGTGAAGGAATCAAGACCTATAATATCAAGTTATAGGTAATGCCTAAAACTTGAAAATTATTTTAAAGAATCGAATTTAAAGGTAATCTACAAAGATATGTTTACACATTAGGATAAGTATCATTCACACATCAATGTAAATTTAAAACAGGGTGTTATGGGACACCAAATTATATACTCAAATTGATGTAAGAAATCTAGTATGGGACATCATACCGTGGAATGATAATTCTCTTTTAGTCTTAGAATGAACCTTGAAGTTAGATTTTATCCTCAAGGGAATTAAAAAAAGAAGTTTAAATTCAAGGAGGAGAAAAGCATGATCTCAAAATACTTCAAGATCAATTAAGTGAGAAGATACAAAGTAAGTAACTTCCAAGATCTTCATTCTCAAATAGGGCAAAGACTTCTTCTTATTTGAAGTATGGAGCAATTCAAGATAGAGTGTTGTTGATTCAAAAATATTTGATAGATTTTTGAAGAATTAGGACTTTGACTTTGAATTGATCCTTTCAACTAAGGATTATATTGATTAACTCAAGCACCAAGTTCCTAGTATAACTCAATAAATTCAATCCCTTGACTCAAAGAAATGCATGAGAATCATATTTAGAGTAAACAATCATAATGATTGAATAAAGGAATGAACTTAGTCTCAAGTGAAGCATTATATATCATCATTAGAATCTTAGTGGGCTGATGCACTAATGTTGAATACCACACTAGTATCTTTTTGTTGGTGGATGTTTAGATATACCATATGAATCGTTTTGAGAATGAAGTTTATATCTCATACAGTTAAAAAAAATGCTTTAGTACCTTGTTGAACAAATCTTTGAGTAGTTAAAGTCTTAAGTCATCTAAAATTTCACTCATTGCAAGTTTACATATCTTTGAAGTTTGATTTGGTTGTACAAAGTTTTAGTTTTCTCTTTTTTTCTTTTCAAAACTTTTGGATTTGACTTAGATATGGTAGTTAATTATTTTCACAAAGTTCTAGGATTAGTTGGTGGGAACCAAGTAACTTAATTAAACATCCCTAATAGATATACTATAGGAGAATCTTTTCACTCTTCAAAAGATGCTACGTCTAAAATATGTTTCTTCATTTTACTCTTCTTTTAGTTATTTAACACAACTCTAATGATCTTTTGGAGTTCAATATACTCTAGAATAGAGAAGTTTGGAATTGCTCATCACATTGAAAATTCCAAGGAACTTTTAGCTACAATCATTTGAGAAAAGTGTCCCAATTTGGATAGTTTCAATTTTGGATTCGACTTGGTCAAGTTACGCTATGGTTGAGCAAATGCAAACAAAAATATTTCTCCTCAATTCTACATAGGTGCTTTTAAGCCCATTAGGGCAAGGTAATCCTCCAGTGAGGTGAATAATCAAGTAAATGTTTGTTGAGAGTGATCCATAGTACAAACATCCAAGTTAGATGTTTGGGACAACTAGAATGTTAGTTTTCAATTCAAATTCAAGTGAATCAAGAGTTCTCAAAGTCTTGATAGGAATAGAAATCTAAACTAATTTACTAAGCCCATGCAATAGTCATGCCGAAGAGCTTACTAGTAATTGGGATCCACCCATTTCACATGTTCATGCCTAGATCACACCTAGTAAAATAGTGAATTGGTCGAGGATGTTTTTAAATACACCCTTATTATTTATTCACTACTTTCTACTTTGATGAATTTATTAAAGTGCAAAGCAAGATGGTGTTTTGGATCATTTGGGTAAGGATGCCACGATAGAGATGAGACATGTTCTTCCAATTTTAGAACATGAGGCTCATTGGTTGCCTACAATATTTATATAGCTCTATTTTATAGGATGAAAATTTTTTTCCAAGCGATGAAGAATGTAATAAAGTAATTCTATGATCTAAGGGTCTAGCCGGTTCAAAGAGAATTAAAATCAGACACCGTTTGGTCACTCATATGTATGACCAAAAATCTCGACACTAGACTTATGTAGAATGTCATCTCCTCTTTTAAACAAGTGATCCACTTAGTCGAATGGTTAAGACTCAAGGGTGTGAAGAAGGAGGTCTTGTGTTTAGACCCCATGGGATGCATATGGTAAGTATTTTTCTCAAAGAGCTCTAGAATCTTCTAGAATCATCCAATTGACTTACTTCCAATTAACTGGGACACGGTGCACATGTAGGTACATGGTTAACATATGGATGGTTAGAATCCACCTACCCAACGAGGTAGTCCCTTGGAGAGAACTATATATAGAGGCATATGATTGGGAGAAGATTCATCTCTCTACCATGTGGTGGTGGCAATTGTCAGTATCTTGCACCTAAACCTATGTAAAGAGAACTGTTGTGAAAGTACTCCAAGATGGCTCCAAAATCAACCAAAAAATGCTCCAACGCAGACTTCCAAAGCAAAGAATGAAGCCTTGATGGCCAAAATGTAATGAAGATAATAATGTGACTATCTTTCCCCCTCTTGAAACACCACATGAGTGTAAAGAGATTTCAAGTTAAGCAAGATTTGGCGAGATTGATATTAGGATGGATGATCTCCTAGGAAGTATCAAGAACCTCCATCTTCCTTAATTGTTGATGGCCTCCCTTACACAAGGCCAACGATGCCAACAGTGAATTCGACGATAAGATATCACAAAGCCTATGCCTTGGTCTCTGCTGCATTCATAAGCCTTGGAGTTACTGAGATGTTCTACAGATTATAGGTTCCAAAATCACTCTGCCGACTAGAGACAACCGTGGATTCACATGCAAAACTACTTTTGATACCAGTGAAGGGGAGCCTCCGAGCTCTTTGTAGTGTGGATTATATTTTTTGGTGGCATTGCAATACCTCTTTCTACCTTTCCATGCAGACCTCTAGAAAAACATAGAAACCACATAACAAAGAGTGGGATTTAGTTGTATGTAGTTTCACAAATAGGCGGTTTCAATACGATTTGTGATTAACAAGGCCACTATATGTTTTATAGACAAAACATATACAAAAGTGTATGGAGGCCATTTTTCCATTCACATAGACACTAATGGTAACAAAATATTGAAATATTGGAAATTATTTTATTGAGATTATAATGTGGTTTGTGTTTTGATTTAGTAGCTGAAGGATCATGAGGGCATGGACGGGTGTGGACTTATTCAAATGCATCTACATATAAATGGAGAAAATATATCTTCCATATGTTTCGTAAATAAAAGACCCATGTAGAAACTTGTTTCTAGAAACATATAAAAATAGTTGTTGAGATAACAATCACTATAGAATGCGACTTTTGTAAATAAACTCACATAATATCCATTTTTCAAACACTACAAGAAGTGACCCTCTATAGCGGTTGCTAACATGACATAATTTTCTCTCTATTTAGTTGCTCACTTCATCATATAAAGCACCACATGCGCATTATTGATTATACAAGGCTCTTATCAATAGTCAAAATGATGGCATAATCAATGTAAAAAAAAGTGTTCAATATGCTATAATTTTGATTTGCATCACACATGTGGTGCTCACAATCAACATTTATATGATGCACTAGTGCAGTCATTTATGCAATGTTTGAACATCGCTTATGTGATGGTTATTCTGATGTTATGAAAAAAAGCACATTGCTCTTTGATCAGTCATTCTATGTGTGCCAGATGGAAGAGCAAACAAACATTTATATTTGCACAAACAGTTTCTCTCTATGTTCTCTCTATCCACCTTCCTTACTCTCCCTCTCTCTTTCTCTCTCTCTCAATCTCTTTGTTTCTCTCTCTTCCTCTATTTTAGGTTATTACAGACGTTCACCGATCAAAGTATATTCCTAATTATTGTAAGTGCATTTTTTATTGGTTTTATGCATTCTATTTTATTCATGAATTAACAAATGCATGCATATATACATAATACATACATAAATTGATATACATACATACATATGTACATACACATGTACATACACATGTACATACACATGTACATACACATGCACATATACACACATACACACATATACATGCACATACACACACATACACAAACATACACATGCAAACACACAAATACACACACACATAGACTCTCACTCTCTCTCTCTATGTGTGTGTGTATGTATACACACACACACACACACACACACACACACACATATATATATATATATATATATATATATATATATATATATATATATATATATATATATATATATATATATATATATATATATATATATATATATGTATGTGTGTGTGTGTGTGTATGTATGTATATATGAGTTTATCAAAGAGGTTCACCAATCGAAGTATACGACTAATTATTGTAAGTACAATTTTATTTCTTTTTATACATTTTAAATTGTGTTTTTATAAATTAGCATACACATGCATATATAAATAATACAAACATAAGTTAATATACACACATACACATACACACACACACAAACACACACATATAGGTGCACACACAAACATACACACATACATGTACACACACACATACAAATACACACACATACATAGCAAACACACACACATATACACAAAACACAAACACACACATACACATGCACATATGCACACACATACACATACACATACACAGAAATACACACATAGATAGAAGCACACACACACAAACACACACATACACACAAACACACACAAACACACACATACACGCACATACACACACATACATGGACACATACATATACACATACATATACACATACACACACATATACATGCACATACACACTTATAAACACACACACATCCACACGCACATACACACACATGTACACATGCACATACACATGCATAAATACATACATACACATACACACATATACACATACACATCCACACACATAAACATATAGAAACACACAAATACTTATACACATACACATATGTATACACATACACATACACATACACATACACGTACACATACACATACACATACACATACACATACACATAGGCATGCACATGCACATGCACGAACATATCTTCATGCACATGCATGCACATACATATGTACATATACATAAACATACATATATTCACACATAAATACATATACCCACATACGTGTACACATGCATATATACATATCTACATACATACATACATTCATACATACATACATACACGAATACATAAACAAGCATACAAATACATACATACCTACAAATATGTATGTACACACTATTTACATGTATACATACGTACTATTGGAGTTTGAGGTCTATGGAAGCATGAAAATAGCATAAGGAAGAAGAAAAAGATTGGAGCACAACACACAATAGTGAATGTATTACCAAGATAATGTACAAAGAAAAGTGACCCATTAGGTTTATAGACATATATACGAGTCAGGGGAAAAAAGCTTCTAAAGAGGGAAAAAAGTGCTCCAATAATCCTAGTGTTTTCATAGAACTATCAAAATGTATCAACAAATCCCCCCCAAGGAGTGATGCAGTGAACAAGCAGCTAGCACTCATGTATAAGGAAGTGCCAAGCTATGTGGAATGAATCCACAAAAGCAAGTAAGCCCAAAGCTTTGCAAGAAGCTTCAATCTTCTCACTAGGCAAAGCCTTTGTGAAAAGGTTTGCAACACTCTCTTGTGTAGGCACATATGCCAAACGAATCTCTCTAGCTAGTGCAAGCATGGAACACAAGTTTCCTCACAATTGTCAATGCACTCTGAATATCATTGAAGATGGTGGTGGCCAAAGACTAACCAACACCCAAATCATCCATAAGGCATCTAAGCCACACACACGCACTCAACAGTCATTGTGAAAGCTACCCGATACTTAGATTTACAACTAGAAGTGGCCATAGTAGGCTGCTTCTTGCTCAACCAAGACATGCATGAGCTACCAAGCATGAAGTAAAAACCATTGGTGGACACATGAGTGTCATAGAAACTAGCCCAATTAGAGTCAAGAAAAGCATGTAAATCTAGCAGTAGTGATCCCCCCTTGGGATTAGAAAATACAAGTAGTTGGGTACCATGCAAGTAGAAAAAGATGCACTTAACTATCTGCCAATGCTTGACTTAGGCAATGCATAAACCTACTAATCTATGAGACAGGAAACTAAATATCAGGATGATTTGTGCATAAGTAATTCAAGCATCCAATAACCCACTGATAAAGAACAACATCAAATGCATCTCCAATATCATGAATACTCAACCATAAACCTATTTCCATAGGAGTGGCAATAGGTTTGCAGTTTTCAAGGCCAAAATGCTAAACTAATATGTCAATATATTTTTTCTACACAAATCTATTCCACCATCAACTTGCAAAAAATGAATACCCAAATAATGATGCAAATGCCCCAAATTTAACATCTTAAATGAGGCATGCAAATCAGCCTTAATATCAACAATATGCTTCTCATTAGGACCAATGAGTAGCATGTCATCAACATAGACAACAATGATCAGAAGCACATCATATGCTTAACATACAAGGTGCTCTTAGTTGGACAATTCTCAAAACCATGTGCAATCAAGTAGGCATGTATCTTTTCATACCATGCACATGGTGCTTGCTTCAAACCATATAATGCCTTCTTCAACTTGCATACTTTGTTTTCATGCCCTTTTTGCACAAAACCATGAGGTTGAAACACATACACTTCTTCATGAAAATCACCATTCATAAATGATGTTTTAATGTGTAACTGATGTACAATTCAATTATGATGATCTGCAAGTGCACAAATGCTATGAATAGTAGTCATTCACCATGCGGGAGCAAAGATCTCATCAAAATCAATGCCTCTTTCCTAAGCATAAGCTTTTGCAACAAGCCTAGCCTTATAACTATCAACTGCTCCATTAGGCTTACACTTCAGCTTATATTCCCACTTAGTGCTAATTTCCTTTTTTCCTCGAGGAAAATCACATAAAGACCAAGTACCATTCTTCATAATAGCATCATATTTTGATTGCATGACAACCATCCAGTTTTTTGAATTTTATGCTTCATCATGCTTATGTTCATCACAATGACTAGGGTAGCCATAGCATAGCAATGTGATGCAAAAGAAGCACTATGAGAGCTTGAACAAGTACGATATGACAGAGCTACATCCAATTTGCTATCTCACAAATTTTGCACTAGCCATTTTGGCATAGTTTTTGCCTCCTCTATATCAGTCCTCTCATCAACAAGTGCATCATGTATATCTCTAATAGAAACGGAATGATCTGCATCATCACATGAAACATGTAAAGGCTAAGAAATTGCCTCATTCGGACTAGCACTTGATTGTCCACCTATAAAAAGAGGTAGCAAAGTATCACATGCATTTGTAGAGCTAACAGAAGTCTCCTCGGGACATGAAATTAATTGCTATTTTAAATCTTCCACAAAAACAACATCGTGGCTAACCAAAATGCCTTTAGTCTGTGCATGATATATAGAATATCCTTTGCCTTCTAAATTGTACCCAACAAAAATACATTTCACTAATTTATCAACCAATTTCTTGCATTGTTGTTCATGCACTAATGCATATGCCAGACAACCAAAAACACACAGATGAGAAACAGATGTTTTGCAACCATGCCAAGCCTCATATGGAGTAATAGATTGCACTGCTTTGGTGGGAGACATGTTAATTGCATATGTTGCACACATGACAACCTCAAGTTAGAAGCTATGTGGTAAAACCTGAATTTTGACCATACATCTCACCCTCTCCATGAGTGATCTATTCTTCCTTTTAGCAACTCCATTCTATTGAGGTGTGTATGGAATGTACACTGATGTTTTATCCCATGTTCAACCAGAAATGCATTAAAATCAAAAGACATGTATTCCCTCCCTCAATCAGAATAGGGAGTGCCCATTTTGCATGCAGATAGATTTTCAACCAAAACTAGAAATTTCTTGAAGCACATAAAAACTTTGGACTTTTCTTTTAGTGCATACACCCACATGCCTAGAAAAACCATCAATGAAAGTCACGAAGTAAAGGTAGTTCCCAAAAGAAGGTGTCGGCATAGGACCACATACATTAGTATGAACAGGCTATAATTTCTAAGTAGCTTGAATAGAACCATCTGTAGGGAAGGAGGAACATTGTATTTATCCCAAAATACAGCCTTCACATACATGTTTACAAGATGTTTGAAGTTTGGGCAAAGAGGAAACCATTTAAGATCTCTATAGGTATAGCAAACAAGCAACATTTAGATGACCAAAGTGTGCATGCCAAAGCTTTGCATCTAACATAGCTTGGGAATCTTGAACTACACATGTTGAATCATTCATAGAGTTTGGTTGCATAATCTATGATCTTATACAGCCCACGACATAAAATGTTAGAAGCAATAATGACATCACCATTTGATAGATCATGAACTGTACATTTGTCATCAACAAATTTCATAACCAAGCTGATCTTGGCTAATGTTGAAATAAATAACAAATTTTTCTTGATCGTTGGCACAAATAAAGCATTCAAAAATGTAAAAAGAACTACCATGAGTAGTAGTCAGAATGATCTTACCAACTCCCATGATAGGATAAGAGGAGTTATTGTCGAATGTGATAGCATTCACTATAGGGGCAGGCTCAAGTGAATTGAAGAAACTATGCTATGAGGTAATATGTTTGGTTGCCCCACTGTCCAAGTACCAAACATCTAAGTCTACTGTAGACATACACTATTCATGAGAAGATGGGTCAAACTTCCAAACAATAGTAAACACCCATTCTTCATTCTCCACAAGATTAGCCAATTTTGTTTTAGGTTTAGATGCCTCTACAATCACAATTCTAGCCTCTCTCTTCTCTATATGTGTGTGTGATCCTCTTTGATTGTGAGTGCGTGTTTGGCCTCTCTTCCTTATCTCCTTCCTCATGACATGGTATCAGAGCTAGTGTGGTTGTAGAGAGCTCGCAGAGAAGGCGAACTATGAAGAGTATGTGAGAAGGCATGGAAAAAGCACAATTCACAACAATCTCAGATTGCTACAAAAATTGGTGTGAAGATAGAAGGCTTCAAAATAGTTTCGAGGATTAATCCTTTAGGGTCACTTGTTTTTGTTATGTTTGTGTTTCAAAGCATCTTGAACTCTATTTTGAGCTCACAAGATGGGGCCCATAGAAAAACCAAGTCAATTCACAAAACTTTGCATCTTGTTTGCCAACACTCAAATATTTCAGATCCAATATTTCAAGAGATTTGATGTATTGTTGATACACAAAAACTATGTTTTTCTGAGATGGAACTGTCACGTCATACTGCAAGAGTGTTCAAGCAGAAAGACTGCTTCTACTGCTTTTGTAGTGTTGTAATTTGTTGTAGAAGTTACAAACATAGATGGAATGAGTCAACTTATGAGTGATAAGTTGGACAAGAACAAATTCCATGATTAGATATTCATAATGATGCATTTCTTGATGGGAAAAGGCTACTAGAAGTACATCAAAGGAGAGAATGCAAATGCTATGTACTTACCAGAGAGGAATCAGGCCATGGACCAATTAAGAGCATATGAGGAATGGAATCAAGGAGCATGAAAGGTAATGTATTGGCTATCTATTAGCATACAAGATAGCATGCTTGGGCACATATAGACTCCAAAAGAGGCTTCGAATAGTTTGGTCACATTGTATGAGGCCAATACAAAGGCACAAAAATTGCAACTCAAGAACGAGCTACATACATTCAAGAAAAAGGGCATGTTAGTAAGTGACTACACCCTAAAAATGAATAGAATATATGAGTCACTTGCATCTATTGACATGAATGTAGATGATGATGATGATGATAAACTGAAAGTGTGCCTTTGTGGTTTAGGAGCTGCATATAAGCAGTTCAACACTTCTATATAGACCAAGGAAAATATTTTTGAATTTTGTAGATCTGGTGTCCATGTGGGTTATTGAAGAAAAGAATCTTCATGAGGACTCAAACTCCCAAGGAAAGTGGAGTTTTGAGCTATTATTCTACTCTAGCAAAGGAAGAGGAAGAGGTAGAGGTTTTGGAAGTGGAAGAGGAAATAGTAACCAAAACCAAGGTCAACATCAGAATCACGTACTTTGAACATGATTGCAAGTTGAAGAATCAAAATAATAGAAGGCAACAAAACAACTATGCATCCATAAGTGTAGATGATTCTATGAAGTTGTTCATGGTTCGACATCATATGATTAATAGGATGTTTTCTAATGTTTCAAAATTGAATGTAATGTCTAGTATGTTGTTTGAGGTGCATCGATTCACATGACCATTCATGTAGAATGGTTTAGTAGTTTGCAAAAATTACCTACTCCTAGATATGTTGAAATAGATGATGACACATCACACCCTATTGAGCATACAAGAAACATAGCATTGTCTATGGAGGATGGGAAGGTAAAACATCTTGTTGATGTGTTGCATGCTCCAAATATAAAAAAACAAAATCACACAGTTCCACCCTTTTTCTCCCCCCTCTTGCACACTTCCAATTCCCTACTCTCGTTCTTTCACTCCTTTTCTTTCCCTTGACCTCCTCTCTCTTCCTCTTATCTTCTCTCACACCTTTACACACACAATATCCTCTAATTCTTCTGTCTTTCTCACATTTCCATACTTAAATGTAGTTCTTCCGACTTTGTGCCTCTCAATTGTTGCACCTAGATTTGTTCGTTTGTTGAAGTACACAATGAACTAGAGTCATACATACAGACAAGCACAACAAACAGTGTACAGTAATCCATAAACAAACATGTTAAATCTCAAACACACATGCATATAAACACCCGCACATATTCAAGAGCACATACAAATTTACATGTTCATGCACACTTCCCTTTGCATATAGAATTTTGACAGGAACATTCAAGCACAAACAACATTCTAAAAAACAAATGGAACAATTGCAGGCACTCCACCCATTTGGCAGCCTATAATTTGTGTTGGGAAACGAGCCTAAATACCTCTGCTAGTTAGCTTCTTGCGATCACCCAAATATCTCTTTCTCACAATTTTTGTTTGGTGAGCATATCTATAAGTGTTGTAGACTCAATAAAACATCCTAGGCACATTGTGCAAAACTCCGAGACTTTGAATCGTGTGTTCGACAATCCATTCATCTCATCAAAAAGTTTATATTCTCTGTTTCATCAAATAGATCACAACGAATTCTAAGTCTAAGACAAAACAAACCCCTCTGAGGATGAAATATGAATGCAAGAGCTTAAAGAGACATATACAAACGAAAGTTTTTTAGCATATGCTCTCTTTGGCTGCACTCTAAATCCTTTACTTCAACATACATGCCTTATGCTCGGACAGATATAAATAGGACACTTCAAATGATATGCATGCCACTTTTCGCAAACAAAACTCCTCAACAAAGAGTCACGAGTCCCTTTTTCTTTAGGTAGTAGTACATTATTTCAAAGGACTTTGCTTTCAAGACTACTCAGGTCTTGTGTTCCTTATCAGTTATCCAACCCAACTTTCATATAGAAATAAGATCAGGAGATAGTGACAACAATGGCAGTAATTCATCTTTATCACATTGAGCTTAATTCAACTATGTGACAGAACTCTAAGCAGGGTTTGAGACACCCAATAGAAGGAAAAGCAAGATTCTTTGGCATGGTTACTAGTCTTACTTAATCATAAAGAAATTCAAGTAAACTATCGTTTCTTGAAAAATGACCATTGGCAATCTCTTGATTCTTAGATAATTGCATTGGAGGACTATGCAAACCAAGGGCATTCCCTCTACACAAACCAAGGACTATGAATAGAATGTGCTCTCCCCCCAATTCTTGTTGTCCCCCCCCCCCTTGTGTGCATTTAGGGGGGGCATAACCCCTCTGCTGTCCTCCTTTGTTAGCTCAAACAAAGGGGCAGACTATCCCCCCCTCCCCCCCCCCCCCCCCCCCCCCCCCCTGTAATTCATGCTGACTCCAAAAAATGGCCCTCGCCTTGGAGTTGCTAGTAGGAACTGTCTTGCACCTTTCTCATCTGCTAAGTGTTTTTTGAGAATCCTCATCTGATCTCACTTCTACCCTTACAATGTGTGTGGACTTCATGGTCCCAAGCCTTTTACACTCTAATCGGATATCCTCCTCAATTTCCAAAAATTCTTCTTCTGATATTACTTGCACCTCTTCTTTGGTGATCACATCTTGGAGTTCCAAGATTCGAGTTGAAGGCTGTAGTAATGTCCTAGCATGCTCTAGGAACATCATAAACTGGAGTTCGTTTTCCATCCTCCTCAGTCTTTGCATTTGGAGTGGCTAGCACCACAGTCCGAGTACTATTGCCTAAGTACATTCCACTGAGGCCCCCACAAGCTTTGGGCATTACTGATGGATCCAAATACTCTACAAAAGCAAGTCTCGATTGGATTATTGTTCACTTTAACCTCCCAATGGTACGCTTCCAATTGCCCCTTTTTTCTTTTAAAGTTCCTCATTGATGCC
This sequence comes from Ceratopteris richardii, assembly GCA_020310875.1. NCBI lineage: Eukaryota > Viridiplantae > Streptophyta > Polypodiopsida > Polypodiales > Pteridaceae > Ceratopteris > Ceratopteris richardii. Next base: position 44,819,650 of record CM035407.1, on the reverse strand, counting down.
AGATGTGAAGGAAAATAGTTTGTGAGTCCTCCTTAAATTCGTGCCTTAAAACAACCATGTCTTTATCCTCGAGCCCAATTATATGTGTTTTCAGGTAAGGATAAGATAACCCACACCAAAAACAAAAATGAAATGGGGGTAACGTGAGCGTAGTTTGTTGTTTCGATCTACTTCCTTTCATTCTTGATCTCCGAATCTGAATACACATTCGTAATCCGAATGTGAGATGCACCAAATCCTCATCCATACTCACAACATGGCCAAATGCATGTTTGTCCAGCTTCATGCTACCTAACTTGTAGCAAGCACTCAAGAATCTATGCCAACTATTAACTGTGTAGTGGAATAAATCCACTACTGGGTTCTTGAGATGGTCAGGGGTTTGTATTACAGAGGCCCTATATTTATTTTCCCAAATAAGACATTCACTATGCAGTATTATTCATTACTTTACTCTGATGATCCACCAGCAAACTTGTAAATAGTAATTCCATCACCAAAATTTCCAACATTAAGCGAAATACTTCACCGCAACATAGTATGTTATTCAATTACACAGCATAACATGGACTTCTTCACTGACAATCAATGTGCAACCACAATTAACCTTATATCTTCACCCGCAAGTATTACATAGACAAGATCACCATAATAACTTAATACACGAAATAGTAAGCGATCAATACACCAAGCTAAGTAAAAACGTGCGTCGAAAATAATCCATAGGCGCACTGCCCAGACCCACAGTCTAGCGTCGTGCTTCTCCTGCACATCTGCTTCCCACACACTTCTTCATTATCAAAGAGTTATAAATGTTATGCTACATCCTTTCCATGTGCATCCTTTCCAATTTCATTTTCCAATAGTTATAATTACATTCCGATGGCCTAACAGTGGCACACATGATGGTGGACTCAAACCCATAATTGATTGATTACAAAAAAGAGCTAAGAATCATGAACGATGCTCTGAATATACATAGTACCAACTAACTTAAAGGTACGCAAAATTTTCTCTTTCAAGGATTCTAACATCTCCTGGAGAACATGCGGTTCTACCAAATGAGCATCTGTGCACAGCAAGCTAGAAGCAATGACTTGAGAAAGCAAAACTTCACTTTGATTCTGCAAAAAACCTTCTTATAGATAAAAGTCATTGGCAATGGCTTTATCTCTGCGTAGCTTGGCATCAGCAGTATCTACATCTATTCGGGAACGGCGATCCTGCTGAATACGAAGTTGCTTTTCTCTTCAATCCAACTCTTGTTGATGTCCAGAAAAAATCATGGTGCTCCTTCTGTATCGCTTCGATTTCTTTCTTTAACTTAGATGTATGACCAATCTCCTCATCTAATACTTGACCTCTTTGGAACAATTCTTCTATAACTTTCCTCAGTTCTGTCTCACAATGTAGTACCTTGTCAGACAATACTTTATAGGCCTATTCAAATTCTGCCAATCTGGTGCGAGTGTTGGCTAACTCATAATCAAGAGCTTTCATGGCAACATCATTATCTATCACTCCCTGTTTGAGACGAGCAATCTCCACATCTTTGGCTACAATAATCTCATCCTTTGCGGTAACTTGTTCCTGTAATAAACATTCATTGGCTCTGACCGCCAAAACCTCTTTGTTGGGGGATTCTTGGGCAAGACGGGAATTGAATGTTTGTAGGAGAAAAGGGAAAGACAAGAAGAAAGATACACACTAGAAGCCTCTGTCAATTGATTATAAGAAGACAAATACAATGGTGATGCACAATACAATCCAATGCTTTTGTGCAAAATCTCAGAGAGTGATCAATCACAAAATACCAAATACCCAAAGGTCTTGTTGCTGTCGGCCTTCTCTGCAGTAGACATCCACCTTCTCCAAACTTGCACTTGTGCACACCTTGCACCAAGCTACCAATAAGGGGGAGGATTGGACACCTTCTCTCAGCACGTGCACAGCTTCAATGGGACCTTGGGATCCTTGGCGTGACTAGCTTAGCCCTTCTCTGCACACTTCCTTAGTCACTCTTCATGCACACCTTGCACTTTACTTCTCTGCGTCGCACACTGTGTGTCTCTTGCACTTCTCTCTCTTGCCTAGCTTAGACTATGCTCACATTGCTTAGTCTTGCTTAGTTCTCCAAGACTAGTCCTTGCCCTGATTTGAGTGTCGATTCCCATACGCTCCTAACTGCAAGAGTATCTTCGTACTCACTTTGATGTCCTAAGATTGTCTCCAAAAGTGGGCAGCCAACAAATCCCTATTTTGTCCTGTAGTGACTTTAGACTAAAATAAAAATTTTAATTGGGGAGCCACACTTTCACTTCTGTGTACGCTGCTGCTTCACATACCTTCACATTTTGCCTTTTAATTCTTCCCTTGTGCACATAAGAGAGGGTTCACCTGAACCTTCCAAAACACTTTAAAAACACTTTGAACCTTAGGGAAATTATAGAAATACCTCTACAACATGCAACCAACTTTCTGCAATTTTACCCTTTGTGAACCAATTCATTGCACTACCTGTGCACTTTGACACTTGAGCTTTGAACAATTTGACTTTGCCCATGTTGACTTTGACCTTCACCTTATTGAATTTGATTGCTTTGACTTTGACTATGGTTGACTTTGATTGTGGTTGACTTTGACTAATATGACTTGTTCGGGCTCAACAGTTGCCCACCACCTAATGTGCTCTCTGTCCCGGAGAGCTACAACCAAAACTATGAGTAGATATGACACCATGATTTCTATGTTGCAAATCTTCAAAAGGACACCTGAGCAGCTACCAAGTCCACCAGAAGTAGGAGAAACAAGCACCAGAGAAGAACCGATAATTGGAATTTTTTCATGTAAAAGCAAAGGAGGGCAATGGGAGGGTAGAAAGGAGGGGGAAGGGAGGGCTAAGGGGCTGAGATGGATAGGGCAGGGAGGGATAAGGATGTGCATGGGTAGAGGGGTAAAGGGAGGGTGAGGGAGTAGGATTATGGGGTTTGGAGAGGGTCGAAAAGATCCAAAAGCAGAGCTACAGAGGGTGCATATGGGAAATTGTGAAACATAAGGGAAAACAAAGTGATAATAGACCATCTGGATCATATGGTGAAATAAAACATGTGATAAATGTGCTCAAAACATGTGGTGTTTGACCAAAAGTTAGAGAAAAGTGGGATTTTGGAAAAATTAAGGCAAAAAATGAATCCAGAGGTGCCAAAATACATGAAAATGACCCCACTTTTGAAAACAATGGCCATCCGAGGTACGATCCAAAGCCAAAAGATTTGAACCAAGAATATTAAAAAAAGTAATATATATTTTTAATGACAAAAATAAATAAATAAAAGATGCCCCTTCCCTTTTTTTTTGAACGCACATGGTTCCAAAGCCGAAATAAAAAATAAAATTAAATTAAATTAAACTAAATAAATTTAAAAAATAAAAATAAAAAAATTTGGAATTCGTGGAAGAGAAAAAAGTAAAAAGAAAATAAATGAAATAGATAAAAAATAAAAAATAAATGGAAAAATAAAATAAAAAGAAAATAAATATAAGAATAAATTGGTTGTGGGGGTGGGGCGAGGGGGGTGCGGGGGGGCAGTGGGGGGGAGGGGGAAGAGAGAGAGAGAGAGAGAGAGAGAGAGAGAGAGGGAGAGGCAGAGAGAGAGAGAGGGAGAGAGAGAGAGAGAGGTTTTTTTTTCGAATTTTCTTCCCCTCTTTCTTTTTTTTGAAAAAATAAATTCCATGGAGGGCTCTTTTTTTGAGAAAATATCCAAAAAGGGTAGAAAAATCTTGAAAAAATCCAAAACAAATGCAAAAAAATTCTCAAAAAAGTCTAAGAAAATTCCCTATAGGTCTAGGCCAATCTTCTCACTCAAAACCATAGAGAGCTTCCTTTACTTTATTCCTCCAATTTGGCAAGACAATGACATTGAAAAGGATGAAAAAATGCTAAAAAAAATTCTAAAAATGCTTGAAAATTTTGAAAAAAAAATTAAAAATTATATTTATGCCCAGGAATGTGAAATGGTTGCTAATTTTCTAAAAACACAAAGAACAAGCATGAAAAAAAAAGGGTAAAAACTACTAAAACTTAAGCAAAAATCACATGAAAAGGCTATATACAACCTGGAGAGATTTTACAGGTTCGAGGTGATCCATAAATCTTCAATTGTGTTGATGATAGGTCTTGAGCCTTGATATATTGACCAATGGCAAGGCCTCTCCTTTTAGTATCTCTAACTCCATAGCACCCCAATTCAGCATTGTTTTAACTCGATAAGGTCCTTCCCAGTGTGGAAGTCATTTTCCTCTGGCTTGTATTTGGATCTGAGTTCTATGGAGAAGAACTAACGTGTCTGCTTGTATGTTGTTGTTCCACAGATTCCGATCATGTGTCTCCTTCCTCTTCATCTGAGTCTCTATCAATTGTTTTGCTACATGTAGACGTATCTCCTCCACTTTATGCAGCGCTCCAAGCCTCTGAGAGACACCACACTCTTTCTTTCCCTGCATGAAAGCTACTTTTGATGATCTATGTAGAAATTCAAAGGGTTCAATAGGCAATATCCCATACACCAGGTGGAATGGAGAATATCCCCTAGCCTCTTTGTAAGCTAACCTGTATGCCCATAGGGTACCTTGATAAGCAATGCCCCAGTAATGGGGTTGCAACATACATTCCTTCCTTAACATGGCAATTAATACCTTGTTGGTGGATTATGCCTGTCCATTAGCTCTTCGATAATAGGCACAAGAGGTCCTATGTAGAATTTTGTACTTGTTGAAAATTTCCTGCAGCACTTTATTCACAAAATGAGTACCTTGGCCTGTACAAATTTCAAGTGGACATCCAAACCTGCAAATGATGCTATTGTAAATGAAATGAGCAACAGTTTGAGCGGTGCAGTTAGGGGAAGCAATAGCTCAGCCCACTTTGTCGCATAGTTTGTGGCGATCAATAGATACTTCTCTCTTTTTGGAATCAACGGAGGGTAGATGGGCCCTACAAAATCTAGCCCCCACTTCTTAAATGGTTGCCAAGCAGTGGAAATAATCAATGGGTGGTGCCTCTACTTTGTTGGCTTAGGTCCACACCTCTGATAAACATCACATGTCTTTCCCCATTCCTCTGCATCTTTGAATAATGTAGGCCACCATAAGCCAGCATCAAGGATCCTCTGACTCATAATGTGTCCTGGAAGGTGCCCACCACCTATTCCTTCATGTGCAGATCTAAAAACTTCCCTCACTTCTTCTTCTTCCATGCACTTCCTAACCCTGTTATCTTTTGCCTGCCTATATAATTTTCCTTCAATGAAGGTAAAAGGTCTGCTTTTGATGAGTGGTCTCTTCTTCTCCACATCACTTGCCTTCTTTGGATACACTCCAATTCTAATAAAATTTTTGATAGCATTATAACAACCTTGAGTCTGTACAGCGAACAGATTAGCATCTAGAAAATCATCATTGACTCCAATTGCTTGATCCATCATGTTGATCCTGGATAGGTGATCTGCCATGACATTTTCTTTACTTGGTCTATGGACTATAGAAAAATCAAATTCCTGGAACAGCAACAACCACCTCCATATCCTTCTAGTAGCTTGTGGTTTGTTCAGTAAATATTTGAGTGGCTGATGATCAGTTATGATAACAAACTTCACTCCTAGCAAGTAATGATGAAACTTTTGGACAGCAAAAACCATGGCTAAGGCCTCCCTTTCTGTTGTGCTATAATTCCTCTCAGCTTTGGTCAAAATTCGATTGGCATATTGAATTTGTCTATCCACTTTGTATTCTTCATTGTGTTGAGTCAAGACTGCCCCCACTGCATATGCACTCACATCTACATGTATATGAAAAGTGTTTAACCACTCAGGTATGATCAGAATGGGAGCAACTAGTAACCTTGACCTTAATGTTTGATATGGTTTTTCCTCCTCTTCCTCCCATTTAAAAGGTACTTCCTTGCCTGTAAGCCTAGCCAATGGCGATGCTATTTCTGCATACATCTTAATAAATCTCCGGTGGTACCCTGTATGTCCTAGAAAACTTTGAATCTCCTTTGGAGATTTAGGTCTAGGTAACTTTAATATAGCTATAATCTTGTCTGGGTCAGGTGCCATACCTTTGGAGAATTCCAAGCTACCAATCAAGGGGAGGGTTGGACACCTTCTGTCGGCACGCGCACAACTTCAGTGGGACCTTGGGATCCTTGGGGTGACTAGCTTAGCCCTTCTCTGCATACTTCCTTAGTCACTCTTCATGCACACCTTGCACTTTACTTCTCTGCGTCGCACACTGTGTCTCTTGCACTTCTTTCTCTGGCCTAGCTTAAACTATTCTCACCTTGCTTAGTCTTGCTTAGTTGTCCAAGACTAGTCCTTGCCTTGATTTGAGCGTCAATTCTCGTATGCTCCTAACTGCAAGAGTATCTTGGTACTCACTTTGATGTCCCAAGATTGTCTCCAAAAGTGGGTAGCCAGTGAATCCCTGTTTTGTCATGTAATGACTTTAGACTAAAACAAAAATTTTAATTGGGGGGCCATACTTTCACTTCTGCATACGCTGCCGCTTCACATACCTTCACATTTTGCCTTTTAATTCTTCCCTTGTGCACATAAGGGAGGGTTCACCTGAACCTTCCAAAACACTTTAAAAACACTTTGAACCTTAGGGAAATTACAGAAATACCTCTGCAACCTGCAACCAACTTTCTACAAATTTACCCTTTGTGAACCAATTCATTGTGCACTACTTGTGCACTTTGACACCTGAGCTTTGAACACTTTGACTTTGCCCATGTTGACTTTAACCTTCACATTGTTGACTTTGATTGCTTTGACTTTGACTATGGTTGACTTTGATTGTGGTTGACTTTTACTAATATGACTTGTTTGGGCTGAACACTCTTGCTATAGGGAAGCGATGTCGGCCTCTAACATATCAACTTTCGCTTGCTATTCAGTGCGGAGGGACTATTGGGCATCATGCAAATGAGCGGGTAGGTGCATGGATAAGTGAAGAAGGAAGTCACCAATCTGGGCTAATTGTGCAAATGCATCCGATACTAAAAAAGTTGACAATAGTTGGGAGGGTTTTACAGAAACCGTAGCGGAAGATGAAGGTGGAGAGTAATCCAGGGAAGAGGGAATAGGGTGAGAGTGGGATACCGCCACCGAGTGATTAGCGGACGAAGGGCATACCAGAGGTCTAGGGGGTAAAGGAACCCGAGAAGGTGAAGGAGGAGGGATTATCGGATGTTCGTTATTGTTACCATCAGCCATGGAATTTAGTGGGGATGGAGGCGCATTGGAATCAACGTTATCCCACTGAGCTTCCTGATGAACGAGGGACTCTGCAATCTTCTCGTGCGTGGTTTGATGGATTGTGTCAACAACCATGTTCTTTAGCACTGTGTTTGGGACCACCTCATGTTGCTTGTCTACCGTCTCAGTGTGTTGAGCTTCATCCATAAGAGTGTCTTCAACAGTTTTATCCTTAGGTGAGGGTGGGGCTGAAGATGCATGCAAGAATGAAGCTGTCTTGAAGGAGGACCATAGTGGAAGAGGCTTGAAATTGACTCTAAGAAGGGCTGGCCTTCTTGCATTTCTCTTGGAAAATTTGAAAAAGTTCTTCATTTTCATCATCAAATCCCATGACTTGCTCGGACTCTTCGCACAATAGGAAATTACCCATCGGAGGGTTCGAAGCCGGATTCATGACGGTGAGGATGAATGAAAGGAGGTGAGGCAGTAGAGTGCAGGGACATTCAGCTTTGGCTAACTGACGCATAATGTTTTGACACTCATGATGGATGTGTCGAAAGAAGAATAATGCCCAATTGACAGGTTCATGGGTAGCAACATCAATCAAGGAATAGAAAGGGGCGAGATATCCCATATGTGCATTTTTGGAGGTTGAGGGCGGTCACCAAACATTGCAATGCAGAACATTCGGGCTCAGATCGATACAAAATGGCAAACTCATTGGAGGATTGTCGAGGAAATAACTACTTCCATGTTGCTAAAGGGAGAGGAGGAACTTCAATACGACCTTCGTATGGCAATTTCGACCATAGTTGTAAGGGTAACTACTGTGTGCATGTTAAGGAAAGTAATAGGCCAACAGGTTTCCATCAGGGGAATATCGGCAATGGTCGCAATCACTTGGGCGAAATAGGGATGACATTCTATTGAATGCCAAGGCAACTCGATGAACGCTAGCAACCTGTGAGGATGAAGGAACTCGACCAGGTCGGGGGAAAGGCTGGCACAAAAGGTTGTGATAGTTGCAAGAGCTTCCATAGCACAGAGAGTAAGCAGAATGCACAAGCTACAGAACGCACAATGCACACAGCGCAGAACACAATAAAGAAAACAGTACAAAGAGAGCGGTTAAGTAGAAAACGGAGAGTGCAATTGTGGGTGTAGAACATAATCATCACAACTAGAGGGAAACATGCAGGGATCATTACTAAGAAAGCGCATTAAGAGATCCCTAATCGTGGAGGATGGTGGCTGAACACGAATAATCAATTAGAATGGGCAGATTACGATCGGGTGGTCAATCAAAAAATGCATAGCGGAAACAATGGTCAAAGATATCAAAACAGGTGTGATCCAAATGGATGTAAATAAAACATACACAAAGTTAAGGCGGAGTGTACGGCATGCAATATGAACGGAGTTTAGATCCATTGATGGGTTTAGGGAGTATACTGCTAGTTAATGTAGATAACCAAAAAGTAGCTGAACCAATATGTTCTGCAATACTATAGGACCAAACCAATGAAGCTTGAACTTTTCGACCGAATGATTAGACTTAGTGTTGTAAAAAAGAACCAATTGCCCTACTCAAGACAAGAGATTTGAGGAACCAATCATGATTTTTAGCTTGTCGCAATTGAACTTCCTGAAGAACCAAAAAGCTTTCAGATGTTGTTCGTCCAAAGACCACAAGACATCCAACCGAAAAGGGAAAGAATCTTCAGGTAATAACTTGTGCTCCAATGCCATGCGTAAGCTGGGTACCACCAATTCCATAGGTGTAATTGCCTCAAGAACATATGCCAGTTTAAAAGGGGTACTTCCAATAACAACTTTATAAGTAGTGCAGTAAGCCCATAAGACCAAAGGAAGAAATTGATCCCATCTTTTCGGGCACTCCTTAACAAGTTTCTTCAGCATATTAAGAAGAGTTTTATTAGTATTTTTGGCCGATCCATTTGCTCAAGGATAAAAAGGGGAGCTAAATTTATGGACAACACTAAAGGTTCGGGTGAGCACTTACATTAATGTATTAGCAAAATGAGTGCCTTGATCAAAAGCAATCTCTAAAGCGAGCCATAACGAGGGAAAACATCACGAAGTAAACATTTAGGGACCACCAGAGAAGTTACTGATTGTAATGCCCAAGCTTCGGCCCAACGAGTAGCATAATCAGTATAGGTAAGGACATAACGATGATTGGTGACAATAGCAAGAGGCGTAATAAGACCAATAAAATCCAATCCCCACTTTTGAAAAGGCTCAAGGGAAAGGACAGGCTAAAGCAAAAAATGATACTGGTGTAAGGGTTGTCCAGAACATTGGCGGGCATCACATTGTTGAACATAAATAGCAATATCATGATGCATAGTGGGCCACCATAATCCACTATGTAGAATTTTCCCGTATGTAAGGTCTACCAAAAAATGGCCCCCAGAAGGAATGGAATGAGCCACTGCGATTAGCGAAGAAACTTCATCTTGTGGGATACATCGTAAGACTACACCAAATGGACCCATATAATGTCCCACAATGATGTAAAATCGACGACTATACATAGCCAATTTATGACAAGCTGACCTCGAGGTAGTATTTGGAGGAGATCCGCTAGTTAGAAAAATCATAAGGGTGTCATAATACAAAGGTGACACATGTAACACGTGGGAATCATCCTGAACTGAGTCAATCACATAGATTGTCAGAGTGGTATCATCAATGCCACTGGGGGGCTCACCAAAATCTAGTTGAGAAAGGAAATCTGCAAGAGAATATGCTGATCCTAGGTGATGTACAACCTCATAATCAAATTCTTGAAGCAGCAACACCCACCGAGCTAATCTACAACATAAATGTTATTGTTGTACAAGATAAAACAAAGCTGCGTGATCCACATGAAAGGTAAATTTTCATCCCAGCAAATATTGTCAGAATTTTTTCACCAAATAGACTAGACCAAGGCATTCGCATTCAATAATGGAATAATTACCTTTAGCAGTTGTTAGTCGTCAACTGGCATAATAAATAGGACGAAACCACTTGTCATTTTTCTACATTAACACACTACCAATTGCAATATCTAAAGCATCCACAAAGACATGAAAAGGAAGATGCCAATTAGGAGTTTGTAAAATAGGAGGCTATGTAAGAAGAGTTTTCAGTCGATCAAAAGCCAGTTGACATTCCTACATCCACAGAAACTAGAAAGGGTTATTGGTAACCAAATGATTAAGCGGTATAGCCACATGAGTGAGCCACCGGAGATGTCGACCATGCCACCGTATTTGTCCAAGGAATCACATAACTTCCTTTGGAGTCGTAGGAGGGGGTGCGTTTAACAGTGCATAAATTTTATCAGGGTCCACTTGATTTCCCTATTATGAAATAACGTGACCGAGTATCTTTCCATAAGAAATTGAAAAGATGGATTTCATGGGAACTCCCGACACTTGGAAAAATAGCATCTGAGTTGGTAGAGGTGAGCTGATGTATTAGCTGATAATGAAAAATCATCCAAATACACCTGCATGAACGTAGTTAACTAGGGAGAAAAGATTTCTTGCATGCATCAGTGAAATTTGCTTGGAGCAGTACGTAGATGCATGAACGTAGTTAAGTAGGGAGAAAAGATTTCTTGCATGCATCGCTAAAAGGTGCTTGCAGCATTGCGTAGACCGAACCACATCCCCGTGCAAGCATATACTCCCCAATTTGTAATAAATGCAGTCTTGGGAATATCCATTTAAGTGATGTGTACTAGATTGTAGCCACTATAACCATCCAAGAAACAGTACATTTCTCGTCTTGCAACATAATCTAGCATAGTGTCCAAGAAAGGTAGTGGAAAGGGATCGGGTATCATCGCCGCATTTAGTTTTCGGTAATCCACACAAATGCGTAATTGTTTGTTTTTCTTTGGGATGATGACAATAGGAGAGATCCATTCGGCGTGCTCAATAGGAACAATGAAACCTACTTTCAACAACCGATCTAGTTCATCTTTCACTTGCGCAGCATAATTGGGATTCATCCGATAACTTTGTTGTTTAATTGGCCAAGCATCTAGTTTCAGTATCACATGGTATTGGTAGATACCAGGATCCAATCCTTTCATATCGCAATAGTCCCATGTGAATACATCAGCAAATTCCTTCAGCAGCTCTAGTAAATTGTCTTGAAAAGTCTCAGATAATTTGGCCTTAATCTTGACCGGGGGTGGGCTAACCTCGTTACCCAAATTGTGAGTGATTAGTTGATCTTCTAATACATAAAAATGTCGAGGCATGGAAATATCTTCAGGCGGAGGAGTAAATGTTGAAGATCCGTAGCATCCAAAACCTGATCCGCAATTGGCTTCACTTCTTTGGTGGGAGCGACTACCGTACAAGCGACCGAAGTCCAATTATCCATTATGGCTTGCAAATTAACTGTACCCAAATGCTAACAAATCCTGGTTAGCATTTGGAAAATCTTCTTCTTGGTCATCTGAAAGGCCATCCAACATATGCACGGGTTTTGCCACGTAAGGTAGTGCATGTAAATCGTAGGGCCTCATATCATCCAAGGGTACAACATATTTCGAGTGATTGGTTTTAAAAATAAGTTCGTGTGCAGACCAATCCTATAACACTTTTGCTTGCTTCAACCAAGGCCTCCCAAATAATAATCTAGGCTTGAATCATGTAATTCCAAAACAACAAAACTCATTTTGAACATTGCTCCTTGTAGGGTAATGGGTAGAGCATGCACCAAGCCCACTGGATGTACCCTATATTGATCCACCATTCTTACAAAAAACTGGATGTGTTCAATCTGAGTCCATCCTGACTTCTTATAGAGTGCAGCTATAGCAATATTGACCCTTGAGACTCCGTCAATTAATACTTGTGTAGTTTTGTGGTTTTTATACCATACTGTAATCAAAGGAACAACATGATCCATCGTAGAATCAATTTTTAGGATGATGGTTGCTATAGTAGGTATGCACGATGATCTAGGACTAATTTTTTGTTGAAATAGTTGTCGAATACCAGGGACCAATGCTAAAAGTTGCCCCAATGGGATCGTAATAGATGTTTTTGATAAAGTATTCCACATAGAATCAAAATTCGATGTACCCGATATCAAGTCTGGTGTGTCCTCCGGTGGTAATTGGACAGGATTTCTCTCCTGTGGGATATTCTATATTGTCTACTGGACCACCAGTACCGGATCGAGAAAAACAATTGGTTCTTGACTTGCACACATTCTAGTTCTAATAAACATTCTGTGTTGTTCTCAAATGCCTGGTTCAAAAATCTTAGTAGCTAGGTGTAACTTCTTACTCGACCATGTATGACCTACTCCTGCTTGTGTATCTATAGTTGAGATGTATAACATATTTTCCATTGAATGCTATCATTCTTTTCTTCGCTTATCATATTCGGATGCTTCTTTACAATATTCGCAAATATGTCCAATTTCTCCACAGAAATGGCATCTTGGTGGTGGAAGAGATGCACCTTCACCAGATTGTCCCGAATTCCAATGAGGCTATCCAAAATTGTTTGGTCGTGGTCCTCTATAATCTTTATAAGTTTGATAAGATGTATTTCTCAAATGCAGTGGTACATACTAGGTGGATGGTTGTCCGTGCTCTTGTATTATGGCATTTATGGTCGGTCCGGTTTGTACTTTGGCATTATATGGACAAGTTTCACTGGAATGACTCGCTATATTACAAATAGCATAGAACATTTGATCTAGTGCACAAGCTGAAGTAGCATGCCTCCGGTTCTTACATTTGTTGCAATATAACTGTTTCAACGGATCATCGTTCGTACTCTTGGAAGCTTTTAACCAATCCAGATCTTCGAATAAACCACCAACCTTATGTTCCATCTGTAATGCCCACACATCGAATAATCATAACTTGTTTGAGTTGGGGGTTTAGTCCATTAATAAACCATTCGATAATCACATCATCCAATAGATTAACATGTGCTGGAGGTAGCTACTGTAGATGACTGGGGAATAATGCTGCGTACTCTTGCACACTTTGATGTGGTTTCTATCTATTGTTTTGTAAATAATCAAATATTTCAATCACGTTTTTCTTTAATCGAAAACATTGTAAAAAGGCATTATTAACATCGACGTATTGATTGAAATGATTAATATCATATTTGGTTAACCAACAAGCAGTGTCATTAACAAGAGTAGATTGAAACACTATAGCCTTATATGTCGGATCCACTGGATAGTTGAGTACAACATAATTAATTTCGAAAGTACGAACATGAGCATCAAATTCATCACCTAGAAATCCACCAAATTTGGTATATGTGACTCCGACAGGTATCGATCATGGAGGTATGACCTACTGCTACTGTTGTTGTTGTTCTTGTTGCTGTTGTTGCTATTGTTGTTGTTGTTGTTGTTGTTGTTGTTGTTGTTGTTGTTGCGTACTACTCATGTCATCTAAATCAAGAGGAAGCGTCAATTCAAAATTACTTGAATAGGTTGAGAGTTGATCTCTAATCATATGGTATCATTGAGTTGATCACACATATCTGAATTCAATTGCCATTCCTTGCATTTTGTGTCTAAGATGAACTTTTCACCAGAACTTTCACCCACAAATCTACTAGTACCACCGAAATCAGAACGAAAATTTGGGTTGTCACCGGAATTCACCAAGCTATCACCGAAATCATCAGCTACTCCGCTGACTGCACTTTCAACAGATGAAATTGGTTGAAATTCTCATATACTTTGTAGTCCTTGAACAAGAAAATACTAGGGTGCCACTCCATTAGTCCGTGTACCACACTTTCCTTCAGACGATTGTCCTTCACCATTGGCACCGGAGGGTGTTCCCAAGTGTTGAGCCCATAAAAGTCATATTGGTCAAAGTCAACTGTAGTCAAAGTCAACTATAGTCAAATTCAAAAGGTCAAAGTCAAACTGGTCAAAGTCAACAAAGTTGAGGTCAAAGTCAACAGGTGCAAAGTCAAAGTGCTGAAGTGCAGGTGTCAAAGTGCACAGGTAGTACACAACTAATTGTCCACAGTGAAGGGTAAATTGGAGAAAGTTCGTTGCAGGTTGCAGAGGTATTTCTCTAATTTCCCTAAGGTTCAAAGTGTTTTTAAAGTGTTTTGGAAGGTTCAGGTGAACCCTCCCTTGTGTGCACATTTGAAGAGTTAAAAGGAAAATGTGAAGGTATGTGAAGCGGCAGCGTACGCAGAAGTGAAAGTATGGCCCCCCAATTAAAATTTTTGTTTTAGGCTAAAGTCACTATAGGACAAAACAGGGATTCGTTGGCTGCCTCTTGAAAAGACAATCTTGGGACATCAAAGTGAGCACCAAGATACTCTTGCAGTTAGGAGCGTACGTGAATCGGCACACTCAAATCAAGGCAAGGACTATTCTTGGACAATCCTAAGTGTTAGCAAGAGTGAGCATAGTCTAAGGGAAGCAAGAGAGAAAAGTGCAAGAGACACACAGTGTGCGACGCAGAGAAGTGAAGTGCAACGTGTGCATGAAGAGTGACCAAGGAAGTGTGCAGAGGAGTGCTAAGCTTGTCCCCCAAGGATCCCAAGGTCTTACTGATGTGTGCGCGCGTTGAGAGAAGGTATCCATCCCTCCCCCTTAGTGGAAGCTTGGTGCAAGGTGTGCATAAGAGCAGGCTTGCAGAAGGTGGACGTTTGGTGCGAGGGGGCCGGCAGCAACAAGTCCCTTGGGTATTTGGTATTTTGTAATTGAGCATGCTGTGGGATTTTGCATAGAAGCATTGGTTGTAGTGTGCTTCAACCTTGTATTTGTCTTACTGTAATCAATCGATAGAGGCTTCGAGTGTGTATTTTCTCTCCTAGTCTTCCCCTTTTCTCCTACAAACACTCAAATCCCTTCTTGTCTAAGAATCCCCCAACAAAATTTGGCATGCCCAGTGGGACCTCCAAGGAGATTTGAGCTTAGGAGAATCCAAGTGCAGAGTATAGAAGAGATCAAGTGTCGACAGTACTACAGTGCTACTTCATTAACCAAAAGGTAAATATTCTTATGAAGTGTCTCATATTAAGTGGACTATGAACAACTCATGACCGCAACCCGGTCCCAAACATTGAGGGTCACCTGCAAGCAAACAAGAAGGAAGGTTGTTAGAAGATCCTCCAGTCCACTATCTTCAACCTCATCAGTCAAGAGCATGGCGGGACAGGTAGACTTGGAAACCTTACTCTCAAGATTAAATATAAAATTTCCTTCTTTCAAAGGCCTAGCTCAGGAGGATCCAGACGAGCATATTAGAAGATTTTTGGCACTATGCAAGACTAGAGGCTTAATGGGAAGGGAGGATGCTTTTTTGATACTCTTCCTTGCCACATTAGAAGGATTAGCAGATACATTAGGGAAAAAAATGAACCCTGAATGGGCCTTTTAGATTAAGGAGTGATTAGTGATGGACCAATCAGATGAGGGTGGTAGCCACAGTCTATGCCCTATAAAATACTAGGCTGAAGTGGGAAGAGGGGACATATTTCTCCCTTATTTAATGAGCTGCCTCTAGAGAGAGAAGGTATCTCGTAACTCGATTAGGCCCAAAAATTCAAAATTTCTAAAAAGTTAAAAAACTCATCATAACACCTGAAAATGGACCCCGCATT
The DNA here is from genome assembly GCA_020310875.1 of Ceratopteris richardii. Taxonomy (NCBI): domain Eukaryota; kingdom Viridiplantae; phylum Streptophyta; class Polypodiopsida; order Polypodiales; family Pteridaceae; genus Ceratopteris; species Ceratopteris richardii. The sequence goes on along the minus strand of CM035407.1, from coordinate 44,803,752 downwards.
ACTTTTTAGGATCAAAAGTACTCTTTTTGACCCCCAAATTCAAAATCCGTGCATGTTTTGAGCTCAAAAAAATGGGTTTTTTCAAAAATACTCAAAAAATAGTTATTTCCCTCCTAAACCTCACATTTTCATACCCAGGTCCCAAAAAGTCATCTTTTCCCACTACTTTCACTACGTAGCACACCATTGAAGCTCCTCTTTCTACACTCCAACCTACCTGCATCTCCTATCTCGAATTAATGTTATAGCTTGAAGACCTTTAGCTTCAATGGCAACAACTAAAGCTTCTCGGCGACCGAAAGATGAAATCCTCACATTAAGATGTCACAATATCAAAGCCACAGATGGATAGTGGCTATCACATGAGTACTCCAAAGGTGCATGGGTGTACATGCAACCCTCTAGAGTTGGGCCTCATCAAGTTACAGATCGTGGAAACTTAGATCTTCATTGGAAGGGAAAGTTACTTGGCTTCAAGAAGCACAAAGACAATGGGATGGTTGCTATTGTACAACATGTTTTTACAATGGCACCTATGAAACTTGAAAACTCTAGTAGAGCGAGATATCTTGTGAATTGTAAGTATTACTCTACAATATTTTATGTTTTCTTGTGTCAGATATATTTCTGAACTATTTAGATATGTTTTTGTTTGTTTCAGATATATTTCCTTCTACTTTGGTGGAAGAGCAATCACTTCATAGTCTTACAGGTACTTTCCAGGCATTGCATGGAGATGTTGGTGCAGTAGTCTTTCCAGAAATATCTCCTACTCAACTTTACCATGATAGAGTTTTCTTTTACACACATAGATATGTTGTACCCTCTACAATGAATGGTTTTGGAAGGTTAGAGAGAATTGAAGTACATTCTCTTCTTATATTGGAGTGGCCAAAACCTGATATATGGTCCGTATTATCTTTGTAGGAGAAGATGGTAATGGATATATATAACTCTTTGAAATTCACAAAAGTGTCTAGCTCTTTAGGTTTGCACTGGTCTTTTCCCATTCATTGTTTTGCATATTTATTCCAAGGATTCTCATTCCAAGAGACTTCCACCATGTTCATGTGTAAAGATATCACATATGAGCAAGTCGAAAGTCTTCTTGGTGAAGATTGGGGTTTGATAGAATGAATTGCAAAAGGTGATAAATATCTTTGTAAAATAGGTGGAACAGGTATAGGATTTTGATTTTTGAAACAATGTAATTCATTATACATCAGATTCTACTATGATCGTTGGATGTGCAAACTTGGTAAACTTGATCTTTACATTCATTTGAAATAAAGCTTAGATTGCCCAATAATGAAACAGAAAACTATTTTAGTGAATAGTCATTGGACCTTGGCTAATCTGAGAGAACACTTGATGATTATGTGGTTTGAAGGACTAACTCAATCCAAATTCGAAATTCAAGGACATAAGGTGAGAAATGTTTCGTGCTTTTGTTAAAGTAATCTTTTCATTATTTTTTATTTTACTTTAATGAGTTCAATTTCTTGCAAATTGATTATAGGTGGGCAGAAGAATGGAATACAAAATGAAAGTCCGGTAGATTGGAGCAAAGATGGAACAAAACTCTGTTTGTCATAGTTCTTTTGCAACCTGATAATGTCACTTCTTGGGCCCTAGTCATTGTATCTCATGGTTTTTGCACTTTCAAGAACCTTGTAAAAAGTAGGACAATCGATTCATGTTAGATATTGTATATACCTTCTTCTCTGATCCCTTCTCTCCTACTAAGATATCTAAAAATCCTCTTGATCTAGAATTGGTCAAGAAATACTTTACATCATGGATGAGCATCGCAAATTTTGTGATGCGTTCTTGCATTTGCAAGCACTTCAAGTTGTACAATCATTGATACCAATAATTTGTAAATTTTGTAAGATTTGATATTTGTAATGAAAACATGTCTACTCTCACATTTTTGTAGCCTACAACTATGCATTTATAATTTCTCTTGGTGATTATTCAATTTTCGCTTTTATATAGAGTATGTTCAAGTTCACAATAATTGACATTTTATTGGTTAATTTTCTCAATAGATGATCATTTATTAAGTTTGAAATTACAAAGGATATAACTTAAAAATGCCATTCATGCTAGATATACTCAATAATTACTCCTCAAGTACCACAAATGATCCATGGTGCTCTAAGTTATAAGGCCCCCATTATGAGGAGAAACCACTTTGGGAGTACAAACCTCCATGGAACCTTAACTTCTAAGCTAGATGAGTTTTATATGTGAAAATTTATGGTAATAAATGGTCTTTGTGATTGATGCCATGAGGTAAGTGGGGCATAAAATTTTTGCCAATTTGAATGCCATTCAAGCTGAAAATAAAGGCCCTCTAGTGCCATGGAATTTCCCCATAGAACCTTAATGGGAGGAGTTCAAAGGGGGATTTCTGCCTTATGTGGGGCATAGAGGCACAACAAGAATGCTAGACATGAGGATATTATCCTAAATTATTTTTTGCAAACTATTTTATCTCATGTGACTATGTTTGTTGATACTGGCTCCCATTGTAGAAGTTGTATATGCATGGATCACTGTAGAGTAAGTGACTTGTTAGAAATAAGTTCCACGGCTCTAAAAATCTAAATAATAAAGTTTCATATCCACTAAAAATAACTTTGCATGGCCTCAAAAGTATCAAAAAAGAGGAGCCATAGAAACATGGGATATGTCTTCGCAAAAGTTTTGTAGAGGCCTATTGTGTGTTTCTATGGATGAATTTGTTTTGTGCTTTTGAGGCCATGCAAGTTTATTTCTAGTGGATATGAAACTTTATTATTACAAATTGAAGGTCCATGAAACTCATTATGTGCTCAACTCAATTTACAAATGGAAAAATGAGTTTATAACCATAAATGATTTGCTTTGCACGCGTAGCATGTTGATTTGAGTGCATATGATTGTGAACATATGATATAGATCAATGTGGAGTTGAGCACGTGTAAGAAAGGTTATGTATATTACCAATGAGATAATTTCACATTACAAAACATCTCTTCAAGAAGAATGATCACATAGTCATATATGCTCCTATCTAGTTCTTGGGTTGCATAATTTCCCTAAAATTTGCAAGAAGTAATACTTATTTCCACCATTTGATGACCTTGCATGACCTCAAAACACCAAAAAGGGGTTTATATCTAATGAATGGTTTAGATTTTTGGAGAAATGGATGCTACCATCACGTCCGGAACATGCAAAAACCCTATGATTGACTGTTTATTTGTCTAATTCTGACATCTAGAGCCTTGGTAACCTCAAAAAGCACCAGGAAAGGGGCAGCCACAGAAACGCGGGATAGGCCTCTGCAATACTTTTGCAAAGGCATATCCCGCGTTTCTGTGGCTGCCCCTTTCCTGGTGCTTTTTGAGGTTACCAAGGCTCTAGATGTCAGAGTTAGACAAATAAACAGTCAATCTTAGGGTTTTTGCATGTTCCGGACGTGATGGTAGCATTCATTTCAACAAAATCTACACCATTCATTAGATATAAACATTTTCATAGAATTTATGCTTTTACAATGGTTTCCTTTGTGTTTATGACATCACATCCCTCTCAAAGCGATAAGTTCCATGGGAAGTAGCTATGTAACTGTGAGATTTTTTGGAAATTGAATCTTCATAGTTATTGGTCTTTTTAGTTCTTTATATGTTGTACTGGAACACGATGATGATGGATATCCATGATGGTACTAGAAAGGGTTTGTAGTATATCTAGCTAAAGAATCAAGGGCATGATTCTCATGATGGATAGTACTCCTTTTCTGACTCAGATGATGATCTTTTGATGTAGAATAGTGATCATGGAAGTCTTAAACCCAGCTTGTATCTTCTTCCTAGGACACTAGAATATGATGTGGTTAGTGACAATACAACTCCTTTCTTTCAAATTTTAGTTTCATGGAGCTTATTATATGCACAACCTAGTTGAACAATGCAAATGCTAGTTTTGATTCTAAGGGATTTGTTTTGCACACATACCATCTTTAGGAAAGTGGATACAATTATGAACATATGATATAGATCAATGTGGACTTGAGCATGTGTAAGAAAGATGATGAAAAGTAGATTATCATAATGGAAATGTGATTTTACAAAATATATCTCTTCAACAAGAATGATTACATAATCATGTATGGTCCCATCTAGTTTCTTTGGTTGTATGGTCATCATCTTCACATGAGCTACACACAAGTCAATATCTTTCCAAATAGAAGTAAGGAATGCATCTCCTTCCTCTTGGATGGCTTGAAGTGCTATTGATTATATACAAAGTCTAGTGCATTAACTTTTAATCACTAAGGATCGATAACGTTTGCTCACTTTTTTGTTGCTTTTGCATTAGGAAAATCTTTAGGTTGTGCTACATATGATCTATGATGTGTTTGGTAGTTCTTATCCATTTTACATCTACGCCTTGATTGACATTGTGACACAATTTATGGCATATGTTTCTTTTCTCATATGTGGGTAGTGTTCTTTGACCTTATAGAAGTGACTTTATAGCCTCTACTTGATATGATGTTGGAATATACATATGTTTCATGATGATTCCTTGAAGCTCTCCTTTTTGGATGACTTGGAATGGTTACTTCATGCATGTTTCATCAGCCATATTCCATTTGGAGGTAGATTGAGTTCAAATTGTTCATCACCATTGATTAGTGGATCTATTATTCCCCTTTGTGCATGTCCTTAGAATCTTTTTATGAATGGTCACATCTGTGGCAGTTGATCTTGATCATGCTCACAAGAATGACTCTATGGATGAGGGTATGAACTATTTTGATATTCTTAATTGACTTCACTCTGTCATATTGAGCCACTCTATGATTGTATGGTGACCTCTGTTGCATGTAGACCACTTCATCCTCTGTGATGGAGCTTCATCCAAGGTGGTCATTATGTACCCTGAGCATGGATAGGATATACCACAAAAACTTGTTAGTATAAAATAATCAATGATGCCTCTTATGTAACTTGAGTTCCAAGTTGAACCCTAAAACACTTTTTGTGCATGACATTGATCATGATGCAAAGGACTTGCTAATAACCTCCAATTTTCACTTGCAATGTTGTGTTGTAATTTCATGAAAACATTTATAATAGTCAAACTCTTGCAGAAGTTTTTTGAAGAAAAGCAAGTGAGTATTATTCCAACTAGTCAACATGCATAGAACCACTAATATGACATGTACTTTTTAAGAAATTACTATTAGATCTATAGTGGAACTTTCCCATCACAACTGTACTAGAATCTTGACTAATAAAAATCCATACATCAAAATTCTCCATATGACAATACAACATATAATATTTCAATGAATAAAGTGAGCACAATTTAAAGAAACAAACAACATCTGAATGTAGAATGTACCTTACCTTTCACTATTCCAAGTCATTGATGATTAGTATCTTTAATATGAATTTGAGCCTATCACCACAACATGTAGAAAAAAGATAAACGTATATAAAATCAAATTCAAAAGGGATATGAAAAGAAAATTAGTAGAGGTAGATTTTATTCTAGAAGAAGAACATTGATTTTTGAAGCCTCTATAGATTAAAAAATTATTTATTTATTGTTTTGTACAAACAGAAGCATATGTATATGAGTTCTTCATAAACTAAGGATATGATTTCTTCATTGAATCCTTAGTCATGGTTGCATGCTAAACATACCTAGGCATATTTTCTTTTATGTGTAAGTACTATGTGGCAATATCAATCATGTCCTCTTTATAATTCATGTTCCTAATGAATAACTTCTATAATCATGGAGAAATGCTTCCACACACATTTTCCTATCCATACTGTGTAATATTGGTATCATTCTTTTGAAAAGAAGGAGAAGTAAGAGAAACTATTAACAATTTAAAGTGCTTCTTTGCTGTTGATGAAGCACTTATTTCTTAGATCAATTACCTATGCAAAGGAAATATTGGTTTAATTCTTTTGCAAATATGAGAATCAAGAAAAATATATACCTCATTAGAAGAATATGGTGTCTATGTTCTCCCACCCCACATGAAAGAGCTTCCAATGATGGTACTGTGTGTTTTTGCTCTTGAAAAATAGTAGATGAATACTGGAAAGTAAAATGAATAGTACATCTTTGATCACAAAGAAAGAATGAACCACCTACGTGGACATGAATATTTTCATCTTATGGGAGAAAAATTTCTTTGTGAGTGATTCTATTATTGTTACATCTTCTCCTTGGAGGAAATTGTTCGAGTACCCCATGGCTGCTAGAATTCAAGAGGTAAGAGAGAGAAAGATAGAAGAGAATCAAAATAACATGTATAATGGACTAAGAAGTATCTGTACATAGAGAAAATTACTTTTTTGATATGTGTATGGGTCAAGGTGAGGTTTTTCATTCTATGTGAGTGAAAATGATAAAAATTTGAAAAGCTCATTTTTTGAGGTAGGGAAAGTTACGAGTTTGATGATGTGGCACTTTACTTTTGGAGCAGTTTGAAAAAAGAACTATTTTGAGTGATTTTATTAAAAAATCCATAAAAAAAAGTAACTTCTTACATGTATATTAAGAAATGGGCCCTTTTTAGTAAGCAATAACTAACTGTGTGATTTTTCAAAAAAAAAGTCATTTTTTTATTCACAAAGATGGATGGATTTGATGATGTGTAAAGTGGAATCTCTCTCTCTTTCTTTTACAGAAGAGAGAGATGATGCTATTTGGGCCTAAAAAAAAGCCTAGTCTTGCCTACTAAAAGGTGCTCTATTAAATGCACTTTGTTCCCTCAAGCAAGAACAAGATCAGGCTTAATCCCTTAAAATTAGGAATCCTTACAAGGTCCATGCAGGGTTCATTTTTTCCCCTAATGAAATGGTTCAGCCAATTTGCTAAGAACCATTTTACAGCTTGGGATCTGATGAAAGATGCATTTAAAAATCAATTGCAGCATGGATATACTGCAGAGATCATCATAGAAGAACTAGAAAATTTGAGATTGGGTCCAGGAGAAAAGTTCCCAGAGTTTGTGACTAGGGCCAAAGAACTAATGGCTAAATTTCCAGATCCACCACATGATTTTTTTGTTAAGAAATGATTAGCTAAACCCCTACCAATGGCCACCCAATGCAAAATCAAGGAATTAGTGTTGCCTACAGCCTCCATAGAGGAGTTCATCAACACAGCTACATGACTAGAGCAGATAAGGCAACAGTATGGAGCAACTTCTTCTCAACTACAGTATTCCACAGAAATGGAGGATCCAGTGATCCAGCTAAGGAGGGAGCTGGAGGGCTTAAAAAGGAATAAGCCCCACAAAGAGGAGAAAAATGCTATTACTCAGTTGAGAAGGGAGATTGAAGCATTAAAGCTCCAAAAGGAGGAGGAGTCCCAAGCAGAGGAATTGGCCCAACTGCGACAAGAGCTACAGGAACTCAAAGGGGGTGGCATCAAGAGTGGACTTTGGTGTTCCATGTGCAACAAGCAAGGGCATATAGTAAGTGAATGTCCTTTGTTGAGTGTGACTTGCCTGCAGGAAAGCTGGTCATGAGGCCCAGGAATGCCAATCAAGGGGAATACCTGCAACAACATATTGGACACAAGGAGGACTCCTACCACCAGCAAATGTGATGGCTGCTGCACCAAATCAAGGTAACAATTATGACCCTAGACAGAGGAATAACTTTGGAAATGGGCCTAGGAGGCCAATTATTTGTTTCAGATGTGGAGAATGTGGGCACTTTCAAAGTAGGTGCACTCTCCCAGAAAATGCCCCTCCTTGCAGGAACTGCCCAGAAGCCAGAGACCACTATACTAATTGTTGTCCTAAGAACCAAGCATCTTCATCTGGGCCCCACATTCAAATGATTTCTGTATGCAAAGAAGAAAGGTTAGATCAAGTCCATGTGCCATCTCCATCTACGAGGGTGGTGCAGTTAGAAGAAATTGAATCTTTTACAGTGCAGACAAGAAGCAAGGGGAAGGCTCAAGTGGACATAGGTCAAGAATCAATGATTAATGGATTGAACAAAGACAAAGTTGCATCTGAAGACAAAGCCACCACATGTGCAGACACAAAGCAAAAAGAATATTTCATAGGTACCAGTGATGCCATTGGGCACGCATTCAACAAGGCTCATGAGGAGTTTGATAAGTCAAATGGAGCCCATGCTCTTAAGGAATCAGAAGCTTCCAGACTACTCAAGTCCATGAAAAAGGAGGTTAGTATTTATGATTTAATCAAAATGGATAGGAAATTCATGTCAGAACTCTTGCAGCTAATTGATGAGGTGTCCATGACAAGTTTAGTGGCAAAGGTTGCAGTTATGCATAAAGATAACATTGTAGGGGAAGCACCCCTCACAGATTATAAGAGCCCTCGTCTAAGAGTCTCTATCAAAGGTCATGAGTTTCAAGGAGTTATTGTGGATGGTGGTTCTGGCATTAACTTGATGGCTGAATATACCATGAAAAAGATTGGACTATACCTGTCAAGACCTGCCAACTTCACTGTAACAATGGCAGACCAAAGCATTGTAAGGCCTATGGGAGTGGTCCCTGGAGTCCCAGTCAAAATACAAGGTACCATCTTTAACTTGGACTTTGTTGTTAAGGCTGCCACAGATAGAAGGAAGTTTCCCCATGTTAATTGGGAGACCCCTGACTGGGGCAAGGACACAATGTGGGTAAAGCAAGAGGGAAAAGAGTTGCAGCAGATAATTTTAGAAGAATGACCAGACAATCAGAGATATACTAGCATGATGCGGACAATTGGTATTTGTATGGAAGAAGAATTGTTGGACAACCCAGAAGCAGACCTATTTGAAGGAGCAGATTTATATGAAGATGAAAACATGTTGGCTTGGCTCCATGCAGAAGACCAATCTTCCTGCTATGGAATTTTTCCAAACTCAAGCAGAGAAGAAGCATATGAAGAAAAAGAGGAAATGACTCAGGATACTGATTCGAGTAAAAACGTCTCAGTCAAAGGCCATAGAAGAGAGGAGATAAGAAGAACCCTTAAGTGCAACAGTGATGAAGATACTTCACATCATATGTTAATGAACACTTTTTTATGGATACTGGTATGGATATCATCTATTATGTCAATTTTTATGATAGCAAGTGCAGGACTTTACAAGAATGTGGAAGAAGTACCTGCAAGCCTTTGGAAATCGAGGGTTCCATTTGATGAAGAAGCTAGAATAGTGAAATTGAAATTTTACAGATTAAGCTATAAAGTTGCTGACACAAAGATACAAAAGTTGCAGTATGGAGGATACAATATTTTACTGAAGGATTTAGGGTACCCTTATCAAATGACCAGTGGGCCCAACAAGAAGACAAAACCAATGAAGTGCAGTACAATTGGAGATTATGGAGGAGTTTCTCTGAGTCAATATATCAAGGCTCAAGGCCTATCATCAACAAAAGTGAAGATTTATGGATCACCTAGAACCTGCAAAATTTGTCCAGGTTGTACATAGTCTTTTCTCATCATTTTTGCTTACATTTTAGTAGTTTTCTTTATTCATTTAATGCTTGTTTCTTGAGTTTTTAGCAAATTTAGTATCCATTTCATAAGCTTTGCAAAGGTACAATTTTTGGAATTTTTAGGAAATTTTTTCGGAATTTTTCAAGCATTTTTTAGAATTTTTCTAGCATTTTTCTCCTTTTCATGTGTCATTTTCTTGCCAAATTTGAGGAATAAAGGAAGCTCTCTATGGTTCTGAGTAAGGAAATTGAGCCTAGCCCTGTAGAAAATTTTATGAGAATTTTTCAGAATTTTTTTGGATTTTTGGTATTTTTTTGGATTTTTTTCTCCAATTTTCTCTATTTTTGGATAATTTTCCCACAAAAAAAAGGGCCCCGGCCTGGATTTTTCGGGTTTGAGGGTTAAAAAAAAAAAATCCCCCCCCCCCCCGTCCCCCCCAATTTTCTTAACTTTATTTTTCTTTTATTTTTTATTTTTTTATATATATTTTCATTATTTATTATTTATTTTCTTTATTTCTTTTAATTTTCTTTTTATTTTTTTATTTCAATCTAGGCGTTCAAAAATTTAAAAAAAAAAAGAAACGAAGACAAATTTCTTTTTTTAGAAAACGTATCAATTTATATATATTTTTCTTTTTTTTATGGCTAAGCTTTTGGCTCTGGATCATGCCTCGATTAGCCGTTTTTTACAAAAATGGAGTCATTTTCATGTTTTTTGGCACCTCTGGACTCCGTTTTTGGCTTTATTTTTCCAAATTCCAACTTAATCTCTGACTTTTGGTCAAAACCCACATGTTTTGAGCACATTTATCTCATGTTTTTATTTCACCACATTGTCCACATGATCTATTATCACTTTATCTTACCTTATGTTTCATAATTTCCCTTATGCACCCTCTGTAGCTCTACTGTTTGATCATTTTAACCCTCTCAAACCCCTGATTCCTACTCCCAATCCCTCCCTTTACAAATCGACCCAACCACATCCTTACCCTCCCTACCCTATCCATCTCCGCCCCTCAGCCCTCCCCTCCACCTGCCTTCTACCCTCCCATTGCCCTCCTTTGCTTCTCCATGGCACAATCCCCCTTATTGGTTCTTCTCTGGGGCTTGTTCTCTCCTGTTTGTGGTGGAATTAGTTGCTGCTCATGTGGCCTCTTCAAAATTTGGCAGCTCCATAATCGTGGTGTCCTCTCTGCTCAGAGTTTTGGCTCTAGCTCTCCGCGACGGAGAGCACATTAGGTGGTGTGCAACTCTTGAGCCCATAAAAGTCATATTGGTCAAAGTCAAAGTCAAAGTCAAACTGGTCAAAGTCAACAAAGTCAAGGTCAAAGTCAATAGGTGCAAAGTCAAAGTGCTGAAGTGCAGGTGTCAAAGTGCACAGGTAGTGCACAACTAATTGTCCATAGTGAAGGGTAAATTGGAGAAAGTGGGTTGCAGGTTGCAGAGGTATTTCTCTAATTTCCCTAAGGTTCAAAGTGTCTTTAAAGTGTTTTGGAAGGTTCAAGTGAACCCTCCCTTGTGTGCACATTTGAAGAGTTAAAAGGGAAATGTGAAGGTATGTGAAGCGGCAGCGTACGCAGAAGTGAAAGTATGGCCCCCCAATTAAAATTTTTGTTTTAGGCTAAAGTCAAGACAAAACAGGGATTCGTTGGCTGCCTCTTGAAAAGACAATCTTGGGACATCAAAGTGAGCACCAGGATACTCTTGCAGTTAGGAGCGTACGTGAATCGGCACACTCAAATCAAGGCAAGGACTATTCTTGGACAATCCTAAGTGTAAGCAAGAGTGAGCATAGTCTAAGGGAAGCAAGAAAGATAAGTGCAAGAGACACACAGTGTGCGACGCAGAGAAGTGAAGTGCAAGGTGTGCATGAAGAGTGACCAAGGAAGTGTGCAGAGGAGCGCTAAGCTTGTCCCCAAGGATCCCAAGGTCTTACTGAAGTGTGCGCGCGCCGAGAGAAGGTATCCATCCCTCCCCCTTAGTGGAAGCTTGGTGCAAGGTGTGCACAAGAGCAGGCTTGTAGAAGGTGGAGGTTTGGTGCAAAGAAGGCCGGCAGCAACAAGTCCCTTGGGTATTTGATATTTTGTAATTGAGCACGCTATGGGATTTTGCACAGAAGCATTGGTTGTAGTGTGCTTCAACCTTGTATTTGTCTTACTGTAATCAATCGACAGAGGCTTCCAGTGTGTATTTTCTCTTCTGGTCTTCCCCTTTTCTCCTACAAACACTCAAATCCCTTCTTGTCTAAGAATCCCCCAACACCAAGGTACTAATATCTTTCCACGGATGCATGTCACTTCGGTACTTCGGATAAGATTCAACAGAACGCATCACATGCATATATCATAGAATTCTTGACTTCAGTGTTAACTATCTTCTGTAATAAATCCACTACTGGGTTCTTGGGATGGTCAAGGGTCTGTATTACAAAGGCCGTATATTTATTTTCCCGAATAAAACATTCACTACGCAGTATTATTCATTACTTTACTCTGATGATCCACCAACAAACTTGTAAACATTAATTCGATCACCAAACTTTCCAACATTAAGCAAAGTACTTCACCGCGACACTATATATTATTCAATTATGTAACATAATACAGAGTTCTTCACTGATAATCAATGCGCAACCATAATTGAACTTATATCTTCACCAGCAAAGTATTACGGAGACAAGATAACCATAATAACTTCATACGCAAAATAGTAAACGATCAATACACTAGGATAAGTTAAAACTTGCACTCAAAAACAATCCATAGGCACACCGCCTAGACCCACACTCTGACATCGTGCTTCTTCTGTGCATCTGCTTCCTACACACTTTTTTATTATCAAAGAGTTACAAATGGTACGCTACATCCTTTTGATGTGTTTCCTTTCCAATTACATTTTCCAATAGTTATAATGAATGCCTAACACAACTCATAAGACCTGTATATATCGATGATATGTTAAGCATTGCCATTGCCTCATCCAACTATCCAATGTGACACAGCAAGCCAATACGACAGGTATAGTGCATAAAAGGAAATCATTTTGTTAGGTTAACAACTACTTGTAGATTTTAGTGTGGAAGTGCAAAAGCCTATCACCATTTATTGTGATAATATTAGCAGCATACAATTAGCACGGAACCTTGTCCTTCATGCTAGAACAAAGCATAGCGAGGTACATTATCACTTCATCAGAGAGAAGGTATTAGAGGTGATATTGATCTTGTTTATGTGAGGACAGATGAGCAAGTTGTTGATATTCTTACTAAAGCACTTGGAGTAGAGAAGCTGAAGATGTTTTGGAAAATGCTTGGATTAGAAGACATGTTGTTGAGCTTGAGGGGATTGTTGAGATATCAAACTCCACATGTGATAATCCAGGATGACATGTATCACTTTTTCATTTCTCTGACATGTATAGTGGTCACGTGAGTGTATGTTAGGGATACTTCATTGATCTTTAATAGATTTATCTACCAAGAGTGATGGCACATTTTTTCTTGCTAGCTCACTCATTCCCGAACATTAGGATTTTCCTTATGTACTATTCTTTATATCTTTCACTTTTTGTATTGTTGTTGTTACACTTATGTGTTCCTCGAGTAGCTTTGATCTAAACCTTTTCCCTATACATTGTTGGTGCAATTAAGCCTAACCCTACATATTTGATGTATACACATTAAATTGATGTATTGGCATATTATTTGAAGAAGCTTCATATGTATTACCTCTTGTAACTTTGAGTGTAATTACTCATAGTAAAAGTGATGTAGACCCATGAGGAATTAGGAAGCATCTATCTTGTATCTCTTTGGTAGCTGAATTCAAGAGAGAATCAATCCTATACTTTAGGATAACTTTTAGGTGGATATTTGAATTCAAATTCAAATGCTTGGCTCCAACAAAAAGCTATAAAACATGAAGATGAAGATCCCACATGTATCTTGAGGTTCTGAGATCATTAGCCGAGAAGAAAGATGGAGAGTCGGCTAGAGAGAGAGCCAAAGAAACTTTTTCCTCAACATACTATCATTTATTGTAAAACATTACTCAACACTCACTTTGCATCACACCGAATATATGTGTTATCAAAAGGCCATACATTCTTCTATTTTGAATAACATTGTAGGCATCAAAATATGAATGAATAGACCCTCGATTCAATTTGTACAAACCTTTGCTCATAAACACATATATATTATGTGTCAAGAAAGGATCGAATTTTGTATATAGATATCCATACACATCCACAATCTTTCAAAAGACGTCGCTTATGGGTTTTTGTGTGAATCATAAGAAGACTAAAAAGCATGTTTTGTAAACTAATGTACGTTCCCATAGTTTGAATATAACCATGTAAAAACTTAAGAATTAGCATATATGTATTCCACATTATTTTAAGAATTAGCATATATGTATTCCAAATTATTTTATGCCTGATTCGTTCTTAGAAAAAGAGAGTAAATGCTTTGTTTTTGTTTGGATTTTTGTATTCTCAATTTGCATATGTACATGTCTGCATTTAAGTAATTATATATGATTTACAGAATATGGATTTTCTAGGAAAGTATATAATCATGAAGAAAGGGAATTTACAGAATATGGAATTTCTAGGAAAGTATATAATCATGAAGAAAGGGAATTTAAAGTGAATATATAAATGAACGTTTCATGATATTTCTAATGGCACTGATGATTTTTTCCCATGATTTTTTTTAGATTACCAAATATTGAAGTAAAGTGAATAGAAAGAGAAGGTCTTTTTCCACATAGTAGCTGAGAAGACCATGTTGGAGTTAGACATCTGTGGAAGCATGCGAACAGCACAAGGAAGAAGAAGAAGCGTGCAACACAACACACAATACTGAATGAGTTACCATTAGAATGTACAAAGATATGTATCCCATTAGGGCAATAGGCGTATATGCAAGCAGGGGGAAAAAAACCTCCCAAAGAGGGAAAAAAGTACCCCAGCAATCCTAGAGTGTTCACACACATCACTACCTAAATATATCAACAAATCCCACCTAAGAGTGATGCGGTGAATGAGTAGCTAGCACTCATGTATAAGGAAGTGCCAAGATGTGTGGAAATCACTCCACAAAAGGAAGTAAGCCCAAAGCTTTGGGGAAAGCTTCAAACTTCTCCCTAGGCAGAGCCTTCATGAAAAGATCTGCAATGTTCTCTTGCGTGGGCACATATGCCAAGCTGATCTCCCCATTCGAGAACCTCTCCCTGACATAATGATAATGCACCTCAATGTGCTTAGTGCGAGCATGGAACACAAGGTTCCTTGCAACTGGCAATGCGCTCTACCTGTCAGTGAAGATGGTGGTGGCAGAATACTGACCAACACCCAAATCAGCCATAAGGCGTCTGAACCACACACACTCAAAAGTCGCTATGAAAGCTTCCCTATACTCAGCCTCACAACTAGAAGTGGCCACAGTAGGTTGTTTCTTTCTCCACCAAGATATACATGAGCTACCAAGCATGAAGCAAAGGCCACCAGTGGACACACGAGTGTCATAGCAATGAGCCCAATCTGAGTCAAAAAAAGCATGAAAATCTGGCCGTAGTGATCCCCCCTTAGGATAAAACAAACCAAGTAGCCGAGTACCACTCAAGTATCAAAAGATGCGCTTAACCGCCTACCAATGCTTGACTCTTGGGCAATGCATAAACTTGCTCATTTGTGAGATAGCAAACTGAATATCTGGTCGAGTAATGCATAAGTAAATTAGGCATCCAACAGCCTGCTGATAGAGGACAACATCAAATGCATCTCCAGCATCATGAAGACTCAATCGTAAATCTATCTCCATAATAGTGGCAATAGGCTTACGATCTTCAAGGCCAAAACACTGCAATAATGTGTCAATATATTTCGTTTGACACAAAGCCATTCCACCATCAACTTGCATAAACTGAATGCCCAAATAGTGATGCAAATGCCCCAAAATAGACATCTCAAATGAGGCATGCACATCAGCATTAAAATCAACAATATGCTTCTCAATAGAACCAATGAGCATCATGTCATCAACATAGACAACAATGATCAGAAGCACATCATTAGCACGAATAACATATAAGGTGCTTTCAATTGGACTGTTCTCTAAACCATGTGCAATCAAATAGGCATGTATGTTCTCATACCAAGCACATGGTGCTTGCTTTAAACCATATAATGCCATCTTTAACCTGCACACCTCGTTTTCATGTTAATGTCCAACTGATGTACATTCCAACCATGATGCGCTGCAAGCGCACAGATGCTCCGAATAGTAGTCATATGGCATGTAGGTTCAAAGGTCTCATCAAAATCAATGCCTCTTTCCTGTGCATAACCCTTTGCAATAAGCCTAGCCTTATACCTATCAATTGTTCCATCAGGCTTACACTTCAGCTTGTAAACCCACTTTGTGCCAATGGCCTTCTTGCTAGGAGGCAAGTCACATAAAGACCAAGTACCATTCTCCATTATAGCATCATATTCAGATTGCATAGCAGCCATCCAATTTTCTGAATTTTGTGCTTCGTCAAATGCAACAGGCTCATTCTCATCACAGAGACTATGCAATCATAGCATAGCAATCTGATGCAAAAGAGGCACTATGAGAGCCTGATCGAGTATGATATGACAGAGGTGCATCTAATTTCCTGTCACGCAAAGTCTGCACCAGCCATTTTGGCATAGTTTTTTCCTCCTCAATGTCAAATTTCTCATCAACAAGTGCATCATGTAAATCTGCATCAGAAATGGAATGATCTACATCATCACATGAAACATGCAAAGGGTGAGAAGTTGCCTCATTAGGACCAACACTAGACTGTCCACCTGTAAAAAGATGCAGTATAATACATGCCTTTGGAGCTAACAGATGTCTCCTTAGTACATGAAAGCAATGGCTGAATAACATCTTCCACAAAAACAACATCACGGCTAACCAGAATGCGTTTAGTCTGTGGATGATACAAACGATAGCCTTTACTTTCAAAACTGTACCCAACAAAAATACATTTTACTGCTTTCTCATCCAATTTTCTACGATGTTGTTCAGGCACTAATGCATATGCCAAACAACCAAAAACACGCAGATGAGCAACAGATGGCTTGCAATCATGCCAAGCCTCATATGGAGTGATAGACTTCAGTACTTTAGTGGGACACTTGTTAAGTACATATGTTGCACACATGATAGCCTCAAGCCAGAAACTATGTGGTAAAGCCTGACACTTGACCATACACCTGCCATCTCCATGAGTGACCTGTTCTTTCCTTCAGCGACTCCATTTTGTTGAGGTGTATACAACACTGTACACTAGTGTTTTATCCCACATTCAGCAAGAAATGCATTAAAATCAGAAGTCATATATTCCCCCCCCCCCCTCCATCAGAACGGAGGGTTCCCATTTACATGCTGACAGATTTTCAGCCAAAACCAAAAACTGTTTGAAGCATTGAACACTTTGGACTTTGCCTTCAATGGATATACCCATGCATGCCTGGAAAAATCATCGATGAAAGTCACGAAGTAAAGGTAATTTCCAAAAGAAGGTATCTGCATAGGACCACAGACATCACTATGTACAAGCTACAATTTCTAAGTAGCACAAATTGAACCATCTTTTGGAAAGGAAGAACGTTGCATTTTGCCCAAAATACAGCCTTCACAAACATGTTTTCTAGGTGCCTCAAGTTTGGGCAAAGAGGACACCGTTTCAGATTTCTGCAGGCGTAGCAAACTAGCAAAATTCAGATGACCAAAGCATGCATGCCAAAGCTTTGCATCTGACATAGCCTCAGAATCATGTACTGCACATGCCAAATCATTTGTAGATCTTTCATAGTCTATGAGCTTATATAGCCCATGACATAAAATGCCAAAATCAATAATCACATCCCCATTTGACAGATCATGAATTGTACATCTGTCATCAACAAATTTCACAACCAAGCCAATCTTGGCTAATGTAGAAACTAATAACAGATTTTTCTTGATCCCTGGCACAAACAAAGCATCTGACAAAGTGAAAGAAATACCATCAACAGTAGTCAAAATGATTTTACCAACTCCCATAACAGGATAAGAGGAGTTGTTGGTGCATGTAACAGTATTCCTTGTAGGGGCAGGCTTGAGTGAAGAGAAGAAACTGCGCTGAGGTAATATGTTTGGTCGCCCCACTCTCAAAGCACCAAACATCTGAGTCTATTGTAGACATGCACTGCTCGTGAGAAGATGGTTCAAGACTGCAAACAGTAGTAAACACCCATTCTTCTTCCTACACAAGATTAGCAGACTCTGTTTTTGGTGTAGAGGCTTTTGCAACTACCATTCAAGCCTCTTTTTTGTTTGCCTCTTTTTTGTTTGCCTCTTTAGCAGCCAGTTTTGGACAGTTCTTTATGATATGATCATTTCCTTTACAGTACTTACAAAACAATCTCTGCTTTTCTAATTTCTTTTCATCTTTGTTTTTCCTCTTCGATTGTGAAGAATTAACAGATTTCTGCTTACCAGTGGAAGAGCTCCATTTTCCTTTGCCCTTCTGACTAGCCAGGAAAGCTTGATCTGCAACATGCATAATTGACCTGTTCTACCTAGACTGATCTTCCTGCAACAAAACAGAGACTAACTCCTCAAATGACAAGGCATTTGGATTGCCCTTCATCATCAATCAAAGAGTAGAAGCAAAACTCTGATATGAATCAGGAAGACCATTCAGAACGGTCTGCACAAGTGAGCTATCTGGTATAACCTCATCAACAAAAATCAATTGTTCCATCAAGTCTTTGATCTTTGTTAGGAAACTATCGATAGAATCACCTTCATTCATGTGCTCACTCTCCAATTGTTTTCAGAGGTAAGCAACACGAGCCTCATTCCTAGCTTGGTACAATGTGATAAGTGTATCCCAAGCATCCTTAGCTATCCTACAAGGGAAAATGTGAGGAATAATGGCATGTTCGATAGACAAAGCTATCAATGCATGTGCTTGAGCATCTCTGCCATCCCAACAAATCTTCTCTACAGTAGGTACAGCAGAAACCGCAGCACCAACAGGAATATGCAAAATATCATCATCTTCGACACCTACTACATGAGATTCAGTACCTACAATTGTAACAGTTGCAGGTGTGATAGGACATTTTTCAACACCCTGAACAACGTTCCACAGTCCTTTTGCAACCAATACATGTCGCATCATATAAGCCCACAATGCATAGTTGGTACCATCCAACTTATCCTCAACAGCCAACATACGAAATGCATCACTGCTTTCAGCCATGGCCGGTGACTAAAATACCTTGATGCAGAAAATTGACTGTATCTCAAAAAGTTGAACGGAACTGCCCAAACAATTTTTGCTAAACTTGTAGGAGACTTCGAGATGCTTATATTGGTGAACCAAAACAGGTATATACCTTTGGCCCAAAAAGAGAAAGCATCTTGCACAAGTGTTGTGATAGTGCGTTCGGAGGTCGAAATGAGCTCAGATCTCGATTTCAGCACCACACAACAAAGCTATTTTGATCTCTAAAACAGCTTGAGTATGCTCACCAAATTTTGTGTGAATCTAAGAATGCAACCAGAGAGGTGTAGACGACACCCTAGATGAAGTGATGACCTGCTCTCATACCAATTGTTGGAGTTAGACATCTGTAGAAGCACGTGAACAGCACAAGGAAGAAGAAGAAGCTTGGAGCACAACACACAATACTGAATGAATTACCACTAGAATGTATAAAGATATGTAGCCCATTAGGGAAATAGGCATATATACAAGTCGGGGGGAAAAAAGTGCCTCAACGGTCCTAGAGTGTTCACAACATCACTACCTAAATATATCAACAGACCAATCCAACATTACATTTGTCTGATCTGCACTATAGTGGTGTATCTTTTTGCTAGATTTGTATTATCTGTCAGTGATATTTACTTTGTATATTGATTTCCACATCGATTATTCACGATAAGTTCTCATTTATTAGCCCCTTAGTGAGATATTTCACTACGGGGCTAACACAATTGATTGTAAATAGTTGATCCAGTCTTGTTGAGAACGGAAATTTGACTTTGAGTGTTATATTTATACTTTCATTTCACAATCACGTGCTTCTTCCATGATGACCCACTTCTTCTACTCCACCGATCGCACGTGCAAAGTGATTTTCACGCACTCCCCAAGCGCACATTGTGAGCCCCCCATCATACTATTCCCAAGAAAGGCACACAGTGTGTGAAATTCACCCATTGCATAGGGACGACATGATGCAACCCCCTAGGGCCTGATCCAATCCTACTGCCCATTTCGCAACCACGGCTGACTTCCCTCCGACAAACTTAATCCGACATGAAGCAAGGTGGTCACCCTAGAGATAGAGATCCTCGACTTGCCACCCACAACTTCAATGGACATAGAAAGAACTTTTCATGCACATTAATAGAATTACTTGTATTTAGGATTTTCAAAAACAAAATATAAAAATATTTTTTCACTACATGAACTAAGAATGTTGGCTTCATATCAGAGTTTTAGGTATTCATTTTTCAATTTGTGTGTATACTTGCATTGCTGCATGCACATAAAAAGAAAGACTATTATTGTTGCTTTTTTTTCATCACTCACATTTTGCATTTAGTTTAAACGCTTTATTTTGAGCACTCTTTTCAATCATTATTTAGTTAGAAAACCATTATTATCATACCTTAGTAAACTTCAATGAAAAGAAAAATGGCATTAAAACTCTAAAAATATTAAAAATAAATAAAAGCAGATCAAGTTTTGAAATTAAAAACAAAAATCAAACTCAAAAATCAAAGAAAATGAAGATGTAGTTCAAAGCGCAGTCAAAGAATCTTACTTGAATGAATCTAAGGACCATAATCAAAAGAATTTTATTTGCACACATGTCAATGAATCGTATGTGAAACGAAATGATTGAAGAAAAATTTAGAGGATGTGAAGAGTGGTTCAAAGAAATGAAAACTAGAGCAAATGAGTCTATACAACAAAGAGAGAGAGAGAGACTCAAATCCAAGGAGTGTAGCCGGTGTGCCCACTTCATAGCAGAGAATCCTCTTGGTATTGGTGAAAAGTGGTGATGAGGGGAGCTTCTTATATAGCACCACAAGAAATTCAATTTGCCTCCCTCAATGGTGAAATGTGGCTATGATCTACCAATGGTAGATAGACAATGAGCATGCACCATCATAGTGAAAGAAACAGATAGAGTGGAGAGAGTACAAGTCACTTGTCAAGAAGAGTGAGAATAGTAGTGATAATAGCGTTCTTTTGAAGATGACATCGTTCTTCTCAGTGTGGCAAGAGAAGGAGAATGAATGATCGTATGAATTCACCTCTAATTGAGAAGTCAAAGCAGCAATGCAAGGGTTGAAACCCTCTTCTTGGGACACCATTTGGCACCATTTGGCACAAAGTGCCCCAGCTTTGTAACTCAAACATATAAGAAGAAGGATCTTTTGTGTGTGCATTTATGGGTTGGAGGCTAGTCTAAGCCTACCCATAAATTTTCTTGAGCCCCTAGCCTATTCTAAGGCTATTTGGTTTGCAACGAGCTTCTCTAATCCCTCCTTCCACATCAACTTGTCTCGGTTTTTGTGCAAGTGTAGGGCTATTCTAAGCCCCCCCTCTCCAAGGCATCTCGCTTGCATTAACTAGTGTAGGGCTATTCTAAGCCCCCTTGCTCTCACCAAGGTGTCTATCTCATTCGCAAGTCTAGGGCTACTCTAAGTCCCCGTACCCTAACTCCATTTCTTTTGTGCAAACTTTGACTTCATCTTCACAAGTGTGGTATCATATTTTGGACGGCAACCATGTTGACAATTTCAAATGCAAAATCCTTGATTGAATGGTATTTACCTTCTTTCACACCAATCTTTATGCCAAAACATAAGCGACTCAATGGCACAAGCTACAATCTCTAGAACGACGCCATTAGTGCTTACCTTTATACAAACCTCTTATACTAAGTCATTGAAGGAAGCAAGAGTCTGGCAAAGAAAGTGATCTAGGCACTTTGAATGTATGGAATGTAAAGGACAAGTGAGCTCTAGGTCAATTACTTCTAGTTGTGATGAGTAAACCAAAGGCCATATTACCTCTTCTAAAATGTCTCATGAGGCATGGAAGATCCTCCAAGACTTGTATGAAAACAAAACTCCCTCCAAGATTTACACCCTAGAGGCATAGTTTCATAACCTATCCATTAGGCCCCAGGATCCTATTTCCCAAGTCATTGCCAAATTTGAGGATTATCAATGTAAGCTAGCATTATGTGGCCATCAAGTTTCTAGTGAAGATATGGCCAATTGCCTTCTCAATAAACTTCCTAGATGATATGAGACATTTGTGACCATCCTTTATAATTGCGGCCAAGTTCTAACTTAGGAAGAAGTTCGACAACTTTTTCTCCTCCACCACTCGTGAGAAAAGTCAACCTCCTCACAAGAGACCACCATGAAGGCTAAGGAACCCTTCCACAAGGGCAAGCATGCTAGTCATAATGCCAACAACTCAACCAAAAAAGGTTCCAACACTTCAACAAAGAAGTTTAGTTGTAACTTCTATGGCAAAACAGGGCACATTGAAAATTTTTCTTCAAAAAGAAGAATAATTCCAAGCCTTCTAGCTCGAGGAACCAATCAAAACCCTCCCCACATAGGTCTCACTGCTTCATTGAAGACCTATTTATTTCAACAGAAGCCAATGCCCTAGTAACTTCAAGTTCATCTCAAGAATGGATCTTTGAAAATGGAGCAACATCGCACATGTGCAAAGATCAAGCATCCTTCCAAGAGATCCAGGACCATACTGGCAAAGTTTATCTAGGCAACAACAAGAGTCTACCCATCGAAGGGAAAGGCAAGGTACAAATCACCAATAATCGAGGGGAATGTAAATCATTATCAAATTTATTATTTGTTCCTAACTTGTGCATGAATTTACTATGCCATCATCGACCACAATAAACAAGTGTTATTTGATAGCACTTTTGTAAAGGTGATTGATCCTAAAATCAAAGACATCATTGCATAAGGCATAGAAGAAAAAGGGCTATACAAACTCTCCTGCTTTCTATATACGGAGTCACTATCTAATCTCTAGTATCAAATTTATGGACACACCTCATATTAACCAAAGATTTTTGCATCACAAATAGTTAAAGGATTACCCAAGATCAGGCAAGTCAAAGATGTCTGGCAAGCTTGCACCCAAAGCAAGCAACACTGGCCTCTCGTTTCCAAGGAGGCTTCCACACGAGCTAGGAACCCTTTAGCCCTGGTCCACATGGATCTTTGTGGACCTAAGAATACCCCTTCCCGTAGTGGATCAATCTACTTCTTTCTTCTAGTAGATGACCACTCAAGATACATTTGGGTATAGTCTTGGAAGTCCAAGGCAGAAACCTTCTTTAAGTTTTTGAGAATGGATCACCCAATTTCAGAATGAAGCATCCAAGACAATCAAAACTATTCGATCATATGGAAATGGTGAATTTATCAATCATGACTTTGACAATTTCTTAAAGCAAAAAGGGATAAAAAGTCAAGTCACTCGACCTCGCACTCCATCTCAGAATGGAGTAGTTGAGAGAAAAATCTAAAGTGTAATGGAAATGGTGTGGATCATGCTTCACAACAAAGAACTACCCTTCAAGTTTTGGGTAGAAGCAGTGCACACTATCATGCACATACTCTATCGAGGCTTCACTAGTGCATTGAACAACAAGACACCCTTTGAAGCCTATTATGGAAGAAAGCCTAATGTCAATTTGGTGGACCTCTACAACATTTAGCTGCTCCAAAATGGAGCTTCAGAGGGGGTGTTGATGCCATGATTGCTCCTATATCATTTACATTTGTATCTTTATGAATGCATCTCCATTTTGTATCTAGGAGGCACTCCATTTACAATTAATTTTTAATTTTATATTATATATCTTTTGTATTTGGTTACTTTGCCATTTGCTTCTACCATTGTATTCATTCTCCTTTAAGGGGAATTATCTCACATGAGATGCACCTTGGAGAGCCCCTCTCATACCTATATAAGGAGGGCCTTGTAATAAAGTAAGTCTAGGATCCAAGGGTCTGGCCGGTTCAGACAGATCTGAAATCGGACACCGTTTAGTCATCCGTGTGTATGACCAAAGATCTCGAGTTTAGACTTACTAGGAGGTCTTGTGCTCTTGTGAACAAGTGACCCACTTAGCCTAGTGGTTAAGTCTCAAGGATGTGAAGGAGGAGGTCTTGGGTTCAATCCCCATGGGGGACATGGGGAGAGTATTTTGCCCAAAGAGATCTAGAACCTTCTAGAAGCATCCACTTGAGTTAACTCGAGTTAACTGGGACACTTGGCGCACATGTAGTTACATGGCTTACACTTGGATGGTTAGTATCCACTTGCCCAAGAAGGCAGTCCCCTGGAGAGAGCTATATATAGAGGCATTTGGTTGGGAGGAGAGTCATCTCTCTAGTATGTGGTGGTTGTAATCCTTGTTCTCTTGCATTGGTATCAGAGCCTTCTCCATAGCTCTCTCCTTCATCATCTTGATCATAAGTCCTTGCATGCATAGCTCTCTCAAGGCAACTCCATTTTCGCTCGCATCCGTCTCGGAGTTTCATTCCGTGACACATTAGTCATGGCGGCGCTGGCTATAACTCAAGGAGGAGATTATCAAAAGAATTAGCATTTGTTGTGTAGAGCAGAGTACTTGAACCCCCATCCTCTCCTTGAGAGATCTTTAGCCTATCCACAAAGCTTACAGACGCTCGCAGACTATATGTGATGGCAGTTTGTATTGATCTCAATTTTTGGCTGAACAAGGATGCATCCAGGAGCAAAAGAGAGGAGATCTCTGCCGTCAGCCCGCGGGAGATTCGAACTCGGAACCTCTCTTTGAGGGGAGCACTACCTTATCCACAAGCCCACAGGCAGACGTGATGCTAAACATTTCAGCGCAAATAATATATTCCGTACTACGCGCTGAGACTTCATGAAGGGATCAAAATTACTAAAGATCCATCGTGAAAGCCATGGGATTTGATCCTATGACCTATAGATCGCCAAGCATATCACATAACCAAGTTGGCGCCGCTGTTCGGTAACCAAATTACGTTGGCAAAGCTATTGTTTGAAGCCCCATCGTCAGTAGAAGAAGACCTCTTCTCTATCCGCAAGATCAAGCCAAGCCCAAGAGCATATCTGTGGTGGTTAAAGCCAAAGAAAGTTAAAGTTTTGAGCAAAGTTTGATGGAAGTGGAGCTCTGGAGTGAAGATCCAGAGGTCTTTGGTGATCAAAGTCAAACCAACTTTGAATTCGGACCAAAGCCTTTAGAGAATAGCTCTTCCAAAGGATCAAGGGAAGGACGTAGCTCTATGTGGAGCTAAGTATTTTCCAAATTATGTTTTCATTTTGATATTTGTTTGCTCGAATGCTTTCATTTAGGATGCATTAATTAGGACTAAAAGCATAGTCCAATTATGATTATGTCAACATGAAAGCTAATTAGAGAACTAACCGGTATTGAAATGACACAAAAGTATAAGTACTTTTCAGTTTTAGGTATGCAATTGAAATTTCTATTTCCATTCATGCACAAAAATGAAAAGATTATTTGTGCATAAAAGAATGTTTTATGCACATCAAGTTTGCACTTGCTTGGGAAAGGTAGTTAATTCTCTAGTTCATGCACTTGAATAATTACCTTTTGCCAGAATAGCAAGCAGGTTGTTTTTGCATGGATGCTTGTTTGCATACCTAATAAGCTTGAGATTTGCTTAAGTTCATTACACTTGCATGTACTCACATGCATTTGCACCCAAGAATGGGCATTTGCATACATGCATTTACATGCAAGTAGATGCATGAGCATACGCATGATCTTTTGGTAAGTAGCTGAACACGTATACTTTCATTCCTTTCTTTTTCTAACTTGACTTAGCTAGGTGGAAAAAATAGAAAATTACCTAGTTGCAAGGATCTTGACCATCATGCAACTAAGTATCTAGTCTATTTTTTCCAAAAAAGTGATACATAGGTACCACTTAGTAGGAGTCTTTTTGAGGAAGAGAAAGCATGTTGAAAGTAAGTATTCATTTTTCTTGTCATTAAGATGCCAAGAAAATAGAGCTACTTTCCAATGTGCATGCTCAGTCTAAGTTTGGGAAGAAACCTAGACATTCTTAGCAACTAACGAGGATTTAGTTGTTTTTGGATGTTCATGTTCATGCACCCAAGTAGGGAAGTTTCTGTTGAAATAAGTAAGTTCAACAAATTTTGGAAGGATTAATACTTTAATATTCATCAAACATTGATGAAAATAAGTAGAAGTATTGAACTTCTAGAATCCCTGGAACTCTAGTGTTCTTAGATGTTAGTTTCCAGAAATGCATCTCGAGGTATGATGCAAGGTCTTCAATTGACGCGAAAACTTTTGAAGGAAACTTGCTTGATTCTATTTAAGCTAACTCAAGGCTTAAAAAAGAAACCAAGACAAATATTAATTGATCTTTAGGAATCAACTAATTTCCTAAAATCATGACAATTAATGAAATGATTCAAATAATTTTCATTTTTGAAACAGATATAGCTTAGGAAATCACGATATTTCCTAAAGACAATTTAGGAAACAAGTTCTTTCCTAAAAAGATTAGCTTCAAGCAGTAAAGCCTTGAATCTTATAAAAAATCAAGAATATCTTTTATAAGATTAAGTAATCGATTCTAAGCATTATTTGCTTGTGCAAAGTTTTCAAACATAAACATGGAAACTTTATTAAAGCACTTTTCTGAAGATAAGAAAAGTATGCTTGGTGGTGTTTAAGATACGAAAAGCTTAAAGAAGAGACCCAAGCAAAGTAATCTTTGGAAATTAAGCTATTTCCTAAAGATAAGCTAATGAAAGAGTCCAATTAACTATTTCATTGGTTAAAAGAGAATATCTTTTGGACAAGCAAAGCCTTAAGTCTTCGTCTTATCCAAAAGTCTAGAATTCCATTTGAAGATCTTTCCAGTAAAGGAGTAGATTCCAAGATGAATCATTGGACTGGAAAGCAAAAGATTCCAAGATGAATCATTAGCTTAGTATTACTTGATTCCTTGGTAGGAATCAAAAAAGTTCTTGAAAGAAAAATCTCCCCAAATGTGAGACTAGCATCTTTCAAGAGAAGTTTTATAGCAAGTAGTTCCCAGCAAATCCCTAACCACCAGTTTTGGTATTTAAGTCCAAATAAGTGATATAACCTTAAGGTATATCAAAGATTCTTAGCTTTGGAATCTGAAAAAGCATTAGAAAATGCTTGGACTTAAGTTGAGGGAAAGATCTCTAAAATCTTGCAAGTAAGCAAAGAAGCTTAAGATAGTTTAAGAGATCTTAAAGATAAAGGCTAAGTCTTTATTTTTGTCGCAATTATCAACTAGACTTGATCAAACTTGGCCATGATTGTCCAAGAATGTGCGATTAGAACTACTCTGTAGATTGCCCAAGTATTGGCAGTAAAAATTCCGTTAGGAATTATTCACTCAAGTTCCATTTATCGAATGGAAAATTGTGAAAAAATAAGTTGTTCCAAGTATGAACAGAGTGAAAGAATTCCAAAAATGTAGTATGCAACCATGCAAACGGTACTTAAGTCTGCGGAAGGTAAAACATAAATGTTTGCCTATCCTTAAAGGGATTTCGGTACAAATCTAGAAAGCATGAGCGGATGCTTAGACTTAAGCAGCAGAGAGATTCCTATAAAAGTCCTAGCCAGGATAGGTACCTAAAAGCATTAGTAGAAAGGAATCTAAAGATAAGAAGTCAAAAGCTCTTGTCGCTACAAAATTGGTCAAGAATAACCAATTGAACTTGAATTTGAGAAATTCAAGAACTTGGAATTCTGATTGGTGTTCATTTGAAAACCCTAGCAAAAAGGATTGGAGATATTCTATTAAAGGTTTTCAAGTTCCCAAGGTTAAGCACAAGATCATGAAACGATCATGTCAAGGGATTAAAACCTAGAATATCAAGATAGAGATAGTGCCTAAGACTGCGAAATTCTTGTCAAGAATTAAAGCTAGAAGGTTCTCTATCAAGAGATGTTGTAGACTTTAGGATAAAATTCACTCACATGTCATTGTGAGTATAAAATAGGGTGGTATGGGACACCAGATTTTATACTCAGATTGATGTAGGAAAGATGGTATGGGACATCGGACCGTGAGATGATGATTATCTTTTAGTCCTTGTTTGAATCTTGAAGTTAGGTTTGATCTTCAAAGGAGTTAAAACTTAAAAGGAGTTTAAATTCAAGAAGGATCTCAAGATACTTCAAGATGACTTCAAGATCAAGGAAACTGAAGATATGAAGTAAGTAACTTCTAAGATCTTCTTAGAACACTTCAAGCTAAGTGTTATTGATCAGAAATATTTGATAAATTTCTGAAAGAAGTTGGACTTTGATTTTGAGTTGATCTTTTCAACTAAAGATTTAATTGACTAAGTCAAGCATCAAGTTCCTAGTGAAACTTGGTAAATTCACTCTTTTGACTCAAAGAAATGCACAAGAATTGCATTCACGAATAGGAGTCAAAAAGACTGAATGTGACCTGAACTTAGTCTCAAGTGAAGCATTATTTGAATACTAAACTCATTGATAGAACCTCAGTGGGTCGACACACTGATATTGGTTACCACACTAGTATTTTGTGGTTGGATGATGTTTTCGAGTTACTTTAAATCTTTTGAGAATCCAGTTTATTTCTCTTAAAGATAAAGACAATGCTTCAATACCTTGTTGAAATAGATCTTTGAGACGTTAAAGTCTTGAGTCAACTAGACTTTGACTCATAGCAAAATTTATGTATGTTCGAAGTTTGAATTGGTTGTACAGAGTTTTAGTTATTTCTTTCCGCTTTCCAAATCTTTTGGAATTGGCTCAGACTTGGTATCTGATTCCTTCTGCAAAAGACCAGGGTTAGCCAGTTAGAATTAGATAACTAATTGAACATCCTAGATCGATGTTATGTACAAGAACCTTTTCAAATCTTCAAAAGATAATAAGTCTAAATGGACTTATTTATTTGAGTTTGCTTCAAGTTATAGCATAAATAATTTCCTAGAGTCTAGTATACTCTAGAATAGAGAAGTTATGACTTGCTCAGTAGATTGACAACTCTTGATAACTTTTAAGTTAAATCTTTGAGAAAAGTGTTCTAAGTTGGACAATTTTCATTTTGAATTTGAATTGGTCAAGTCCTACAGTTTACAAAGGATTTTTAAACTCATTAGGACAAAGTAGTCCTCTAGTCGAGTGAAAAAATCAAGTAACTGTTGGATCAAAGTAAACCATTGTACAAACATCTAAGTTAGATGTATGGGACAACCAAACTTCAAGTTCTCCAAAACAAATTCAAGTGAATCAAGAGTTCTCAAAGTCTTGTAAGGGATAAGAATCCTACCTTCATTACTAAGTTCATGCATCAGTTATGCCTAGAAATGGACTAGTAATTTGAATCCACCTAGTTCACATGTTTGTGCCTAGATCGCACATCCAGAAACTGTGAATTAGCCAGGGATGTATTTAGATCCACCCTCATTATTCTTGACTAGTTTGTACTTTGTCCTGTTCATCAAAGTGCAAAACCAGATAGTGTTTTGAATCATTTGGGTAGGGATGCCACCACAGAGATGAGACATGTGCTTCCAATTCTAGAACATGACCATGTTCTTCCAGTTTAGAAGTTGAGGCTCGGGGGTTGCCTACAGTATGTATATAGCTCTATTTTCGAGGACGAAAGTATTTTCCAAGGGGGGAAGAATGTAATAAAGTAATTCTATGATCCAAGGGTCTGGCCGGTTCAGACAGAACTGAAATCGGACACCGTTTGGTCATTCGTGTGTATGACCAAAGATCTCGAGTTTAGACTTACTAGGAGGTCTTGTGCTCTTGTGAACAAGTGACCCACTTAGCCTAGTGGTTAAGTCTCAAGGTGTGAAGGAGGAGGTCTTGGGTTCAATCCCCATGGGGGACATGGGGAGAGTATTTTGCCCTAAGAGATCTAGAACCTTCTAGAAGCATCCACTTCAGTTAACTCAAGTTAACTGGGACACTTGGCGCACATGTAGTTACATGGCTGACACTTGGATGGTTAGTATCCACCTGCCCAAGAAGGCAGTCCCCTGGAGAGAGCTATATATAGAGGCATTTGGTTGGGAGGAGAGTCATCTCTCTAGTATGTGGTGGTCGTAATCCTTGTTCTCTTGCAGGCCTTTCCCCCCATTTGTACTTGGTTAGAAGCTTGAGGAGCCTACTCCATGCTCTTGGCAAGCTCATTTCTAATCCATGTGAGTTTACCCATTTCTTTGTCACTCACTTTGAGTCTATCACACTCCTTCTTTTGTGAGTACACACTTCTTTTCATTTTGCTTCCGCACGTGTACTCTCTACATACACATCTCTCTCTTTTTCTTCCTCTCTCTCTCTCTCTCTCAACTCCTCTGTGTTTCTCTATAAGTTCACTCTCGACAGAGTAGCATAAACAGAAACAAAAATATGAACGAAAAGATTTTCATCTGAATGCGGTCATGGAGAGGAGTAATAAGGGAAAAGAGATAGTTTTACTCTGGCTCTCTCTCTCCATCATGAAAACAAAAGTATACTTAATTTTACACAACAAACCCAATTATCCTTTTCGTGGCAGTTTCATTGCTATGAGATCATGAAGAGGTGAGGTGAGGGAAGAGAAAAAAAATCTCTTTCTCTCTTACTTTCTCACTCTCTATCTCTTTCACCTCCATTGGATGCTTGGAGTAGAGAGAGATGAAGAGATATGGGGAAATCCCTTTCTCTCTATCAGAAAAAGGTATGTAATAGAAATGATTAAAGAGAAGAGCAAAAAGTACCTAAGAAAATTCATGGGAAAACCTAATGAAGGTTGGGCATGTACTTAGGTTTTCCCAAGGTTTCCTTTTTTAGATCTTTAGGTCCTTCTAATTTTTCCATTCTATTTTCATAATATCTTCGTTTTGTTCTTTTCTTATTTTAGAAAATCCAATCTTTCTTTTTATATTTTGGTTTTTCATATTTCCTTTTTATTTTTCTATTTTTATAAATTCACTTCTTTTTCTTTTCATTTTTTTTTACTAAGGTTTCTTTTTGTTTCACCCTATGTACAAAGAATTAAATTGAATTAAGGTTTAGTTTGAAAAAATGGTTCCTAACTAGGGTTTTACTTGGGACAACCTAGGGTTTATCATGGCTTAGCTTAGCAACTCATAATTAATAGTTAAACATATACATTACGGGTTCAAAACCCAAGGTTTCTAGGGGTTCAAAGTAAGTTTTTAGGGGGCTAAAGGTTAGCTTTCAGGGTTTTTGAGCTAGGTTTTTCAAGGTTTTTGGGGTTTCTAAGGGTGAAACTATCATGGTTCTTTAGAGGCTATAATATATATGGGCTTCTGATTTCCTTTTGAATATATGCATGGCAGTTTTGATGGGTTTTTGTTACAATTAGGGCTTGGGATTTTAAGTGATTCATGGACTTTATACATGTAAATATACAAATCTGGTGTGCAAGTGAAATGCTTTCTCATCACACAATCAATCAAATGAATCAGATTCTTGAATAGTTTACAACTCTATTCACCTTCCTGTAGACAAAACATCAAATCATGGTCAGAAAAATAAAGAAATAATTTTGTAAAAAAATTATTGGTACACAATCCTCAAGGAATTTCATCCCAATAGTGCATGAATTGTTGGAATGTCGATCGCAATAATTACTCACTTAGGCGAGGAATCAATCCATTCTTCTATAAACATTGACATTCCAGCACATACATACAATGCTACATCGAAAATATATTCACATGCATGTATACATATGTACATATGCATGTAATACAGAGAACATACATATGGTTTGTTGGAGTTAGACGTCTGCGGAAGCACGTGAACATCACAAGGAAGAAGAAGAAGCTTGGAGCACAACACACAAGACTGAATGTATTACTAGAGAATGTACAAAGATAAGTAGCCCATTAGGGCAATAGGCGTATATACAAGCCGGGGGAAAAAAACCTCCTAAAGAGGGAAAAAAGTGCCCCGGCGGTCCTAGAGTGTTCACACACATCACTACCTAAATATATCAACAAATCCCCCCTAGGAGTGATGCGGTGAACAAGGAGCTGGCACTCATGTATAAGGAAGTGCCGAGCTATGTGGAAATCACTCCACAAAAGGAAGTAAGCCCAAAGCTTTGCGGAAAGCTTCAAACTTCTCCCTAGGCAGAGCCTTCGTGAAAAGGTCTGCAATGTTCTCCTGCGTGGGCACATATGCCAAGCTGATCTCCCCAGCAGAGAACCTCTCCCTGACATAGTGATAATGCACCTCAATGTGCTTAGTGCGAGCATGGAACACAGGGTTCCTCGCAACTGCCAATGCGCTCTGACTGTGAGTGAAGATGGTGGTGGCAGAAGACTGGCCAACACCCAAATCAGCCATAAGGCATCTGAGCCACACACACTCAACAGTCGTTGTGAAAGCTGCCCTATACTCAGCCTCACAACTGGAAGTGGCCACAGTAGGCTGCTTCTTACTCAACCAAGATATACATGAGCTACCAAGCATGAAGCAAAAACCACTGGTGGACACACGAGTGTCATAGCAACCAGCCCAATCTGAGTCAGAAAAAGCATGCAAATCTGGCGGTAGTGATCCCCCCTTGGGATAAAACAACCCAAGTAGCCGAGTACCACTCAAGTAGCGAAAGATGCGCTTAACCGCTTTCCAATGCGTGACTCCTGGGCAATGCATAAACCTGCTCATCTGTGAGACAGCAAACTGAATATCTGGCCGAGTAATGCATAAGTAAATCAAGCATCCAACAGCCTACTGATAGAGAACAGCATCAAATGCATCTCCAGCATCATGAAGACTCAATCGTAAACCTGTCTCCATAGGAGTGGCAATAGGCTTATAGTCTTCAAGGCCAAAACGCTGCAATAATGTGTCAATATATTTCGTTTGACACAAAGCCATTCCACCATCAACTTGCATAAACTGAATGCCCAAATAGTGATGCAAATGCCCCAAATCAGACATCTCAAATGAGGCATGCAAATCAGCCTTGCAATCAGCAATATGCTTCTCAAGAGGACCAGTGAGCAGCATGTCGTCTACATAGACAACAATGATCAGAAGCACATCATTAGCACGCTTAACATATAAGGTGCTTTCAGTTGGATTGTTCTCAAAACCATGTGCAATCAGATAGGCATGTATTTTCTCATACCAAGCATGTGGTGCTTGCTTTAAACCATATAACGCCTTCTTTAACCTGCACACCTGGTTTTCATGCCCTTTCTGCACAA
The DNA here is from genome assembly GCA_020310875.1 of Ceratopteris richardii. Lineage (NCBI taxonomy): Eukaryota > Viridiplantae > Streptophyta > Polypodiopsida > Polypodiales > Pteridaceae > Ceratopteris > Ceratopteris richardii. Next base: position 44,770,867 of record CM035407.1, on the reverse strand, counting down.
AGCCACGGGGCTGAAAAACATACACTTCTTCATGCAAGTCACCATTCAGAAATGCTGTTTTAATGTCCAACTGATGTACATTCCAACCATGATGGGCTGCAAGTGCACAAATGCTCCGAACAGTAGTCATACGGCATGTAGGTGCAAAGGTCTCATCAAACTCAATGCCTCTTTCCTGCGCATAACCCTTTGCAACAAGGCTAGCCTTATACCTGTCAACTGTACCATCAGGTTTATGCTTCAGCTTGTATACCCACTTAGTGCCAATGGCCTTCTTGCCAGGAGGCAAGTCACATAAAGACCATGTACCATTCTTCATTATAGCATCATATTCAAATTGCATAGCAGCCATCCAATTTTCTGAATTTTGTGCTTCATCAAAAGAAACAGGCTCATTCTCATCACAGAGACTAGATGCAGCCATAGCATAGCAATCTGATGCAAAGGAGGTACTATGAGAGCCTGAACGAGTACGATATGACAAAGGTGCATCTAATTTGCTGTCACGCAAAGTCTGCACCAGCCATTTTGGCATAGTTTTTGCCTGTTCAATATCAGCTCTCTCATCAACAAGTGCATCATGTAAATCTGCATCAGAAATGGAATGATCTGCATCATCATATGAAACCTGCAAAGGCTGAGAAGTTGCCTCATTAGGACCAGCGCTAGCCTGTCCACCTGTAAAAAGAGGCATCAAAGTATCATACATGTCTTTGGAGCTAACAGATGTCTCCTTGGTACATGAAAGCAATGGCTGAATAGCATCTCCCACAAAGACAACATCACGGCTAACCAGAATGCGTTTAGTCTGTGGATGATACAAACGATAGCCTTTACTTTCAGAACTGTACCCAACAAAAATACATTTTACTGCCTTATCATCCAATTTTCTGCGATGTTGTTCAGGCACTAATGCATATGCCAAACAACCAAAAACACGCAAATGAGCAACAGATGGCTTGCGGTCATGCCAAGCCTCATATGGAGTGATAGACTGCAACGCTTTGGTGGGACACCTGTTCAGTACATATGCTGCACACATGACAGCTTCAAGCCAGAAACTATGTGGTAAAGCCTCACTTTTGACCATGCACCTCGCCATCTCCATGAGTGACCTGTTCTTTCGTTCAGCAACTCCATTCTGTTGAGGTGTATACGGCACTGTACACTGGTGTTTTATCCCACGTTCACCCAGAAATGCATTAAAATCTGAAGACATATATTCCCCCCCTCGATCAGAACGGAGGGTGCCCATTTTACATGCTGACAGATTTTTAGCCAAAACCAAAAACTGTTTGAAGCACATGAACACTTCGGACTTTGCTTTGAGTGGATATACCCATGCATGCCTGGAAAAATCATCAATGAAAGTCACGAAGTAAAGGTAATTTCCAAAAGAGGGTGTCTGCATAGGACCACAGACATCACTATGTACAAGCTGCAATTTCTGCATAGCCCGAACTGAACCATCTTTTGGAAAGGAAGAACACTGCATTTTGCCCAAAATACAGCCTTCACAAACATGTTTTCCAGGTGCCTCAAGTTTGGGCAAAGAGGACACCATTTCAGATTTTTGCAGGCGTAACAAGCTAGCAAAATTCAAATGACCAAAGCGTGCATGCCAAAGCTTTGCATCTGACATAGCCTGAGAATCATGAACTGCACATGCCGAATCATTCACAGATCTTTCATAGTCTATGAGCTTATACAGCCCACGACATAAAATGCCAGAAGCAATAATCACATCGCCATTTGAGAGATCATGGACTGTACACCTGTCATCAACGAATTTCACAACCAAGCCAATCTTGGCTAATGCAGAAACTGATAACAGGTTCTTTTTGATCCCTCGCACAAATAAAGCATCTGACAAAGTGAAAGAACTACCATCAGCAGTAGTCAGAATGATCTTACCAACTCCCATAACAGGATAAGAGGAGTTATTGGCGCATGTGACAGTATTCCCTGTAGGGGCAGGCTCGAGTGAAGAGAAGAAACTGCGCTGCGAGGTAATATGTTTGGTCGCCCCACTGTCAAAGTACCAAACATCTGAGTCTACTGCAGACATGCACTGATCATGAGAAGATGGGTCAAAACTGCAGACAGTAGTAAACGCCCATTCTTCTTCCTGCACAAGATTTGCAGACTCTGTTTTTGGTGTAGAGGCCTCTGCAACAACCATTCCAGCCTCTTTCTTCTTTGCCTCTTTAGCAGCCAGTTTTGGACAGTTCTTTATAATATGATCATTTCCTTTACAGTACTTGTAGAACAATTTTTGCTTTTCTGATTTCTTCTCATCTTTATCCTGGTTCTTCGATTGTGCAGCATTTGCAGATTTCTGCTTACTAGTAGAAGAGCTCCATTTTCCTTTGCCCTTCTGACTAGCCAGGAAAGCTTGATCTGCAACACGCATAATGGACCTGTTCTGCCTGGACTGATCTTCCTGCAACAGAACAGAGACTAATTCCTCAAATGACAAGGCATTCGGATTGCCTTTCATCATCAATCGAAGAGTAGAGGCAAAACTCTGATATGAATCAGGAAGGCCATTCAGAACGGTCTGCACAAGTGAGCTATCTGGTATAACCTCATCAGCAGAAATCAATTGTTCCTTCAGGTCTTTGATCTTTGTAAGAAAACTGTCCATCGAATCACCTTCATTCATGTGCTCACTCTCCAACTGTTTTCGGAGGTAAGCAACACGAGCCTCATTCCTAGCCTGGTACAAAGTGGTAAGTGTATCCCAAGCATCCTTTGCTGTTCTGCAAGAGCGAATGTGAGGAATAATGGCACGTTTGACAGACAAAGCTATCAATGCATGTGCCTGGGCATCTCTGCCATCCCAACGAATCTGCTCTGCAGTAGGTGCAACAGAAACAGCAGCACGAACAGGAATCTGCGGAATATCATCTTCGACACCATCTTCATCAGCTCCAACACCTGTATTTGCAGTACCTGTCGTTACAGGTGTAACAGGACGTCTTTCAACACCCTGCACAATGTTCCACAATCCTTTTGCAACCAGTACATGTCGCATCATATAAGCCCATAATGGGTAGTTGGTACCATCCAACTTATCCTCAACAGCCAACATACGGAATACATCACTACTTTCAGCCATGGCCGGTGACTAAAATACCTTGATGCAGAAAATTGACTGTATCTCAAAAAGTTGAACAGAACTGCCCACACGAGTTCTGCTAGACCTGTAGCAGACTTCGAGACGCTTAAACTGGCGAACAGAAACTGGTATATACCTTTGGCACAAAAGGACGAAATAGCCTGCACAAGCACTGCGATAGTGCGTTCGGAGGCCGAAACGAGCTCAGATCGCGATTTCGGCACGACAAAGCGAAGCAGTTTTGATCTCGGAAACACCCTGAGTATGCTCACCAAATTTTGTGCGAATCTGAGACTGCAAACGGAGGAGTGTCGACGGCGCCCTAGAAGAAGCAACGACCTGCTCTGATACCAATTGTTGGAGTTAGACGTCTGCGGAAGCACGCGAACAGCACAAGGAAGAAGAAGAAGCTTGGAGCACAACACACAAGACTGAATGTATTACTAGAGAATGTACAAAGATAAGTAGCCCATTAGGGCAATAGGCGTATATACAAGCCGGGGGAAAAAAACCTCCTAAAGAGGGAAAAAAGTGCCCCGGCGGTCCTAGAGTGTTCACACACATCACTACCTAAATATATCAAAATGGTTCACAATACCACTTTTTTAAAGCCATCTGCCAATGAAATTACTATTTGAATGTTTGAGCTGTGTAACCTAGTGGTTTGATGTCTCGAGTCTCTGGGAGGAAGTCTTGAGTTCAAGTCTTGGCTAGACATAAGATGGATGCCTCTACCTTGGGATGCGTGAGTGTGTTTCCAATTCATTGAACTCTCCAAAAAAAAAAAGATCACTATTTGAATTGTCCACTATTCACAATGGCTAGCATGACAAATGAAATGACAATGAAAAAACAAATTTAAAATTTTAATATAACGGATATATTTATATATATATATATATATGTGTGTGTATAACAAGTGGAAATTGCGATTTCATCAATGGTTTCTAGATGGAGTTGTAGTATAGTCTCTATCAAAACACCCAAAAATAGTCAACCACCCATGGAATAATGCATATAAAATAGGTCAGATGTATCGGCACTTTTCTTCCCACGTCATGACTCACTACACATGCCAAAACCGCGACAGAAAGCTGCATCCACGGGCTTATATGTTGCGCGCGCGCGCGCAGGCAGAGAAATTCGTTCTATTCTCTTGCGCGCCCCACACGGATTGAGGAATTGAGCTCACGTAGAAGCCTAAAACGTGCGGGCACTTCAAGGCACGAAGGAGAGGTTTGAGGGAGTGCATGTCACATGCCGACCGCTGAGGGGTGGACGCATATGCCTTCCCGAGAAAATAAGCAGCAGCGCACAGACGTTCTTGGAGCGGTGGCTGACGCCTCATCCTGCACACAATCGATCAGAAGAAAGATGTCAATGTGATTATCCAGGAGATTCGCCAGTTAAAACTCGGAGCAGAAATTCCTCATATTTATCTGCCATTCTCTAATGGCAGCGGAGCAAAACGTCCCCGCTGTCTGGCCTTCCGGCCGCGACTTAGGCAAACTTAGATTCGCTTCATTTCCAGCAGCCATCTGTCTTCATTGGTCTCTACATTGCGCTAATGTAAGCGTCATAGATGTCTAGCTGGGACTCTGCAAGTTAATGCCATTCCGGCGATCATCGATCGCAGGTGTTTTGATGGATCCTTTGTACATCAAATTTTTACGTTCGTTCCACAGCGTCATACTATTTGTTTGTTGCGGCCTTCTGCTCCAACACTCGGATCCCATTTTCGCCATCGAAAGTGATGGACATGCTCACGTATCGAGAACAGGCAGTGTTGTGGATAAAGGTAAAAATCAAAATGCCTTTCTTTACCGATCAATTATCTCAATGCCCCTTTTCTTTGAGCGATGGTCAATCATGCATTTTACAGACATCTAATATCTCAATGATACCCCAGAAAGACCATTTAATGAATCTGTAGTGAATCCGATGAGACCGCCCGTAATGATCATCTCCAGTACTGTTGTCATGTTTAAATTTTCTTCATCACGAAATTGAGAGTATGATTCTTAATGCATGCGATTAAGTCTGTAAACATATTGTAAGTCACATGTTTAATGTATAATTTTCATAATGTACATAAAATGTGTGTTGTCAATATGTGCATCTTTGCAAATATGGCTGTTGAATTCATATACACAACCATAACTATTCATGCAACCACACACATGTATTGTGTGTATACGTAGATAATATGCACGTATAATGCATGTACGTATCTACGACGAGAAAGAACAATAAATTTGTGTATTGAATTTCTTCTTCTTTCGTTGATATTCATCACCCTATCTTTTCCAAAAACTTAAAGAGAGTAAGATACAATTCTGAAGCATAGTCCCACACGGCATATCTTAGTATGCATGTGTGTAAAAAGTGTATTTATGCATGTGTCATGTAGGAAAGTAGCTATGTGTTTATGCAACATCCTTGCCTTTTGATTGTGTGCGGCACATAGAACTGCTTCAAGCATATCAAATGCTATACTTGAGCAAACGCGGATTGATTACTTCAAATCTGAATGAGCCTTGAGGACTAAGAAAAAAAATTCTTATGCATTACAAATTCTGAGAATGTAATTACTCTTTTCATAGAAATGTCTGCTTTTTTTTCTTCGATGCAATGATATAGGAGGCTTTTGATGCTAGATTGGATGTGATAATTTTCTTTAACGCTCAATGTGATTAGTAAATAAATGCCTATATTCCCTTTGTTTGCTGGTTTTTTCCTGTGTTTTCTTTGCAGAAGAGCTGGCGTTGGTGGTGGGAGAAGCAGTTGAAGGAGCCATGCCGCCAGCTCCAAGCATTTACTACCGAGATAAGGATGCCTTAATTGCTCTCAAAGACATGCTTGCAAAAGAAAACCCTTTCATATCATCCATTTTGTACGATTGGGTGAAGGAGGATGCCGACATGTGCAAATGGACACGAGTGGGATGTGATGACTCGCAAAATGTTACATTTTTGGATCTGAAAAGATTGAATTTGCAAGGGGCAGTCCCTTCGTTCTCATCTTTGCCTTCCCTTCGTCGCCTTGCTCTCTCATTCAACAATTTCTCAGGTGCTATTCCCCCAGATCTTTCTCTTTGCACCAATCTTGAAACCCTTGATATCTCTTTCAACAGCTTGACTTCTGGCATACCCCTGGAGCTAGGTCAATTGCGAAACTTAACCCAGCTTGATCTATCCTCCAACCAGCTGAGAGGGCAGGTGGACCTAGCCATCTTTCAGAATTGGACATCTCTTTTCTACTTGAATCTCTCCAACAATGAACTCTTTGGGCAATTACCACTTGCTACATCTTGGAGTCTCCGGTTGGTTGATTTGTCACACAACATGTTTAATGGATCTTTACCAGTGGACACGGCTCTCGGGAATGCGATGCCCAATTTGCAAGGTCTAAGGCTATTGAGAAACAATCTGTGGGGTGAAATACCACCCCGTTTGTTCAATAGTTGCAGTCCCAGTCTCCAGGAACTAGATTTATCTTGGAATTCTTTTTGGGGCTCCATTCCTTCAAGTGTCGGAAATTGCTCTTCCTTGAAAGTCCTCAGTTTCTCAAGGAATTATCTGAGTGGATATGTTCCCGGAGAGATAGGCAGCCTTTTTCAGCTTGAGAGCCTCATCTTGGGGGACAACAACTTAAGTGCTATCGCCCAAGAATTGGGATCCCTAACTAAACTGACATACTTAGACCTGAAGCGAAACATTTTCTCTGGTAAGATCCCCGACTTCATATTCCAACTCACGGCTTTGCAGTACCTCTGGCTGAATTCCAACAACTTCTCCGGCACTATTCCACCAGAATTATTCCAAACATTAACCACCATCAGGTATGTTGATCTTAGCAACAACGCGCTCGTGGGTGATCTTCCTCAGACACTTTGGAATCTCACATCCTTGCGTGCATTGCTAATGGCACGTAATGCGCTGACAGGAAGCATACCAGAGGAGATAGGGAATCTCGAAGGTCTACAAGTGCTTGACCTGTCTTTCAATTCTCTGAACGGCAGCTTACCTTCTTCAATTGGGAAATTGAAAAAGTTGTTATGGTTGATGATCTCCAACAATAGCCTGACAGGGCCACTTCCCAATGACATCGCCAATTGTAGCAGCTTGCTATGGCTAAATGCTGCACATAATCGATTGTCTGGACCACTCCCAGATCGCATAGGGGATATTGGCAATGGTGCAGAAATCACATTCAGTGAGAACGGGGCCAATAATTCACCTCTTCCAGATAATGCGGGAGATTGCTCTTTTATCGAGAGGTGGTTGCCAACTGATGATGGGTTCAACTACAATATACAGTACTCTATCATGGATTACGGGGCATGTGCTGCGATGTGGAACAACTTCTTGGGCGGAAGGCTCGTTTTAGGTGGATCAAGTTGTCTAACCCAGCTCAATTTCACTACTTCAGCATATTTGCAGCTGTCCAATAACGAGATTGTGGGCTCGATCCCAAAGAGTCTCGCGAGTTTCACCAGGCTCTCTTTTCTCCTGCTGGGCGACAATAACCTTACAGGAAATATAACCCAGACATTAGGCACTCTTCCACTGTTAATTCTGAATTTATCTAGCAATCAGCTTGATGGCTCAATTAGCCCCTTGCTTGGAAACCTCACCTGCCTCTCAGTGCTGGACATGTCCTCAAATAACATCTCTGGAGAGGTTCCCATGGAACTGGAGAACCTTGGACAACTGTACTCTTTCAATGTGAGCTTCAACCCGGAGCTGGAGGGACCCATTCCAAAAGGTGGGCGTTTCCCAGGATTTCAGTTATCATCCTATCTGGGCGACGTCAAGTTATGCTTTGCAGATGGGGTAATACGGCAGGAGATAGAAGCAGCGCCTAGAACATGCCCCAATAACACTCTGAAGTTGAACACGGAACCAGTTGAGACAAGGGAATCCAGTTATCAGCATAAGATCTCTAAACCACTGGACAAATACATGACTGGAGGGGTAGTCGCTGGCTTGGCGGTTGCAGGTTTAGTCGTGGTAATAGGCGCTGTGGGCATGTGGGCCAATTTCACCACGTTTCGCCAGAAACAAGGGCCTGCTAGCCGCCGTGCAGGCTCTTCGGAGCTAGACTCGCTTATGGCGTATCACAAGCACGCCATATCTGAAAAATGGCATGTAGAAATGTATGATGGCCGGAGACGCGGATGGCTCTCATATGCTGATTTAGATTGGGCCACATGCAACTTTAACGACAAAAAGCTTGCTGGCAAAGGTTCTCATGCAGAAGTCTACAAGGCCAATCTGGGCGGCGGTGTCGTTCTCGCTGTTAAGCTCATCGAGTTCCATTCAGGGAACAAGGACGACTTCCTATCACATGTCCGGCATATTGCCAGCCTTCACCATCCCAATCTTCTCCCTGTGATAGGCTACTTCAGTCGTGGCCCCCAGCACCTCCTCTTGTCGCCTTTTATGCAGCGCGGTAGCCTGCAGGACCTCCTACGGGATTCGCCTAGCGTCATCGACTGGCAGCGTACGCTATCCATCGCTCATGGGGTAGCTTCTGCTTTGGCATACCTCCATGACGACTGCAAACCGCAAAATACAATCGTCCACGGCAGCGTCAAACCCTCTAACATTCTTCTGGACGGTCTCTTCAAGCCATATCTGGCCGACACTGCCCTGGACCGTGCGGTTCCCGTGGGCGTGCAGCCTTGGCAGGCGCCCGTTCAATCTTATTATGCTGCACCAGAACACGCCCCGGCATTAGAACCAGCGCCTGAAGGAGACGTATACAGCTTTGGACTCGTGTTGCTGGAACTGGCTACACGTAAAACCCATCAAGAGACCGCATACGGCTTGGTGAAGCGAGCACGTCGGGTCGCAATGGGGGAAAGGTCGTACGACCGCGACGACGGTGGCTTGATCGACTCAATCGTTCGAAGAACGTGCGCCGATGTGCGTTTGCTATTCCGGTTCCTGCGCGTGGGGCTCCTCTGCACGCATGACGACGCTTCCTGCCGGCCTTCGATGGACGATGTGGCCAAGTACCTCTCCGAGCTCAAAACAGAAGAGGACCGCAGTCTTCCTTGCATCTATGCTGCCTCTGCGTGACGACTGGTGTGAGTGTGCACGGAGAGACTCCCCCGCTCTCTCGTTAACCATCGCTCATTCTCCTCAGTTCTGATGTAAAATGCAACTACGCTTGCAGTTTCCATCTCTTTGAACGGAGAAGCTTAAAGCTTGGATTTGGGTTTAGTGCCCCAAATTCTTACACACTTAATATATTGATGTAATGTATTGTCCCGAAATTCTACTATTTTATTATTCTTAATCCACTTTGAAGTTTCTGTCTTTTAGTTAATTCATGCACATTAAAAATTATACAAGAGGATGTGTAGTGATAGTAGCTACAAAAATATATTTGGTAAGGCATCTAGTAGGCTTTTCTTGACCTTCCCTTTCTCAAATTGGTTCAAAATAAGTTCCACTATAAGTTGGGTCATATGAAGAGTGTAAAACTTTTTTCTAAGAAAAAGAGTAAGTTTGAACGAAGTCCAATCTTCCTTATAGCGTGAATTGATTGAACGAACAACTCTATAGGTGAATGGGCAACTCTATAGCGTGAATTGATTGAAAAAACAACTCTCGTATCCCACAAAACAAGAGTTACATATTATACATGGGATCCCTCGTATCCCACAAAACTATGCTTACATATTGTTTGAAGAAACCTAGGAAAGAACTACCCAAAGGCATACACGAGAAACTAGTTCAAACTACTAGGAAGCAATACAATTGGTCTAAGATCCACAAATGTCTAGCTGCAGTAGTGAGGGGTTTGTTGATATATTTAGCTAGTGATGTTTGTGAACACACTAGGATCGTCGGGGCACTTTTTTCCCTCTTTAGGAGGTTTTTTTCCCCCGGCTTGTATATACGCCTATTTCCCTAATGGGCTACGTATCTTTGTACATTCTCTAGTAATACATTCAGTATTGTGTGTTGTGCTCCAGGCTTCTTCTTCTTCCTTGTGCTATTCGCGTGCTTCCACAGACATCTAACTCCAACAATTGGTATCAGAGCAGGTCGTCGATTCATTTAGGGCGCCGTCGACACTCCTCTGTTTGCTGTCTCAAATTCGCACGAAATTTGGTGAGCATACTCAACGTGTTTCAGAGATCAAAACTGCTTCGCTCTGTGGTGCCGAAATCGCGATCTGAGCTCGTTTCGCCCTCCGAACGCACTATCGCAGCGCTTGTGCAGGCTATTTCATCTTTTTGTGCCAAAGGTATATACCTGTTTCGATTCGCCAGTATAAGCATCTCGAAGTCTGTTACAGGTTTAGCAGAACTCGTCTGGGCAGTTCCGTTCAACTTTTTGAGATACAGTCAATTTTCTGCATCAAGGTATTTTAGTCACTGGCCATGGCTGAAAGCAGTGATGTATTCCGTATGTTGGCTGTTGAGGATAAGTTGGATGGTACCAACTACCCATTATGGGCTTATATGATGCGACATGTATTGGTTGCAAAAGGATTATGGAACATTCTGCAGGGTGTTGAAAGACGTCTTGTTACACCTGTAACAACAGGTACTGCAAATACAGGTGCTGGAGCTGATGAAGATGGTGTCGAAGATGATATTGTGCAGATTCCTTGTAGCTCAAGCGTAAGCACCACCTCCTTTACTTGTCAATCCGCGGAGACGTGAGGACCGGTATGAAGACCGCGAGCAAGTGAAAGCACAAGTGCATGAGTGAAAGCACACAAACATGCACACATACACACACACACGCGCACACGGTAAGATCAAAGAGAGGAACAATGGAAAGCTTTGATTGCAAAAGAGTTCTCTTACAAAAGCTCTATTCTCTAACAAGCTAACCTCAAAAATGAGCTCTCTAGCTCTTTTTATAGTTTTTTGACTAGTTTTGGCCTTGTCCAGACCTAGTGTTCGGCCTAGTTAAAAATTAGGTTCCAGGGCTTATTTGAGGGCTCAAACGGAGTCTAAAAATTATGAAAATTGGTAGGATGATAGTTCTAATACTCCTCAAGCTCAAGGACTCCTCGGCTTGAATAAAATGGAGTTATAAAAATAGATAATGGTATTTACAATGGTTTTTAGTGATGAAAATCACTATTTTTGTAGGGGATACTTCTGAAAATTTGACATACACTTCTTGGAGCTCCCTCCTTGCTCCCTTTCCTTGTGTGTCCACCTTTTGATGTGCTTCCATGCTTTGTCCTTGACTTTGAGCTTCAACACTCCCCCCCCCCCTCGAGTCTGTCGTCCCTGACAGACCTTTGTTGTAGTGGTTGTTCCAAGTAGTGCCTTGAGAGGGAGTGTCCCTTCTGTATGAACAAAAGTCATCTGACTTCCAGATGTGTCTGGTTCTTCATCTATCATTGCGAGTCTTTGCAAGTTGTAGTCTCTTGGTATGTGCTTCTTCCTTGGATTCCAGCATGATTGTGTCGTTGTGAGTCTCCGTTGATGTTTTCTAGATCTTCCAGAGCTGATGTTCATAGTAGTCATGCCAAGTACTCATAACCCATATTGAGTGATGGGTAAGTGTGTTCGTGCATGGGTTGAGGAAAATATGTGCCTTGTGCACGGCCTTGTAATGTAGCCCTATGAATGCTTACTTGGGAAATGCATTGGAAGAAGTATGGTGCAAAAATTGGGGGTCTTGAGCTAAGTGCTCAAGGGTAGGCCGACGAAGAGGTTTCCTAAGCTATCATGGTTATGATATTTCCAAGGTAAAGATACTTACCATGGAGAAGGTCAATGGATGTTCATCTCTTCGTGTTGTACACTCGGCCTTTGGGATGGAACATTGTTGATGAATGTCCGTCTTGATGGTCCACTGATGAGATCTTTTTGAATAGACTGATCATGTCCTCTTTTCAAAGCATCATTTGCCAAATACAGAGAATTGAATTTCTTTATATTCCTTGACCAACAACATTTGATAACTACACCAAGCTTAGTTTCACATATTCTCTCTAGCTCACCATAAGCAAGAGTCTTCTCATCCAGTATACATACAAAGATTTGCAGGGTACCAGAGTTACCCCGTGCAGACATCTCCCTGGATGCTCTCGTACATGCAATAGTTATGCATCACTCAAGTTGCAGACCTTCAAGCTCTTCACTCCTACCATAGTAAGAGGAAACCATAGTTGTGGATGACATGCTCATGCCAAGTTCTTGACATCTATGAGATAAGGCAGCAATTATATCATCTGCTAGCCAAGACACACTTCTATCCAGACGGATAAATGCCCAGTAATCAACAGCTCCACCTTTAACCAAGCATGACTCATTCATGTTTCATGAGCCAAACCTGGGAACAAGTGCTTCCTCTCTTTTTTTTTTTTTGAGGAACAATGTCACCAAACAAGAAGATAGATGTTAGTATCAGAAAAAATAGTTGACATATGTCAATGTGCTCTTGTGCATGGGACTCTCCAATGTGTCTATGCACGGCCCTGTAATGTGGCCCTATATTAATGCATACTTTGGAAATGCATAACCTGAATGGTGCAAAAGACTGGGTTGTGCAAGGAGCACATGGTTTTCGCTCGTCGAGGCTTTTCGATGTTATTTGCGGATGTTAATGCCATCTATCGTGGAGGTATCCATTGGATCTTGAGATGACAACTGATCCTTCCTCCTTATAGGGATCCATTTTAGAACAGCATTTGGCACTGTAGAGATTACTTCAGGCGTCTTCCTCTTTGGATGCTTTCTGAACTGTGGTATCCAATGTGCTTGGAGCTTTGGTTTAGTGGAGGCTACTTGTACTTTTGGCTTCCAAACCCATAGACTTTTTGCACGTCTTCCTACTATTGTTGAAGAGCTGATTTGATCTTCTTTCGGTCTCTGTACGTGGTTCTTATCCTTTTCTCTTTTTGGCTTCTTTGTTGAGACCTTTCGCATGAGGGACAACATAGGTTGTTGTGGATGTAAGAGCTTCTTAGGTACCCACATCTGTAATTGCCCTTGTTGAGCTGCAGCTAACTTCTTAGGCACCCAAAGTTGTTGGATACCTTGTGATTGAGCTTGTCCGAGCTCCTTCCTTCGTCTTCTGGCCTGGTTGGCTTGCTTGGATGGGATTTGTGGGGGCAAGGCTGGTGGTTGCTCTCCTTTGCGTACCCAGATCTGCTTCATGTTCGGAACTGCTTTCTTATCGAACGGTGTCTTTCTATTTGATGTAGCAGTTGTCGTGAACGGTTGTGTTTGCTTGTGTGGTGGACTCACTACTGTGGATACTTGATTCTTTGGAGAAGAAGAAAGATCCACCCTCCTTCGAACCTGGTCTTCCACAATTCACTCCTTCTGCATCATAGAGCTTTTGACACATACAACATCTCTAATTCTAATGTAATGCATTGTTCATGTACCCAAACTTGAAGAATTTGACTTCTTAGGTTTAAGTTAACTGCATGGTCATAGATCCAATCTTGACCCAAGACAAGTGGTTTTGTAAGGTTCTCATCTTGACATACTAGCGCTTTGACTTTCATTGGAACATCTTGAAGGTAGATGGGAAGTTCCACCTCGCCCAAACAAGGGGTTTCCACACCTCCCAATCCTATGAGATAAGCTTCTATGGGATTGATGTTCAACTGCAAGTCTTGGCAGTAGGAAAGTCTAACTGCACTACTTGCTGCACCTGAGTCAATCAATGCTTTCACCGTCCTTGCACCCTTCCCTTGTCCTATCTCTATGGACACAAAGGGTCTTCGGTCAATGACTTGAGAAGTCGCTATGCGTGACTTTTGACACATATCCATGTGATATTTTGGGGCTTTTGAGTTGACATCTAGGCCTAATTGCCTTAACTTATTTCGCCTAATACGCTCTCTGGCCTCTGCCTGTGCTTCTTCTCTCACTCTTAACTCTTCTTCTTTTTGCTTCTTAGCAGTGTTGAGTCTCATTAGCATATCCTCAGTAAGAGGTTCTTGATATAGCTTGACTCTACAGCCACTAATATAGTTTGGGAAGATATCTACTTCTAGAGTGGCCAACTGAACTGCACCACTAGTGGAAATTCTATTAATGATCATGGGTCTGTATCCTCTTTTTTCCAACTTAGGGGCATGTTGTTTTAGTGTGTAAACCAACACTAGATCTCCCTCTTTCAATCCCTTATCCTTGATGTGTGCATCAAAGTATGCCTTTTGCCTCTTCTTTGCAGCGTAGATGCCTGCTGCCGCTCGTAGCCTCGTCTCACCTAAGCGTTCGAGATCAAAGATCCTAGAGGACAATTCATGCCCATTCCACTCATACTCTTGTGCTACTTTTAAGGCAGGGATTAAGAAATCTAATGGTAGCATAGCGTTCTGTCCGAAGACCATCTGAAATGGGGTGGCGTTGAGTACCGTTTTGTAGGCAACTCGATAAGCCCAAACAGCATGATGAAGTTGTTTGTCCCAATCAGAGCGTTTATTATTTACCAGTTTTGTCAATACGTTACAGAGGATCTTATTGGTGCTCTCGGCTTGTCCATTAGCTTGTGGGTGATAGGGGGCAAACTTCTTATGTATCACCAAGAATTCTTGGAGAAGATTTTCAATGACTTCATTCAAGAAGTGTGTGCCTCTATCACTCACCAACTCTATTGGTAGTCCATATCTCGTGAACACATTCTCGAATAAGAACTTAGCCGTCGTCTAAGCATCATTCTTTGTTGTGGCTTTGACTTCTACCCATTTTGTAAGGTAATCTGTGGCTACAATGATGTACTCTGCATGGGAGTTTCTAGCTGGGGGGTTAATAGGACCTACAAAGTCTATACCCCATTTCGAGAATGCACGTCCTCCCATCATTGGCCTCAAAGGCATCTCATCTTTTCTAAGTGGATATTGTGCACGTTGGCATGTGTCACATTTCTTCACATAGGTATGTGCATCCATATGGAGAGTTGGGCACCAAAGTCCTGAGAATAGAATGGTCTTGATCATTCGGTCAGGACCAAATGTCCACCTACAACACCACTGTGTGCAGTCTCTAAGACCTTTAAAAAGTCTGATTCATGAACGCACAGTCGTAAGTAACCATCTTTGCCCCTTCGGTATAGGTTGTCCCCCACTAAGGCATAGCCTTGAGCCTCTTGCTCCATGCTTCGTCTTCTTGCTAGACTCGCCTCTTTGGGTAATCTTCCCAACCTCATAAACTCTACCAATGGAGCACTCAAATCTGGAATTAATGACACTTGATAAAGGGTTGCATGCTCCACTGGAGGTTTTTCCTGGCACATAGGACAATTCTTAATCCACTCATGAATTTCTTTGTCCATGCTAGGCCAATACACTCCTAAACGTTTTAGATTCTGCAATGTTCGTTTTAGAATAATGATTTCCTAGCAATCCTTCATGAGCTTGTTGCAACCAACTACTATGTTCATCGTCCTCAACACAACAAGCTAATACACCCTCAGTGTCTTGTTTGTACATGCTTCCTGCCAATATGTGGTATTTTTGTGATTTTACAATTTCTTCTTGTGATGTTTTCACATTCTTGTTTGCAGGGCCGAAGGTTAGGACTGGTACCAACTTATTTGCCCATTTAGGAACAACTTCTAAATTGAACAGATAAGCATCGGGTAATTCATCAGACACTCCTTGCGGTGACTCTCCTGAAGTGATGCGAGAAAGGTGATCTGCTCGAAGGTGGGTTCTACCTTTCCTGACCACAACTTCAAAGTCATATTCCATGAGTAAGAGGAACCATCTTACTAAGCGTCCAGTATTGCAAGGTTTATTGACCAAATATAACAAAGCTTGATGATCAGTGAAAAACTTGAATTTATTGGCCAATACATAGTGCCTAAACTTCTTGACAGCATATACCATGCCTAAGCCTTCTCGCTTGGTTGTGGTATAATTTCTTTCAGCTGGGTTTAGTTGTCTACTAGCATATGCTATGGGCAAATCTAAATTTCCTTCACCTATGGGTTGTGCTAGCACACATCCTATGGCGTGATTGGATGCATCCACATGGACATGGAATGGTTTATTCCAATCAGGAGTGGTCAGGATTGGTGCTATGCACAAACGTTTCTTCAATTCATTGAAAGAATTCTCGCATTCGTCATTCCACTCAAAATTAGACAACAAGGCATAAGTGTGAGGGTGAAGAAGGTAATACTTATCTTCCAATCACCTACCAAGGTTACACAACCAAAGCAATCATAGATTCAGGTTCTGGTGTTGCTATTGTGACCACCTCCTTGTGGAAGCAATGGGGCAAACCCACATTAAGACCAACTAGAATGAAGCTTCAAATGGCCGACGGTCATTTTGAAAGACCTCTAGGATTGCTCGAAGGGATAACTCTAACCACTTGTGGTGTGGAGTTTGAACATACATTTGCTATATGTGACTTTGAGAAAAATAACGTCTATGAGATGATCCTAGGTAGACCCTTCCTATGACAATTGCAAATAGTACAGGATTGGGGAACCAATTCCTTGTACTTACAACACTTAGGGGTCACCACCAAGGTCAATTTGAAGGATTACTCCTTCAGAGATGTGCCACCCCTACAGTGGAATCCTATCCACAAAGCGAAAGAAGATTCCATCTCTGTGCATTCTAAAAGTTCACGTGATCCATCATGGCTGCACGAAGATACTCATTTGTGGATGTGCAAGGTCGCAGAGGAAGAGGAAAAACGCTTGAAAGCGAGAGAAGAAGGAAGTTCACCAGGAGATAGACCAGTTAGAGACCCAGCCTACACATCGATGATCTTTCCAGATGAGGAATTTGAGCCTCATGGCTGGCCAGAAATCTTAGCCACCATGGACATTGCAGTCAATGAAGAACAATGGACACCT
This sequence comes from Ceratopteris richardii, assembly GCA_020310875.1. Taxonomy (NCBI): domain Eukaryota; kingdom Viridiplantae; phylum Streptophyta; class Polypodiopsida; order Polypodiales; family Pteridaceae; genus Ceratopteris; species Ceratopteris richardii. The sequence continues at coordinate 44,753,932 of CM035407.1, read as the reverse complement.
CACTGTGATGAGGAGGGATATGATATCTCACTGTTCATGTGTCAGCCCTTGCTAGAGGAATGTGACCCTAGTGATGTCATAGAAGAAGAAGAGAATGACGATGATCTGGAGTCCATTGTGATGGATAGTTGCTTTAACTCAGAGAAGCAATATCTAGAAGATATAGGAGTGTTCACCCAGAAAGAAGAAGAACCTCTCACAAGTATTAAAATGGTAAATTCAAAGGATGGGAGTGAGAGCAATCAAAAGCAAAAGAAAAGAAAAGCAGTGAAACCAAAAGAGGAGGAATCATTGTTTGAAGTACCAGAAAACTTCAAGAAATATGAAGTTGACGACCGCAAAATTTTGGTACGCATGCCTAAGAGAGAGGCCATCATAGGAGAATCATATGATAATAAAGAAAAGACCAAGAAAATTGTAGTGACCATTGAAGAGAACGCAGAGAGATGCACATACATAGGAGATGACCTAAGTGCACGAGAAGAAATGGAGCTCGTAGCTCTATTAAAGGAATATAGGGATGTGTTTGCATGGCACTATAGAGACTTGAAAGGGGTAGATCCAAGAATTTGTTCTCATACTATCCCCATGACTGCTGATGCCAAGCCCACCAAACAGAAGCCCTACACATATAAACATATGCAGCCAAAATAAAAGAAGAAATTGATAGGCTGATTGAAGCTGGATTCATCTATGAGATTGAGCATATTGAATGGGTGTCCCTCATTGTAGTGGTGCCCAAGAAGAATGGGAAGTTGCGAGTGTGTATTAACCTTAAAAAAGTTAATGCCGCTACGATCAGAGATAGTTATCCACTTCCAATCATGGAACACCTACTGGAGCGTGTTGCAAGCAAGGAAGTTTATAGCTTCCTTGATGGGTTTTCAGGTTACAATCAAGTAGCCATTGCCCCAGAAGATCAACACAAAACAGCTTTTGCCACAGAATGGGGAATCTTTGCATTTCGTGTGATGCCATTTGGGCTCACCAATGCACCTGCAACATTCCAAAGACTCATGTGTCATGTCTTCAAAGAGTTCTTGCGAAAGAGCTTAGAAGTGTATGTGGATGATTTATGTGCTCATTCCCAAGAAAGAAGATTTCACATCCCTGAGCTCAGACAAATCTTCAACAAGTGTAGAGAGTATCGAGTGTGTCTGAATCCTGAAAAGTGTGTGTTCATGGTGCGTCAAGGTAAAATCTTAGGTCATATTGTTTCTAAGAATGGAATCTCAACAGATGAAGATAAGGTACAAGCCATAGCGGAGCTGCCAAGGCCAAGGAATGTTAAGGAGGTACAAGCCTTTATGGGCCATTGTGGATATTACCGTAGGTTTATCCACATGTACGCGATCATAGCTAGATTGTCTAGAGGTATCTCTGGTACCCTTTGCTTAGAGCCTGCTTTTGGCATGTTGGAATCAAGTTCTGGAATCGGATCCTTCACATGATTCCATAGCTCAGGTTTTGCTTTGAGCAGCTCTTCTACGGTGAGATGACACTGAACCTTAGTGTTCTTCACGACATCCGTGTTCCTTGGAACCATTGGGTCTTCATTTCTTACTAGTATTGTGGGAGCTCTAATTTGGAGAGATTCAGATTCCCATGGGCCTAGAAATTGAGGCAATTCTTCTAGGGTATTAGATTCAAAATCTAATATTTCGTCTTCTTGTTGTTCTGCTTCATCTTCGTAAATAGATGGAATGTCTTGGGGAAATTGATCATGAAGATCATCAATCTCAGGAATAGGAGGGAAGTTACCCTTCTCCTTGGCCCATTTCTCTTCTTGTATTTCCCGCAAGAACTCTTGAGAGTACTATTGAATTGAAGGAGGCATTCCAGCATCCGTGGAATTAGGAACATAAGCTCCCATTGGTGGCCTATTTACAATGGGTGGTGGGGTGGGATGAGGTGGAGTGGATGGAGTTTTGGCATGCGAGGGGCTTTGAGATGCAATGTCTTCTATTTTTGTTTTCGCTTCTTTCAAGCTTTCTTCTAGTTCTTATAACTTTTTATTCCACTTGCGATTAGCCTTCTCTCTAGTATCCTTCCATGTTCTTGTTTTCCTCCTACTAGGTTCTCCCGATTCGCTCGACTCTGATTGTTCTGCTGGTTTATCTTGTTTTAATGCTTGTGCCCTAGTAACTGCCTGTATAGGAGCCACATTACTGCTACTAGCACTTGAATCCGCCACTAAGCCTACCACATTAATAGGTGTAATCTTGGGTGCACTAGAGGGGTTCCTTGGACAATCTCTGGGAAGATGGTCTTTGCCACAATCAGGACAAAAAGCTTGTATTGTGATAGCCTGTCCTTGACTCGGGGATGGTGGATGGGGACAATCACAAAGGAAATGGTCACTCTGACATCTGAAACATGGTCCTCTAGGGGCTTGTGGTCTTACTTGTCTCAATGGGGGCCTAGGGTTAGCATTTGTGTACATGACATTGGAGTATTCAGGCTCCCAATTTTGTTCCATAGGTGGTGCCTCATATTGATACGATTAAATCTCACTATGTTCAGGTGACTCTGTGTAATAAGCATGTGGACTACCTTCATGGGAGTAGTCTGAACTATGAGCATGAGAGTCATTCTCTGAGATCAGTGGGGTCAATGGCACCAAAGCTCTATTTGGATTTTCCTCTCCCACAGCATATTTGACTGGAATCACGTTGGCAGGAGCTGGTGGTTGGTTTTCCAAGACTGGTTGTGGCCTATATTGTGCCTGATATTGTTGTTGTGGTCTATAATATGGTTGTTGGTATTGGTTTTGATACCTACCTGGTTGGTAAGGTTGTTGATAATTCTGTCTAACAGCCTGCCTATTATAGGGACAATCTTGAGCCGTGTGGTTCGTATATTTTCTCTCAATTGTGCAATATGGAGCATTCCTTTCTCTCATGTTCTGGTTGTGCAATGGGCATACATTAGCCATGTGGTCGCCTCCGCAAGTATAACACCGATTCAATGGAGTGACTCTCTGTGTTTGTTTATTTTGGACTCCTAGCTTCTTGGCAACTTGCTCAGCTATCTCCTCTATTTCCGTGGAGATTTTTGAAGTATGACTAGTAGAACTATTTGAATCCTTATAGAGTTTGGATAATCCTAACTCCTCACCCAAGTTATCTTCTATGTCAATGCATGTCCGCACGCACTCTTCTATGGATCTAGGCTCTTTCAAGTATACATATGATCTTAACTTTGTGCTTAGTAAGCCATCTAAAAACAAAGCCACTTGTTTGGCTGGTGTGGGTAGCTCTGGAGCAGGGCATCTTTCTAGGTACTGTCTAAACCTTCTACCTGCTAGTCGCACTGTTTCTTGGGGTGTCTGCTTGAAGCTGTGGATCAAAGATGAAGTGTTATGCCTGATACCACTCTTGGAAAATTCTACAATGAATTCGTCTAGCAGTTTACCTATATCGCGATAGTTGTGACTACTTAGTGGTTGAAACCAAGCTAAGGCAGTGCCCTTAAGAGTCAGACCAAATGCCTCGTACTGGGTGAACAAATCCTCAACCTGTTCAGCTCTTAACACTTGTTTGAACTCGGCCACATGATCATAAGGATCTCCTGACCCGTCAAAATAATTCTTCATTGCCTTGATCACTTGAGTGGGTCTAAGGGTTCTTGGGTGCTCTCGGGGTCTAGGCAATGGAAATCATGTTCATCTCTTTGTTGCCTATGTGCTTGATGTCTCTCTCTTTCAGGTCTTTCATTTTCAAATCCTGACCTATTCCTGCCCAGGGTGTGTGCAAAACTTACCTCAGGTCTCTCTCTAGTTCTTTCTCTCTGGGCTTCATGAGCGTGGGATGATCCTACTCCTTGGAGGCCATGGGAAACATTGGATCTTGGTGGAGGGAAAATCAATTCACTCTTCCAAATATATGCATGTCTATCATGTTCTGTTACCAAGAATATCTTCTTTGATGTGTTATCCAGGTAGACAACTTTGCCTGGTATCTCAGGATCTTTGAATTCATAGATAATGACTATGCCCAATTGGCTAGGTTGATCTGGCTTGAATCTCCAAAAGGCTTCCTCTGTTTCTCTATTCAAGAAGAGTTCTATGCTTTTGTTGTCTTGAGGGATCCAATCTGGTGTGATCACTCTGGTCAGAATTGACTTACCTCTAGGAGTCTCGGGTCCTTGTCCTACATTTCCTTGTTCTAGGTCTCCTATCTCATTCTCATGAATGACATTTCCAAACTCATCGGTCCTATCTAGTAGGTTGGTGACCACATACATGGTTCCTTCTTTATCAATGTATGAACCCTCTTCGAACTTAACCACCGGGTGTTCCAGTCCAAAGGGTTGATCTCGATTTTTGAGTTGGACCACTGATCGCCTCAGGCCATCCTCATAGATGCGAGCACCTAATCAGTTGGTCCGAATATATTCCAATTGTGTCTTATAGGGTCCTTCTGGTGTTTGTAGATGGGCAGTTCCTGAGCCACCTGCAGATTTTCCCATGCTAAAAGACATTTCTGAGTCACTTGTGTCAAAGTTTAGTACGTAAGGACAACCACTTAGTTGTTGTGCCCAAGACTTTGTTGTGTGGTTGACACTGGACTGAGAAGATCTAATGCTTTTTCTATCCTTTCCTAGGTGTCTACCAGATCTCAGGTTCATAAGCTTTGGCTAAGAGTCCAAAATTTCCCCTTGGTATGGTTCACAAATTCTTTGGAGTCCCCTTGGGTTCTTGGTCCCACCTGAGGGTCAACTTCAAAATATCATATCTGAGGGTCAACTTCCAACGAGCTATAGAGCTCAAAAAATGGACTTTGGATGAAAAAGTTATGTCAAATCAGGCTCCTGGGGGTCAAAACAGGCAAACAGGACCTTTTGGAAAAAATCACGATTTTGTGAACTTCAAGAGAATCGCGATTTTGTGAACTTCAAGAGAATCGCGATTTTGTGAACTTCAAGAGAATCGCGATTTTGTGAACTTCAAGAGAATCGCGATTGTATGAAATCAGAGAATCGTGATTTTGTACCTTGAGAATTGTGTTTTCACAAAATCGTGTTTTCACAAAATCGTGTTTTGAAAATCACAATTTTGAGCAGAGAATCGTGTTTTTTGAAAATCGCGATTTTGAGTAAAAAATTGTGTTTTCACAAAATCGTCTTTTTCACAAAATCGTGTTTTTACTAAAAATCGTGATTTTGAGCAGAGAATCGTGTTTTCTGAAAATCGCGATTTTAAGCAAAAAATCGTGTTTTCACAGAATTGCCTTTTTCACAAAATCGTGTTTTTACAGAAAATCATGATTGGTGATAATCGCGATTTTGAGCAAAAAATTGTGTTTTCACAGAATCATGTTCTAGAGAATCGCGATTTTGTCTCAAAGAATCGTGATTCACAAAATCGTGTTTTTCACAAAATTGTGGTTCTTAGAATCGTGTTTTTTGACGTGAAAATTGCGATTTTGTCTCAGAGAATCGTGTTTTAGAGAATCATGTTCTCACAGAATCGTGTTTTTGGCTGAAAATCGTGATTTGTGAGAATCGCGATTTTGAGCACAACCATAGAATCGCGATTCTGAGAATGACCACAGAATCGTGATTCTTTCAGCAAGCTTTTAGGCGGAAACAGAAAATCGTGATTTTTCAAAAAATTTTGAATTTTCACAGAATCGCGATTTTCATCACAGAATCGTGTTTTTTGGCAGGAACTTCGAATTTTTGAGCACCGAGCAATGGTGAGCTCCGTATGTACAGAAAATCATGAAAAAACACAGCGCTTGCTCTTCCTTGCACCTCCTAACTCCCTCTCACACAATAATGCATGAAAAATGGTATGGAAATGGTGAAAATGCACTAAAAAACAAGAAATTTCTATGAAGAAGAAGATGGAAGAAGGTGGAGATGATGATGATGATGAAGATGAAGAGGAAAAAAAAGAAAATAAATTGAAATGAAAGTTTTTTTACCTTCCAACGTCGCAAATCTACGATCTTACCATCACAACGCTCGTCCTCGAAGCTCTCTCCCCGGCAACGTCGCCAAAATTTGGTGTAGCTCAAGCGTAAGCACCACCTCCTTTACTTGTCAATCCGCGGAGACGTGAGGACTGGTATGAAGACCACGAGCAAGTCAAAGCACAAGTGCGTGAGTGAAAGCACACAAACATGCACACACATACACACACATGCGCACACGGTAAGATCAAAGAGAGGAACAATGGAAAGCTTTGATTGCAAAAGAGTTCTCTTACAAAAGCTCTATTCTCTAACAAGCTAACCTCAAAAATGAGCTCTCTAGCTCTTTTTATAGTTTTTTGACTAGTTTTGGCCCTGTCCAGACCTAGTGTCCAGCCTAGTTAAAAATTAGGTTCCAGGGCTTATTTGAGGGCTCAAATGGAGTCTAAAAATTATGAAAATTGGTAGGATGATAGTTCTAATACTCCTCAAGCTCAAGGACTCCTCGGCTTGAACAAAATGGAGTTATAAAAATAGATAATGGTATTTACAATGGTTTTTAGTGATGAAAATCACTATTTTTGTAGGGGATTCTTCTGAAAATTTGACATACACTTCTTGGAGCTCCCTACTTGCTCCCTTTCCTTGTGTGTCCACCTTTTGATGTGCTTCCATGCTTTGTCCTTGACTTTGAGCTTCAACATTCCTGTTCGTGCTGCTGTTTACTACTGCACCTACTATAGAGCAGATTCGTTGGGATGGCAGAGATGCCCAAGCACATGCATTGATAGCTTTGTCTGTCAAACGTGCCATTATTCCTCATATTCGCTCTTGTAGGACAGCTAAGGATGCTTGGGATACACTTACCACATTGTACCAAGCTAGGAATGAGGCTCGTGTTGCTTACCTCCGAAAATAGTTGGAGAGTGAGCACATGAATGAAGGTGATTATATGGACAGTTTCCTAACATAGATCAAAGACTTGAAGGAACAATTGATTTCTGCTGATGAGGTTATACCAGATAGCTCACTTGTGTAGACCGTTCTGAATGGTCTTCCTGATTCATATCAGAGTTTTGCTTCTACTCTTCGATTGATGATGAAAGGCAATCCAAATGCCTTGTCATTTGAGGAGTTAGTCTCTGTTCTGTTGCAGGAAGATCAATCCAGGCAGAATAGGTCCATTATGCGTGTTGCAGATCAAGCTTTCCTAGCTAGTCAGAAGGGCAAAGGAAAATGGAGCTCTTCTACTAGTAAGCAGAAATCTGCAAATGCTACACATTCGAAGAACCAGGATAAAGATGAGAAGAAATCAGAAAAGCAAAAATTGTTTTGCAAGTACTGTAAAGGGGATAATCATATCATAAAGAACTGTCCAAAACTGGCTGCAAAAGAGGCAAAGAAAAAGGAGGCTGGAATGGTTGTTGCAGAAGCCTCTACACCAAAAATAGAGTCGGCTAATCTTGTGCAGGAAGAAGAATGGGCATTTACTACTGTTTGCAGTTTTGACCAATCTTCTCATGAGCAGTGCATGTCTGCAGTGGACTCATAAGTTTGGTACTTTGACAGTGGGGCGACCAAACATATTACCTCGCAGCACAGTTTCTTCTCTTCACTCGAGCCTGCCCCTACAGAATACTCTCACATGCGCCAACAACTCCTCTTATCTTGTTATGGGATTTGGTAAGATCATTCTGACTACTGTTGATGGTAGTTCTTTCACCTTGTCAGATGCTTTATTTGTGCCAGGGATCAAGAAGAATCTGTTATCAGTTTCTGCATTAGCCAAGATTGGCTTGGTTGTGAAATTTGTTGATGACAGATGTATAGTTCATGATCTATCAAATGGCGATGTTATTATTGCTTCTGGCATTTTATGTTGTGGGTTGTATAAGCTCATAGACTATGAAAGATCTGTGAATGATTCGGCATGTGCAGTTCATATTCTCACGCTATCTCAGATGCAAAGCTTTGGCATGCACGCTTTGGTCATCTGAATTTTGCTAGTTTGCTACGCCTGCAGAAATCTGATATGGTGTCTTCTTTGCCCAAGCTTGAGGCACCTGGAAAACATGTATATGAAGGCTGTATTTTGGGCAAAATGCAGTGTTCCTCCTTTCCAAAAGATGGTTCAGTTCGGGCTACACAGAAATTGCAGCTTGTACATAGTGATGTCTGTGGTCCTATGCAGACACCTTCTTTTGGAAACTATCTTTACTTCGTGACTTTCATTGATGATTTTTCCAGGCATGCATGGGTATATCCATTGAAGGCAAAGTCTGAAGTGTATTTGTGCTTCAAACAGTTTTTGGTTTTGGCTGAACTGTCAGCATGTAAAATGGGCACCCTCCGTTCTGATCGAGGGGGGGAATATATGTCTTCTGATTTTAATGCATTTCTGGCTGAACGTGGGATAAAACACCAGTGTAAAGTCCCGTATACACCTCAACAGAATGGAGTTGCTAAATGGAAGAACAGGTCACTCATGGAGATGGCGAGGTGTATGGTCAAGAGTCAAGCTTTACCACATAGTTTCTGGCTTGAGGCTGTCATGTGTGCAGCATATGTACTTAACAGGTGTCCCACTAAAGTGCTACAGTCTATCACTCCATATGAGGCTTGGCATGATCGCAAGCCATCTGTTGCTCATCTGTGGGTTTTTGGTTGTTTGGCATATGCACTAGTGCCTAAACAACATCGTAGAAAATTGGATGATAAGGCAGTAAAATGTATTTTTGTTGGGTACAGTTCTGAAAGTAAAGGCTATCGTCTGTATCATCCACAGACTAAACGCATTCTGGTTAGTCGTGATGTTGTTTTTGTGGAAGATGCTATTCAGCCATTGCTTTCATGTACTAAGGAGACATGCGTTAGCTCCAAAGACATGTATGATACTTTGATGCCTCTTTTTACAGGTGGACAGTCTACTGCTGGTCCTAATGAGGCAACTTCTCAGGCTTTGCAGCTTTCATGTGATGATGCAGATCATCCCATTTCTAATGCAGATTTACATGATGCACTTTTTTATGAGAGAGCTGACATTGAGGAGGCAAAAAGTATGCCAAAATGGCCTGTGCAAACTTTGCGTGACAACAAATTAGATGCACCTTTATCATATCATACTCGTTCAGGCTCTCATAGTGCCTCCTTTGCATCAGATTGCTATGTTATGGCTGCGTCTAGTCTCTGTGATGAGAATGAGCCTGTTTCTTTTGATGAAGCACAAAATTCAGAAATTTGGATGGATGCTATGCAATCTGAATATGATGCTATAATGAAGAATGGTACATGGTCTTTATGTGACTTGCCTCCTAGCAAGAAGGCCATTGGCACTAAGTGGGTATACAAGCTGAAGTGTAAACCTGATGGTACAGTTGATAGGTATAAGGCTAGGCTTGTTGCAAAGGGTTATGCACAACAAAGAGGCATTGACTTTGATGAGACCTTTGCACCCACATGCCATATGACTACTGTTCGGAGCATTTGTGCACTTGCAGCCCATCATGGTTGGAATGTACATCAGTTGGACATTAAAACAGCATTTTTGAATGATGACTTGCATGAAGAAGTGTATGTTTTTCAGCCCCATGGTTTTGTGCAGAAAGGGCATGAAAACCAGGTGTGCAGGTTAAAGAAGGCATTATATGGTTTAAAGTAAGCACCACGTGCTTGGTATGAGAAGATACATGCCTATCTGGTTGCACATGGTTTTGAGAACAGTCCAACTGAAAGCACCTTATATGTTAAGCGTGCTAATGATGTGCTTCTGGTCATTGTTGTCTATGTTGATGACATGCTGCTCACTGGTCCTATTGAGAAGCATATTGCTGATTTCAAGGTTGATTTGCATGCCTCATTTGAGATGTCTGATTTGGGGCATTTGCATCACTATTTGGGCATTCAGTTTATGCAAGTTGATGGTGGAATGGCTTTGTGTCAAACAAAATATATTGACAGATTATTGCAGCGTTTTGGCCTTGAAGACTGCAAGCCTATTTCCACTCCTATGGAGACAGGTTTACAATTGAGTCTTCATGATGTTGGAGATGCATTTGATGCTGTTCTCTATCAGCAAGTTGTTGGATGCTTGATTTACTTATGCATTACTCGGCCAGATATTCAGTTTGTTGTCTCATAGATGAGCAGGTTTATGCATTGCCCAGGAGTCACGCATTAGAAGGCGGTTAAGCGCATCTTTCGCTACTTGAGTGGTACTCGGCTACTTGGGTTGTTTTATCCCAAGGGGGGATCACTACCGCCAGATTTGCATGCTTTTTCTGACTCAGATTGGGCTGGTTGCTATGACACTCGTGTGTCCACCAGTGGTTTTTGCTTCATGCTTGGTAGCTCATGTATATCTTGGTTGAGCAAGAAGCAGCCTACTGTGGCCAATTCCAGTTGTGACGTTGAGTATAGGGTAGCTTTCACAGCGACTGTTAAGTGTGTGTGGCTCAGATGCCTTATGGCTGATTTGGGTGTTGGCCAGTCTTCTGCCACCACCATCTTCACTGACAGTCAGAGCGCATTGGCAGTTATGAGGAACCCTGTGTTCCATCTCGCACTAAGCACATTGAGGTGCATTATCACTATGTCAGGGAGAGGTTCTCTGCTGGGGAGAGCAGTTTGGCATATGTGCCCATGCAGGAGAACATTGTAGACCTTTTCACGAAGGCTCTGCCTAGGGAGAAGTTTGAAGCTTTCCGCAAAGCTTTGGGCTTACTTCCTTTTGTGGAGTGATTTCCACATAGCTTGGCACTTCCTTATACATGAGTGCCAGCTCCTTGTTCACCACATCACTCCCAGGGGGGATTTGTTGATATATTTAGGTAGTGATGTGTGTGAATACACTAGGACCGTCAGGGCACTTTTTTCCCTCTTTAGGAGGTTTTTTTCCCCCGGCTTGTATATACGCCTATTGCCCTAATGGGCTACTTATCTTTGTACATTCTCTAGTAATACATTCAGTATTGTGTGTTGTGCTCCAAGCTTCTTCTTCTTCCTTGTGCTCTTTGCGTGCTTCCACAGTTGTCTAACTCCAACAGGGTTGAACCTTCGCCCCCTTCTCAAGAGACGAAAGTCTCAAATACATAGCCTAGCGTGCATGGATAAAGCTTTTTTCATCCTCCTTATATCCACCCTTAGGTCACATGATATCAAGGAAGGGAATATCTCTCTTGCATTGTTATCCATTTAGACACCCTCCCCAATATTATTTTAGTCCATTGAGTAGCCTAGGGGGGCCTTAACATACTAGAAGCTTGGCAACACTCCAAAAATGAAAAGCAATTTCAGCAAGAAGTTGGTATTCTTCAATCCAACATGTTTTAATATTAATTTCATTATTAAGTGATTCATATATGTTTAAGAAAATTAGTTTGCTCTACCTTTTTGTATCCACATGCATTAGCTTAATTTCACATGCAAGTATCTTCTCATGAATTCTCAAAGATCCACATAATATTGTTGAGAGTTCCATGGTCCACCCTTTTGTATCCACATACATTAGCTTAATTTCACATGCAAGGATCTTCTCAGAGACGCTCATCCATTCTCAAGGAAGGTTCATGTACCCCACATGCAAAATATTTTTCCCTCTACTCTATTGGAGCATGCAATCTTCATATTCATTTTTCATTTATCTTCTCTCATTTTTCATAGAAGCAAGTTTTTCTCAAGTTCAAAAACTTGCATAAAAAATTAATCACTATGCCAAATCATGTAGTGATTACCGCTCCCAATGGCATGTTTGTTGGTGCATGGAGCAAGCCTAAGTTCTTGACTAATGTACATTGGACTTCTCTTGATTTATGAATCATAAATGTACATCCATTGCCGTATATGCTCTGAGGTTTCAAAGGTGAAATATTTAATTTATCTCAATCAAGTATAAAAGGGATAAATAGAGAGTTTCTCGTGAACTTAGTGGAGCCAAAACCCACGAATCCATTTGAATTCAAAACTCAAATCATCCCTAAAATTTAGTATCACTTTTCGGTGGAATTCCAAACAATCATCAAGTCAAAAAGGTGTATATATACACTACGTCTTTGATTCGTGAAAAAGGTAAAGATTAGAGCTGATCGTCACACTTATCCTAAGTGAATCTTATATTCTCTCGAAGCCAAAGAAGTCCTCCATGTTGAGATTCCCATGCTCCACCCTTTTGTCCAAATTCACTTTCATTCTCATGCAAGCTCATTTATCCCACATGCTAGGGAATTCTCCGAAATTCCATATAAGCAAGGCCTCCCTTCACTCCTCTTAAACTCATTCACTCAAGCTCTTGGCAAGAGTGCTCTCATGGAGTCTTCATGCACATAGAGCATCATATGGAAGTCAGTTTCATTTGAATTCATTCATCATGTTTTGTAATCTTTTGTTCCTTCCTCCTTAGCTTGTTAGATATGTGCATGTGAGTAGAGTAAGAGTACTCCTTTTTCATTGCAATATAGTATGAGAGCATAGGTTAACTATTCTTTCTTTTGAGTAACGTTTTTTCATCATTAGCAAGTATTTCATTCTTAATCCCTCCCTCCCTCCCTTTCACATGTTTCAAATAAAGTGCTTCTAAGCACTATTTCCATCTTTCTTGTCGATTCTTACATTTTTTTGTGTTGCATCATTATTATCAGCTATATGTTTCATCACTATAATGGAAACTTAATTTTGTCAATAATGTTTTCGTTATAAAGTTTTCACATTTTTGAGCATTTATTGATTTTTCTTTTTGTGTGTTAGCATCATGGAGATTGTTATTGTGAAAAAAAAAAGAGTTCTTATACGCATTGTGATCATGTGATCCTGTACTCATCATGATCAACAAGTGGGGCTGAGCTACTCAAAAGAGCATCTTATTTCAACAAGATCTTCTGTGCATAAGAACTCTATTATAGATAACCCACTTGTTCCCTATGATCCTGTGCAATAACCCACTTGATCCTATGATCCCTATGATCCTATGAATGAAGATGGTTGTGGTAGAAGACTAACCAACAACCAAATCAGCCATAAGGCATCTGAGCCACACACACTCAACGATCGTTGTGAAAGCTTCCCTATACTCAGCCTCATAATTGGAAGTGGCCACAGCACACTGCTTCTTGCTCAACCAATATATACATGAGCTACCAAGCATGAAGCAAAAGCCACTAGTGGACACATGAGTCTCATATTGTTGAGAGTGATGGATAGATGCACTCAGGAAATAAGTTGGTGCTGCAAAACCTGCTTCACACCTGCCCTCTTTTCTCTTCAGATATGCTTAGTACACTTGCTTAGCTTCCAAATGACACAAAGAAACCATATATGTACTTTGGAAATGGTTTAGGTAATGATCAAACCAAAACAGATAACTTTGTACTTCAAAAATCAAGTAAAACTTTCTATTCCTGTAGTGATACCTGCTCAGACTTTTACTCAGTGCGTCCAGCACACTTAAAATTGGAACAATTCCTTTTGGGAGTATTAATGTACCTTAGTAAGCTACCAATCACAAGTGGAATCACTTCAATTGATAAACTATGCACTGAGAAATAAGTTTAGCAAAATTATAATCACCCCCGACTTTTCAGGAACTCTGCAGACTGATACCAGTGTGCACTTCGAATCGATTTTCTCCCAATTGGCTGAATGAAATCCTTTGAAATTCTGTATGTTTGTAGTCGACTTTGAGCTGGTTCCAATGAGCTATAGAACACTTAATTTGGTTCAGTAGATCCAGAGAAATGCTCCTTTGAAGATGACAGACTTGAAGTAGAACACTCAGACAAAACAGAGATGATGAATGTATACTTCTATTGATAAATGTGTTTGTACAGTCTCATTAGCTTGCCAAGCACAGCTAAATGAGGTATTGTGGTGTTGGCTATAGAGTAACCTTCACACACAATGAGTTACAATGAAATTTTGCCTCGGGGAGAGAGCTAGAGTGAGAGTATGTCCCGCGACTTTTTACTTCATCTTTTATAGGAGTTTTGAGATCATTTGAATTTGAAATTCAAACTTAGGCTCCCTTGAATCTCTCCTCTAAAAGTAGGGAGATATTCTCTCCATCTCAACATTCAAATTTCCACGACTAATGAAGTAGGTGGATGACTTAAGGTGATTACAAACAAATGATAAGTCACTTAGACTTTTACAAGGGGTAAAGAGGTAATAACATATAAGCATATGTTTACATGAGCCTTCCTTTAAGTGAAGCCTAGATAATCCTTTGTCCATGCTAATCTTCAATGAGTCCAAGGTCCCAAGCCAATGTGTGTAGGCTTGTCTTGCACCAAGAGCTCCCCCTCAAGCCAAACACTTTGGCTTAAGTCTTCTTCTTCATTCTTCAATTACTTCCTGCAATCCAATCATAGATTTGAATCTGCATAACTTGTTTCCATCCAATGCCTTTGTAAGTAAATCTGCACATTGCATATTAGTAGATACATATGTCAATTGTATATCTTTACTTAGCAATTTCTCTCTCACATAGTGGTAATGAACCTCTATGTGCTTTGTTCTGGCATGATAAATTGGGTTTGCTGCAAGGTGAAGAGAGCTAGTGTTGTCTCCAAATATAATAGGTGGTCTTGTGAAAAGACCTAACTCTCTATATAGAAGCTTCAACCAGATAGCTTCTTGAGTTGCATTGGCAAGCCCTCTATACTCTGCTTCAGTGGATGACAATGCCACTGTAGGTTGCTTCTTAGCTGACCAAGAGATAGGCTTATCCCCTGCAAAACAAATGTAACCTGAGGTGCTTCTCCTATCATCCTTGCATCCTGCCCAATCTGCATCTGAGTAAACTTTTATGTCAATATCTGATGTATAAGGAAAATACAAACCATGACTTTGTGTTCCCTTCAAATACTTCAAGATCTTCTTTGCTGCCTCTAGGTGAGGTACCCTTGGTTTGTGCATGAATTGACTAAGCACACTTACTCCATATGCTATGTCAATTCTTGTCAAGGTAGCATAGTTCAAGCTACCCACCATACTTTGGTATCCTGTAATGTCTTTGATTTCTTCTCCTTCATGAGCACTTAGCTTTTGGTTAACCTCCATTGGAGTAGTAGATACCTTAGCATCCTGCAAACCAAACTTCTTGACCATATCCTGTACATATTTCTTTTGAGTGATGTAGATACCTGTATCTGTATAGATCAATTCAAGACCTAGGAAATATTTTAGTAATCCAAGATCACTAATCTTGAATTCTTTCATCATCTGTCCTTTGATGTGTCTAATCCCATTGACATCATTACCTGTAATGATGATGTCATCAACATAAACACATAAGTAGATTACCTCTGTACTACTTCTCTTTATGAATAGAGAAGTGTCTGCTTTGCTCATCACAAATCCTTGGTCTAGAAGGTAGGTGGTCAATCTGTAATTCCATGCTCTAGGTGCCTGCTTCAAACCATACAGAGCCTTTTTCAATTTACAAACATAATGTACCTTTTTTGGATCTTCATAGCCAGGTGGTTGTGACATGTAGACTTCTTCAGATATCCATCCATTCAAGAATGCATTCTTCACATCCAATTGGTACATGTTCCAATTCTTGGATGCAGCTACACTCACCAAAACTCTGATAGTTGGCATCTTGGCCACAGGAGAAAATGTCTCCTCATAATCAATGCCTTGGGTTTGTGCAAAACCCTTGGCTACCAACCTAGCTTTGAACCTGTTAATTGTTCCATCTGAATTCTTCTTCAATTTGTAGATCCATCTGGATCCTATTACCTTCATAGTGTCCTTCTTGGGTACCAAGTCCCAAGTATCACTCTCTTTGAGGGCTTCTATCTCCTCATCCATGGCTTCTCTCCATTCTGGCTTTGTAATTGCTTCTTCATAGGTACCTGGTTCTTCATTCAACAAGTCTTTTGCAAGATATACAGAGTGTTTAGTTACAAGTGATGTGTCATACCCAAATCTGATAGGTTTCTTCTTCTCTCTCTGAGATCTTCTCATAGCTTGAGTAGAAGTTTTTGCCTTGTCCTCCAATTGCTTCATCTTCATCTTTCCTTTGGATTTCCAAGCCTTGAACTCTTCAAGGTTTATGGTATCATCATCTGAGCTTGAGTCTTCTTGCTGAGTTGGCTCTTTCTTGGTAAGCTTTGGAAAATCTTCCTCCATGTCATAGGGTAGACTCACTTTCCTGCATTCATTCTCATACCATGAGTCATTCTCATCAAATATGACATCTCTGCTTACCTTGAACCCTTTGTTTGTGGGGTTGTAGAATCTGTATCCCTTTTGGTTCAAATCATAACCAATGAAGATACATTTCTCAGCCTTTGGGTCTAGCTTTCCTCTTACCTGTGAGGGAATATGCACATATGCTACACAACCAAAGATTTTGCAATGATCCAGAGAGGGTCTCTTACCATGCCATGCTTCATATGGTGTCATGCCATCAAGTGATTTGGATGGCAACCTATTGATGAGATAAGTGGCAGTGGATACACTCTCTGCCCATAAGTAATTTGGCAACTTTTTCTCATTGAGCATAGACCTAGCTGTTTCCACTATAAGTCTATTCCTTCTTTCTGCTACCCCATTTTGTTCAGGTGAGTACCTTGTAGTGATCTCCCTCTTGATGCCTCTTTCCTGCAAGAAATCTTCAAACTCATTGGAGAAGTATTCTCCTCCACCATCTGACCTTAGCCTCTTCAAGCTTTCTACCTGTTTGATTCTCAACAAGTGCAAGATACCTCTTGAAACAATTAAACACTTCATCTTTATGCTTCATAAAGTATAAAATGGTCCACTTGCTATAGTCATCAATAAAAGACACATAATATCTTGAACCAGAAATGGAAGGGTCCTTGCTAGGTCCCCAAACATCTGTGTGTACCAAGTCTAGGTAGTCTTCATGCATGAAACCTTTCCTTGAGTAGGGTAATCTGTGAGACTTACCAAATTGACATGATCCACATTTATAAATCATGTGTTGCTTGGATACATTAGGTATCCCAAGCACACATTGATCCCTGCACATTTGCTTTAGAGTCCTTTCACCTATGTGCCCTAATCTTTTATGCCATATCTCTAACTCTGAAAGTGTCTGATCCTTGTAATTATACAAAGCAATGTTTTTTGTATCTTCTAGCTCAAATGTAAATAGTCTACCTGATTTCTCCCCTTTGGCTATCCTTCTGAATCCTTGTTTTGGGTCCTCCACATATGCTCCATGTTGTGTGAATCTGACCTGCAAACCTTTCTCCACAATCTGACCAACACTCATCAAATTCTTAGTTATTGTTGGTACATAAAGTACCCTGCTTAATAGGTTTTGATTACCATCACATGTCTTCACATTTCCAATTTTGACAACAGAGTGCTTAGTGTCATCACCTGTTTGTACCTGATGTTTGCCCTTGGGTTCTTCCAAATCAGAAAGTAGTGCCACATTGCCAGCTACATGGTTAGAACATCCTGAGTCAATGTAAAATAAATGATCATCATTTGTACCTATCTTGGAGGTCATGTTCATGATCAATAAGGAGTCATCTTGCTCCTCTGTGTAGTTGTTGTAATCTCTTCTATTTCTGAATCCACCTTGGTAGCTTCCATTGTGGTTGTTGTTGTAATTGTTGTTGTATTGGTTGTTGTACCCATTGTAGCTTTGATGTTGGTTGAATCTACCTCTTCCTTGAGAGTATCCACCTCTTGAGTAGCCTCTTCCTCTCTGATTTTTGTAGTTCTTGTAGCATTCATCTGTGGTATGATTGGACAACCCACAGATGTTGCAAGGTGATGAGTTGTAGGGTCTCCCCCTACCTGGCTTACCTCCTCTGCCTCTTCTTCTAGATGACCTACCTCTCCCTGCATAATTAGCTTGAGAGGTAGACCCTTCTTCATCCTGTTTCTTCTTGCCTTTATCTTTAACTTTCTTGTCAGTATAGAGAGCAGAGGGGTTATTACCTTTTGATTGATCTCCAGCTTTGGTGAACTTTGCTTCATGTGTAAATAGTTGGCCCATGAGTGTTGTGAGATCAGGGGTATGCATGTCCATGTAGAGGTCCATTGCAATGGTGCAACTTTCCCACTTATCATCTGCCTTGAGTCCATTTGTCACTTGCCTGACTATTTGCTCCTCTTCAATTTCCTCTCCAATGCTTGCTAGTTGGTCTGCCACATCTTTGATCTTTGTCACATATTCTGAAACTGATTGCTTGGGCTGCTTCCTAAGGGTTGTGAACTCAATCCATAATTGGTTCTTCCTAGCCCTTGTGTTGGAAGAAAAATAATTTGACAAGGTTTCCCAAGTCTCTTGGGAAGTCTTACAGTTCCTTACATGAGGTAAAAGAAAGTCAGATATAGAGTTTAAGAGATAAGACCTTGCCAAAGCATCCTTTGCACACCATTGGTTGAGCCTTTCATGTTCATCCTTTGTAGGTAGTCCTCTAGTCTTGAATGAGGGCAACTCCTCATCTCCTGATATGTATCCAAATAGACTTCTCCCTTGTAGATAGGTCTTCATTCTCAATGACCAAGCTTGATAATTGTTTCTGTCCAATTTGTCAATGAAGGAAGGGAAACCATCACCCATGTTTACCTTCTTTGCTCTGATACCACTGTTGAGAGTGATGGATAGATGCACTCAGGAAATAAGTTGGTGCTGCAAAACCTGCTTCACACCTGCCCTCTTTTCTCTTCAGATATGCTTAGTACACTTGCTTAGCTTCCAAATGACACAAAGAAACCATATATGTACTTTGGAAATGGTTTAGGTAATGATCAAACCAAAACAGATAACTTTGTACTTCAAAAATCAAGCAAAACTTTCTATTCCTGTAGTGATACCTGCTCAGACTTTTACTCAGTGTGTCCAGCACACTTAAAATTGGAACAATTCCTTTTGTGAGTATTAATGTACCTTAGTAAGCTACCAATCACAAGTGAAATCACTTCAATTGATAAACTATGCACTGAGAAATAAGTTTAGCAAAATTATAATCACCCCCGACTTTTCAGGAACTCTGCAGACTGATACCAGTGTGCACTTCGAATCGATTTTCTCCCAATTTGCTGAATGAAATCCTTTGAAATTTTGTATGTTTGTATTAGACTTTGAGCTGGTTCCAATGAGCTATAGAACACTTAATTTGGTTCAGTAGATCCAGAGAAATGCTCCTTTGAAGATGACAGACTTGAAGTAGAACACTCAGACAAAACAGAGATGATGAATGTATACTTCTATTGATAAATGTGTTTGTACAGTCTCATTAGCTTGCCAAGCACAGCTAAATGAGGTATTGTGGTGTTGGCTATAGAGTAACCTTCACACACAATGAGTTACAATGAAATTTTGCCTCGGGGAGAGAGCTAGAGTGAGAGTATGTCCCGCGACTTTTTACTTCATCTTTTATAGGAGTTTTGAGATCATTTGAATTTGAAATTCAAACTTAGGCTCCCTTGAATCTCTCCTCTAAAAGTAGGGAGATATTCTCTCCATCTCAACATTCAAATTTCCACGACTAATGAAGTAGGTGGATGACTTAAGGTGATTACAAACAAATGATAAGTCACTTAGACTTTTACAAGGGGTAAAGAGGTAATAACATATAAGCATATGTTTACATGAGCCTTCCTTTAAGTGAAGCCTAGATAATCCTTTGTCCATGCTAATCTTCAATGAGTCCAAGGTCCCAAGCCAATGTGTGTAGGCTTGTCTTGCACCAACAGCTCCCCCTCAAGCCAAACACTTTGGCTTAAGTCTTCTTCTTCATTCTTCAATTACTTCCTGCAATCCAATCATAGATTTGAATCTGCATAACTTGTTTCCATCCAATGCCTTTGTAAGTAAATCTGCACATTGCATATTAGTAGATACATATGTCAATTGTATATCTTTACTTAGCAATTTCTCTCTCACATAGTGGTAATGAACCTCTATGTGCTTTGTTCTGGCATGATAAATTGGGTTTGCTGCAAGGTGAAGAGAGCTAGTGTTGTCTCCAAATATAATAGGTGGTCTTGTGAAAAGACCTAACTCTGTATATAGAAGCTTCTACAACCCCACAAACAAAGGGTTCAAGGTAAGCAGAGATGTCATATTTGATGAGAATGACTCATGGTATGAGAATGAATGCAGGAAAGTGAGTCTACCCTATGACATGGAGGAAGATTTTCCAAAGCTTACCAAGAAAGAGCCAACTCTGCTTACCTTGAACCCTTTGTCCATGCTAATCTTCAATGAGTCCAAGGTCCCAAGCCAATGTGTGTAGGCTTGTCTTGCACCAACACATATCAACTAGCCCAGTCAGAGTCACAAAAAGCATGTAAATCTAGCGGTAGTGATCCCTCCTTGGGATAAAACAATCCAAGTAGTCGAGTACCACTTAACTAGCGAAAGATGCGCTTAACTGACTGCCAATGCTTGACACCTCAACAATGCATAAACCTTCTCATCCATGAGACAACAAACTGAATATCTGGTTGAGTAATGCATAAGTAAAGCAAACATCCAACACTGTGTTGATAGAGAACAACATCAAATGCATCTCTAGCATCATGAAGACTGAATTGTAAACCTAGGAGTGGCAATAGGTTTATAGTCTTTAAGGCTAAAACATTGCAATAATGTGTCAATATATTTCGATTGACACAAAGCCATTCCACCATAAACTTGCATAAATTGAATGCCCAAATAATGATGCAAATGCCCCAAATCAGACACCTCAAATGAGGCATGCAAATCAGCTTTAAAATTAGCAATATGGTTGTCATGAGGACCAGTGAGTAGCGTGTCATCAATGTACACACCAATGATCTAGTGCACATCATTAGCACGCTTAACATATAAGGTGCTTTCAGTTGGACTGTTCTCAAAACCATGTGCAATCAGATAGGCATGCATCTTTATGCACTAGCCATTTTGGCATAATTTTTGCCTCCTCAATATTAGTTCTCTCATCAACAAGTGCATCATGTAAATCTGCATAAAAAATGGAATGATCTACATCATCACATGAAACCTGCAAAGGTTGAGAAGTTGCCTCATTAGGACCAACACTAGACTGTCCATGTGTAAAAAGAGGCAGCAAAGTATCATACATCTTTTTGGAGCTAACATATGTCTCCTTAGTACATGAAAGTAATAGTTGAATAGAATCTTCCACAAAAAGAACATCACGGCTAACAAAAATGCATTTAGTCTATGGACGATACAAACACTAGCCTTTGCATTCAGAACTATACCCAATAAATATACATTTCACTCCTTTATCATCCAATTTTTTGCGTTGTTGTTCAGGCACTAATGCATATGCCAAACAACCAAAAAAAGCAGATGAGCAACAGATGGCTTGCGACCATGTCAAGCCTCATATGGAGTGATAGATTGTAGTGCTTTAGTGCAACACCTATCAAGTACATATGTTGCACACATAATAGCCTCAAGGGAGAAACTATGTGGTAAAGCCTGACTCTTGACCATACACCTTGCCATATCCATGAGCGACTTGTTATTTCGTTCAACAACTCCATTCTATTGAGGTGTATATGGCACTGTACACTAATGTTTTATCCCACATTCAGCCAAAAATGCATTAAAGTCAGAAGACATATCCCCCCCCCCCCCCGATCAGAACGAAGGGTGCCCATTTTACATGCTGACATATTTTCATCCAAAACCAAAAATTGTTTGAAACACATAAACACTTCGGACTTTGCTTTCAATGGATATACCCATGCATGCCTACAAAAATCATCAATGAAAGTCACAAAGTAAAGATAAGTTCCAAAAGAGGGTGTCTATGTTGATATATTTAGGTAGTGATATGTGTGAACACACTAGGACCGTCAGGGCACTTTTTTCCCTCTTTAGGAGGTTTTTTTCCCCCGGCTTGTATATACGCCTATTGCCCTAATGGGCTACTTATCTTTGTACATTCTCTAGTAATACATTCAGTCTTGTGCGTTGTGCTCCAAGCTTTCCTCTTCCTTGTGCTGTTCGCGTGCTTCCGCAGACGTCTAACTCCAACGATTGGTATCAGAGCAGGTCGTCGCTTCATCTAGGGCGTCATCGACACTCCTCCCTTTGCAGTCTAAGAATCGTACGAATTTTGGTGAGCATACTCAAGGTGTTTTCGAGATCAAAACTGCTTCGCTCTGTGGTGCCGAAATCGCGATCTGAGCTCGTTTCGGCCTCCGAAGGCACTATCGTAGCGCTTGTGTAGGCTATTTTGTCTTTTTGTCCCAAAGGTATATACCTATTTCTGTTTGCCAGTATAAGCGTCTCGAAGTCTGCTACAGGTTTAGCAGAACTCGTCTAGGCAGTTCCGTTCAACTTTTTGAGATACAGTCAATTTTCTGCATCAAGGTATTTTAGTCACCGACCATGGCTGAAAGCAGTGATGTATTCCGTATGTTGGTTGTTGAGGATAAGTTGGATGGTACCAACTACCCATTATGGGCTTATATGATGCGACATGTATTGGTTGCAAAAGGATTGTGGAACATTGTGCAAGGTGTTGAAAGACGTCCTATTACACCTGTAACAACAAGTACTACGAATACAGGTGCTGGAGCTGATGAAGATGGTGTCGAAGATGATATTGTACAGATTCCTGTTTGTGCTTCTATTTCTGCTGCACCTATTGCAGCGCAGATTCGTTGGGATGGCAGAGATGCCCAGGCACATGCATCGATAGCCTTGTCTGTCAAACGTGCCATTATTCCTCATATTCGCTCTTGCAGAACACCTAAGGATGCTTGGGATACACTTACCACATTGTACCAAGCTAGGAATGAGGCTCGTGTTGCTTACCTCCAAAAACAGTTGGAGAGTGAGCACATGAATGAAGGTGATTCTATGGACAGTTTCCTAACGAAGATCAAAGACTTGAAGGAACAGTTGATTTTTGTTGATGAGGTTATACTAGATAGCTCACTTGTGCAGACCGTTCTGAATGGTCTTCCTGATTCATATCAGAGCTTTGCTTCTACTCTTCGGTTGATGATGAAAGGCAATCCAAATGCCTTATCATTTGAGGAGTTAGTCTCTATTCTGTTGCAGGAAGATTGGTCTAGTCAAAACAGGTCCATTATGTGAGTTGTAGATCAAGCTTTCCTGGCTAGTCCGAAGGGCAAAGGAAAATGGAGCTCTTCAACTAGTAAGCAGGAATCTGCCAATTCTGAATATTCGAAGAAGGAAGATAAAGATGAGAAGAAATCAGAAAAGCAGAAATTGTTTTGTAAGTATTGTAAACGGAATGATCATATCATAAAGAACTATCCAAAACTGGGTGCTAAAGAGGCAAAGAAGAAAGAAGCTGGAATGGTTGTTGCAGAGTCCTCTACACCAAAAAGAGAGTCTGCAAATCTTCTGCAGGAAGAAGAATGGGCGTTTACTACTGTCTGCAGTTTTGACCCATCTTCTCATGAGCACTGCATGTCTGTAGTAGAGTCAGATGTTTGGTATTTTGATAGTGGGGCGACCAAACATATTACCTCGCAGCCTAGTTTCTTCTCTTCTCTCGAGCCTGCCCCTACATGGAATATTGTTACATGCGCCAACAACTCCTCTTATCCTGTTATGGGAGTTGGTAAGATCATTTTGACTACTGCTGATGGTAGTTCTTTCACTTTGTCAGATGCTTTATTTGTGCCAGGGATCAAAAAGAACCTGTTATCAGTTTCTGCATTAGCCAAGATTGGCTTGGTTGTGAAATTTGTTGATGACAGGTGTACTGTTCATGATCTGTCAAATGGCGATGTGATTATTGCTTCTGGCATCTTATGTCGTGGGCTATATAAGCTCATAGACTATGAAAGATCTGTAAATGATTTGGCATGTGCAGTAAATGATTCTCAGGCTATGTCAGATGCAAAGCTTTGGCATGCACGCTTTGGTCATCTGAATTTTGCTAGTTTGCTACGCCTACAGAAATCTGGTGTCCTCGTTGCTGTAAGCCGCCGGATTGGCACTTTGTATTTTCATAATTCCTATAGTTTCCTATCCCGCATGAACCAAAAGGTTTCATATTCCGCACGAACCGAAAGGTCGTGTGAAGAGATGTATCGGCTTATCAACTAATAAAAAGGCATTATGGTGACGCTCCGGTAATGACGAGCAGTATCGTCAGACTGTCTGGCTGGGCGATTGCGGTCTGGGAAGTCACTGTAGTGCAATGTTCGAGAAGTCTGAGTATTACTGTGTTCATCTCTGTTTAATTAACTTGTGATTAATACAATCCATTACGTTACGGATCATAAGTCTGTGTTACGGTAATGAATAACTCCAGTGCTATGTACTGAGAAAGTATTAACCCGAGTATGATCAGTAAATTTGTGAGAGGACTAACCAGAGATTTGACAGTAATTCGGATTAAACAGAGTTTTGAATGTTAATGTACTGCGGTTAGATAAGTTAATTGGGAAAATCAAGTTACAGGGCCTCTGATTTATCAGACCCCTACCACTCCCAAGAACCCGAAAGAACTTAAAATGCCTGTAATGTAAAAGTGCATTTTAACACTGGCACCGTCTGTGGGAAGGTGGCCATAGATTGTGAATCAATAGTAAGGTGGAGGAGTACGTAAGTGGTGCAAAGGTGATATATGCCGGTTACTCGGTTCGGCGAGTCATATCCGAAGTACAGGAGAGACCAACATCCCTGGATAGTACCAAATTTGTTAGGGACACCTCCAGTTGGCAAAAGCATAGACCGGTTAAGTCCAGTTGTCGAATTAACAGAGTCTATTAGTAGCAATTCCGATAGAATTCCAGTGATACAGGAGGAAATTCCGGTAGATTCCGATGTAATTTTGGTGCAGTCTGCAGAAGGTACAGTAACTTCGGAGTGTACAAAGACATAGTGCGCAGTTGACCCGACACTGTCTGGTCAGGATTCAAACTTTTCCGAGGATAAAGTGGTGGTGCCCAGAGAGATCATTGCCGGTGAAAGAATACCCTGTTTTGGGGAAAGTTCGACAAATTCCGGTGACAGTTTGGTCCCAGTTGTAGGGAATTTACAGTTTTTCGGTGACCGTGTGATACTCCCTGGTGAATCTTCATTTCGGACACCACTGTTCGGGGCAAATTTGCCTACCTGGGATATCCAAGCTGAGGATAGGCTCTTCGATTTGTATATCCGTAAGAGATTGAACGCTATTTTCAAGCTGGAAGGTGAGCAATCTGACCATACAGATTCTGAAGGACCAGAAACACCTCCTCAAAACTCAGGAGACAACAACGGTACCACTACTAGCACCATGAATGGACAACAACAGCAGCAGCAACAACAACAACAACAACAGCAACAACAACAGCCCCTTCCACTACGACCAGTTCCAACAGGGGTAACTTACACAAAGTTCGGTGGATTTCCAGGTGACGACCTTGATGGCCATGTGCGTACTTTTGAGATAAGCTATGCCGTGCTAAACCATCTACCCGATCCGGCATATAAGGCCATCATATTCCAGTCTACATTAGTCAATGAAGCAGCGAGATGGTTAACAGAGTATGATTTCAATCATTTCGTTACCTATGAGGCGGTAAGGGATGCGTTTTTATAGAGGTTCCGGCTGAAGAAGAACCCTGCCGAAATCTTCGATTACTTGCAGAACAATAGGCAGAAGCTGCACCAAACTGTTCAGGAATATGCCACATTATTTAGAACTCATTTAAGACAATTGCCTCCGGCACATGCTAATTTACCGGATGATGTTATAACCTAGTGGTTTATTAATGGTTTGACCCCACAACTTAAACAAATCATGATCATCCGTTGTGTGGGTGCTATGACATTGGATGCTGTTATAGCGATGGCCCTACAACTAGAGCATAAGGTTGGGGGATTCACCGAAGATTTGGAGTGGCTGAAGGCCAATAAAAACGTTACAGATGATCCGGCTAAACAGATGTATTGCACTAAGTGCAAAAATCCCGGGCACACCAGTGCCACCTGTGCCCTTAATCAGATGTATTGCGCTATCTGCAATACCACCGGACACTCAACCGACAATTGTGCGTATAATGCCAAAGTGCAGGGACGAGCAGCTGTAAATGCCATTATACAGGAACCAAGACAGCCAGCAACTCACTATGTGCCACCGCAGAGGCGAAATAATCAGACGCAAGGTTATAGGAATTATCAAGGACAACGGAATACCAACTTTAATACAAATCGCTGGCAGGCAGGTACATCACCGGAAAGTACTTCTCTACCACCACCTCGATGTCACTTTTGTGGTGAGCTTGGCCACATCCGGAGATTCTGCAAGGATGCAGCCGAATACGACCAACTAAGGAAAGAGCTTCAAAACCCGATGACCAACATGGTCTATATCTCCCCAGTGGAATCACAAGCAGCAGTGGTCCAGACAAGATCCGATAAGCAGTTGCCACTTGTAGCTGAGGTGTTTGAACCGGGCATCCGTGAACAGCATCGAATGTATACCAAAGCCAGTCAATGTACCACCAAAGAGCCTATCATGTTCCCCGATCCAATTCCGGTGACACAGGTTCCCCTAACAAATGGGAAAGCACATGAACAAGACTCTACTCCAGTAACAGGAGAATCATCATCGGAACCAATGAAGAGTACAATTACAACAGACCAGGTATGGGATATTCTCTCGAAGGCTTCAATTACACTCCCGTTGGGGCAACTACTCGCCTTGATGCCTGGAATTAGGCAGCAGTTCCAGCAACAGGTCAGTCCTGAATCTCCCAGTACTCCGGTGACCGCAACAATACAACCGAAAAATGATTCTACGGTGGATTATTATGTCCCTTTAATCACTGTCTGGCATAAAAATCACAAGATTACGCAAGTGTTAATCGGTGGTGGTTCCGGTGTGAACATAGCAACTACAACTCTCTGCAAGAAGTTAGGGTGGACCCAAATTGAGCCCGTTCAATTCTTTGTGAGAATGGCAGATCAATCCTGAGTCCATCCGGTGGGACTCGTAAGGAATATCCCGATTACTTTGCAGGGCACAATGTTCAAAATGACTTTCGTAGTCTTAGAACTACCAGAATCCAGCCTCGACTATAATCTTCTATTCGGTCGACCGTGGTTGAAACAGGCTAAAGTTATACAAGATTGGTCAGCACAGGAACTGACTTTCAAAGACAACCATTGTAAATATGTTGTCAAAATGGATGCCATTCAGCCCTGCAAACTTCATGCCAGACCCTATGTAGCAGAGCCAGTCCACATGTTGGATGGCTTATTTGACGATAAAGAAGAGGCATTTTTGACGAACAATAAGGATTTGATTTCCTTAGGCACTATAGATCCGCAATCTGTCGCAGACAACTGGAGTTCGGCAGCCTGTACGGTTGTTCATGTGACCGGAGGAACAGATGCAGATGATAATGCTGCTATGGATGGAGCTACTCTGCAACAACTTTTACAATCAGCTGACGACGTGGGGAAACCTTGTCAATTTTATGTCCCGGAAGACCAGTTAGTGACCTATAATTTGGGTGATGAAAGCAACCCCCGTCCTGTTAAAATTAAGGCAGGATTGTCCAAGGCCTTTCAGGAAGATTTGATCCGACTCCTGCGAGAGTTTTCTGATGTTTTTGCCTGGGATTACCATGATATGAAGGGTCTTTATCCACGAATCTATCAACATCGAGTCATGCTTAAGTCGGAAGCGAAGCTAATTAAACAATCCAGTTAACGCATGAATCCCAATTACGTAGCACAAGTCAAAGCAGAGCTCGATAGGTTATTAAAGGTGGGATTCATCGTACCAATAGAACACGCTGAATGGATATCTCCGATCGTTATTGTTCCTAAGAAAAATAAGCAGCTCCAAATCTATGTGGATTACCGGAAACTGAATGCGGCCACGGTACCTGATCCGTTTCCTCTTCCCTTTCTTGACACAATGCTTGACAGAGTGGCCGGGCATGAGATGTACTCCTTTTTGGACGGCTATAGTGGTTATAACCAGGTCAGAATAGCTGAACAAGACATACCGAAAACAGCTTTCATTACAAACTAGGGTGTTTTTGCTTGTACGGTCATGTGGTTTGGGTTACGGAATGCTCCCAGCACATTTCCACGTTGTATGCAGGAAATTTTCTCACCCTACCTAACCACTTTTATGCAAGTCTATTTAGATGACTTCTCCTTATTCGGTAAGATTGCGGCGCACCTGTATCATTTACGGTGTTGTTTTGAGAAATGCCGTGAATACCGACTCTGCCTGAACCCGTCAAAATCTATTTTTGCGGTGTCTTATGGTAAACTCCTTAGACATATCATATCGGCACAAGGTATCCAAGTTGATCCAGATAAAGTCGCAACTGTGTTGGAAGCACCCGTTCCTACAACGCCGAAAGAGGTTATGCGCTTCTTGAGTCAAGTTCGGTGGCATGGTCGCCATCTACGGTGGCTCGCCCATTTAGCAACACCATTAAATCGGCTAATGAATAGTACTCCACGACAGTTCGAATGGACTCCGGAATTCTAAGCTGCATTCGATCGTCTAAAAGGATTATTGACGCAGGCTCCCATTTTGCAACCTCCTGATTGGGACCGCCCATTCCATGTCTTTGTAGATGCATCGGATATAGCAATCGGTAGTGTTTTAATGAAGCAAACGGACAAATGGTTTCGGCCTGTCTACTATGCAATTCGCCGACTCGCTCCTGCGGAAAGGAATTATTCTGTGAGTGAACGAGAATGTCTTGGATTGGTATATTCTGTAAAGAAATTCAGGCATTATTTGCTAGGCCGAAAATTCACCTTTCACGTGGATCATGCTGCACTTGTATATCTGGTCCGGTAGCAACATTTAGGTGGTCGCTTGGCTCGTTGGGTCTTATTGCTACAAGAGTTCGACTACGAAGTGATTCATCGACCAAGTACAGCCCATGCCTTAGCAGACTTTCTCTCTTGGTTGGATTCCGACGAAGCTCCAGTGGGCGTTGACGATACCACACCAGCAATTTACGCTGCTAAATCAGCTTGTGACGAATCTATCGATCATCTTGAGCAGCCTACCTATTATGATACGTTGTTAACTTTCCTGACTGATGGATGTCTTCCTCTGCATACATCTCCTGCTATGTGACAGAAGATTGCAGTTTATAGTCACAAATTCCGGTTGCTAGTAGGACAGTTGTACTATATGGATCACACGGGTGTCTTTCTTCGTTGCATTCCGCCACATGAAGCAAATTCAGTCATCACTATAGCACATTCAATACCCTCCGGTGGACATTTTGCTGTAGATCTCACTCATCGGAAGATTTTGCAAAGTGGGCTTTGGTGGCCAACCATGTATAAAGACGTACTTTAGTTTGTGCAGCAGTGTGACACTTATCAGCGATCTGGCCAGCCATTACAACGCCACTTCTTTCCTTTGCAACCTGTATTACCTTTGGAACCTTTCAAGAAGTGGGGTCTTGATTTTATTGGACCTATTACACCACCAGCAACCCTTAGCAACAATCGTTACATCTTGACCTGTACAGATTACGCTACCAAGTGGGCAGAAGCTTGGGCCTTACGGTCCGCTATAGTTGTTTCGGTGGCAAAATGCCTGATGAAGGATGTTTTTCCGCGTTATGGATTACCTCTAGAACTTGTGACAGATCAAGGAACACACTGCTAACAATTTAATGCAAGTACTAATGCATAATTTCCAAATCTTGCATAAATTCAGTTCACCGTACTATCCTCGTGCTAATGGTTTAGCTGAAAGTACCAACAAGACGCTGTTAAGTATGCTTCGCATATTAATCATGGAATCACTAGAAAGATGGGATCAATTACTACCTTCAGTCTTATGGGCGTACTGGACTACATACAAAGTTGCAATGGACTGACTCCTTTCAAACTTGTTTATGGGTTGGAAGCAATCGCACCTATGGAGATTATCGTGCCAAGCTTACGCGTGGCCATAACTCAGAAACTGTTACCCAAAAACTCTTTGCCATTTCGGCTGGAAGCACTCAGAAACTTGGATGAACATCGTTGGGAAAGCTTTCTAATTCTTCAAGAAGTTCAGTTGCGGCAAACCCAGACTCATGATCGTTTCCTCAAGACTCCTGTGTTTACGGTGCGCCAACTTGTGTTGTTTTATAATGCTAAATCAAATCGTTCTGCTGGAAAATTTAAATTACAGTGGTTCGGTCCTTACCGGATTAGTGAGCAAGTGGGACCAGCTACTTTTTGGTTGGCTACCGTGACCGGAGTTCCTCTTCCTAAAGTGATCAATGGCTCAAAATTGGAGCCGTATCACCAAGCGCGTGATCCTCGCTGACGTGTCTTTCGTTTTTTCGCGTGTCACTTATTTTCTTTTTTTTTATTTTTGCGTGTTAGTTGAATAAGACCATAAGCTCCTCGTTTTGATACATAATCATAATTAATTGCCGCCTTGTGTTATTGATTTTGTTCATGCATGCCCGCCATAATTATGAAGGTTATCATCTCAACATCGCGTGATGATTAAGTATTTCTGATCGCTTCCCATTGTCGAGTGTCTACTTAATACTCTTCTTTTCGCTGTTAATCGCTATTGTGTCCGTGTGCTCTGTGTGCTCTGTGTTTTTTGTGTTTACTGTGTATTCGTGTCTTTGTGCTTTCACGTATGCATCATGGAAGTGTTAGCTAATTTTGCTACATTCCGTGACGGACTCCCTCATGACGTGAGTGAGTTCTTGCGTATCCACAGCTTGTTGAACTTCGCTGAATTGCCTTGGCATTCAGTGAAGTGTCACCCTTATTATGCACAGATTATTGCAGCCATTGCCGCCACTCTTGCTACCGAGCAGAGTTGGCCGATTACATGTTTACCATCTCGCGTCGTCATCACATTAGCATCATTCGCTGCAGCATTTCGTTTGCCCATAGAAGGTGTGGCGAATGGTCCTCTCCTTCCTATTGCCACCATGGTTGAATTATTCCCACGATCCTCATCGAATGAATACGCCATTTTGTGTCGCCCTGACCCTGAATGCACCGCCTTACAATTTCTTGTTGCTATCCTTAATTTATAGAAATGCACTTACGGGATTTCACGCCCATTTTACTCAATGATTGACATGGCTTCTCGTGAGCCTGTTAATTTAGCCTTGTTCTATTTCCGATGCATTCACCGTGAATGCGTTACGATTATTAAGCATATTAACAAGGGAGAGCTTCCGCGTTCGTGTTTACCGCATATCATTACCTTTCTGTTCCCAGCCATTCAAGCCGTGCAACCTCCGCCAAGAGCTCCAATTCTGTATCATGAAGAATCTGCCCAAGTGCGCGAAGACGAAGAAGATGATGATGAAGATATCTTCCAACTCCTTCGTCGGAAACGCAGAAGGATAAGCACCTCTTAAAGTCAAGAACAAGGTTCTGATGCTGGAAATGAAGCAGAAAGAAATGAAGAAGAAATTTTCCACGACATTGCCACCTCAATTCACCTTGATTCGTCTACCCAGTCTTCTCCCATCCGACAATAGGAACACAGTGCGTCCACTACTGATTCCAAAGAAAACTCTTCTCGGGCAGATTCTCAGCACTCGATTCAAGAAGATGTGCAAATTATGGTTGCGGGCATTCTCGATGAAGTGATCACTTTGGTGGAATATATCATCGCCAGGCCTACAGCGACTAAGCAGCAACCTGCTGGAATAGTGTTGCTGCCCAACAGTCTTATCCTCACTCCTCCACCAATGCCTCCGGTCGAACCCATTGACCCCATTCAGCCCATTATCCCTATTCAACCGATTGTTCCTGAAGAAACTGCTACTTCATCCTCTTCACCTAACTATTCTCCACCGTCTTCCCATCACCTCTTGTCAGCTTCATCATCCCAACCACTTCCTCCTCCTCTTCTTCTTCCGGTCCCCATGTTTACTGAGTTAGCATCCATGGGTCGTATGTTGATCCAATTGTCGCAGCAACTACCAATGCAGATGAAAGAGGTTACTGACAATCTCAGAAAAGAACTACAACACGAAGTTGATGTGTTAGAAGCAGATATTACTCCATTGCAAGAGGAAGTAGATGCAATGAAGGCTGAAAACCATGCTTTGCATGTACAGATTCAACAGCTCCAGACTAGACTTGCCGAACAGGATTCGTTGATCAGTCAAAGAGATGCTACGTTGGCTGAGTTAAGAGCCAAAGATGATTTATTAAGTGCTTGTGATGCAAAAATTCTATAGTTGAAACAGTTAGTCCAAGATAAAGAGGTTGCTCGTGTGGCACTTGGAAATTTACTAGAAGAAACGCGAGTACAGCTAGATGAAGTTGTACAGAAGGGACAGGAGATGGCTGATTTAGCCAAGCGGACTAATGAAGAACTCCAGAGAGCAAATGCCAATTTGTTTGAAGCAAATTCTACTCTTAAAGCTCAGATGATCTCAACTAATCAATTGCAGAAGGAGATAGTAGGGGTAAGAAAGGAATGAGATGCATATTACCAGACTATCCAGTATCAAGCCCACGAGCTGGAGAGAAGAGAAAAGCAATTAGGTGTTCAAGCTGACAGACTTTCAAGGGTCGATGATCAGATCAATGAGATGAGATTGCACCACGATACAACACTGGCAAATGATTTCTACCTGCAAGAGGCCTTTTTGCAGACATACGCTGAAATTTTGATGAGTCAAGTAATTGCGGCAAGTTCAGTTAGAACTGATGCTCAGCTTGTAGAACCGGAGATCCTAAAAAAGATGTTGGACTCGCTGAAACAGAAGATTTCCAGAACCTTTAAGTTAGCAAGAACCGTGTATATACAGGGTATAGTAGATGAGCCCTAAATTTTGTATCACTGCGGGCTCAAGTCCATCGTGCGTGCCAGTGTAAGCCGCCGGATTGGCACTTTGTATTTTCATAATTCTTATAGTTTCCTATCCCACGCGAACCAAAAGGTTTCATATTCCGCACGAACTGAAAGGTCGTGTGAAGAGATGTATCGGCTTATCAACTAATAAAAAGGCATTATGGTGACGCTCCGGTAATGACGAGCAGTATCGCCAGACTTTTTGTCTGGGCGATTGCGGTCTGGGAAGTCGCTGTAGTGCAGTGTTCGAGAAGTCTGAGTATTACTGGTTTCATCTTTGTTTAATTAACTTGTGATTAATACAGGCCATTACGTTACGGATCATAAGTCTGTGTTACGGTAATGAATAACTCCAGCGCTACGTACTGAGAAAGTATTAACCCGAGTATGATAGTAAATTTGTGAGAGGACTAACCAGAGATTTGACAATAATTCAGATTAAACAGAGTTTTGAATGTTAACGTACTGCGGTTAGATAAGTTAATTGGGAAAATCAAGTTACGAGGCCTCTGATTTATCAGACCCCTACCACTCCCAAGAACCCGAAAGAACTTAAAATGCCTGTAATGTAAAAGTGCATTTTAACATTGCCCAAACTTGAGGCACCTAGAAAAAATGTTTGTGAAGGCTGTATTTTTGGCAAAATGCAGCGTTCATCCTTTCCAAAAGATGGTTCAGTTTGGGCTACTCGAAAATTGCAGCTTGTACATAGTGATGTCTGTGGTCCTATGCAGACAACTTCTTTTGAAAATCATCTTTACTTCGTGACTTTCATTGACAAATTTTCCAAGCATGCATGGGCATATCCACTCAAAGCAAAGTCCGAAGTGTTCATGTGCTTTAAACAATTTTTGATTTTGGCTGAAAATCTGTCAGCATGTAAAATGGGCACCCTCCGTTCTGATCGAGGGGGGGAATATATGTCTTCTGATTTTAATGCATTCCTGGCTGAACGTGGGATAAAACACCAGTGTACAATGCCGTATACATCTCAACAGAATGGAGTTTTTGAACGAAAGAACAGGTCACGCATGGAGATGGCGAGGTGCATTGTCAAGAGTAAGGCTTTACCACATAGTTTCTGGCTTGAGGCTGTCATGTGTGCAGCATATGTACTGAACAAGTGTCCCACTAAAGCACTGCAATCTATCACTCCATATGAGGCTTGGCATGACCGCAAGCCATTTGTTGCTCATCTGTGTGTTTTTGGTTGTTTGGCATATGCACTAGTGCCTGAACAACATCGCAGAAAATTGGATGATAAGGCAATAAAATGTATTTTTGTTGGGTACAGTTCTGAAAGTAAAGGCTATCCTCTGTATCATCCACAGACTAAACGCATTCTGGTTAGCCGTGATGTTGTCTTTGTGGAAGATGCTATTCAGCCATTGCTTTCATGTACTAATCTTTTTGCAACAGAACAAAAAATAACTCATCAAATGTTAAGGCATTTGAATTGCCTTTCATCATCAAACGAAGAGTAGAATCAAAACTCTGATATGAGTCGAGAAGACCATTCAGAATAGTTTGCACAAGTGAATTGTCAAGAAGAACTTTCATTAGAAAAAATCATTTGTTCCTTCAAATCCTTGATCTTTGTCACAAAAGTGTCCATAGAATCACCTTCATTCATGCTCACTCTCCAATTGTTTTCAGAGGTAAGCAAAAGGAGCCTCATTCCTAGCTTGGTACAATGTGGTATGTGTATTCCAAGCATCCTTAGTTGTTTTGCAAGAGCGAATGTGAGGAATAATGGCACATTTGACAAACAAGGCTATCAATGCATGTGCATGAGCATCTCTGCCATCCAAACAAATTTTCTCTACAGTAGGTGCAATAGGAACCACAACACGAACATGAATCTGCAAAATATTACCATCTTCAATGCCATCAGCATCAGCTTCATTGCAGGTGTAATAGAATGTTTTCCAACACTCTGGACAATATTCCACAGTCCTTTTGTGACCAATACATGATGCATCATATAATCCCATAATGGATAACTCGTACCATCCAACTTATCCTCAATAGCCAACATACAGAGTACATCAGTGCTTTTAGCCATGGCCACTGACTAAAATATCCTGATGCAAAAAATTGATTTATATCTCAAAAAGTCAACAAAGTTACCTTGTCGAGTTCTGGTAAATATGTAGCAAAGTTTGAGATGCTTATACTATCAAACAGAAACCTATATATATCTTTGGCACAAAAAGACAAAATAGCCTACACAAGCATTGTGATAGTGTGTTCAAAGGGCCAAATGAGCTCATATCACGATTTTGGCACCACAAAACGAAGCGCTTTTGATCTCCTAACCACCTTGAGTATGCACACCAAATTTTGTGTGCTTCTAAGATTTTGACTAGAGGAGTGTTGACGATGCCCTAGATGAAGCGACGACCTACTCTGATACCAATTTTTGGAGCTAGACATCTGTGGAAGCATGCGAATAGCACAAGGAAGAAGGAGAAGCTTGGAGCACAACACACAATACTGAATGTATTACCACTAGAATGTACAAAGATTAGTAACCCATTAGGGCTATAGGCATATATATAAGCCGATGAAAAAAAAAACCCCTAAAGAGGGAAAAAAGTGCCCCGATGGTCCTAGTGCGTTCACACACATCACTACCTAAATATATCAACAGTATTTTGTATGTTGGTTTGTTGAGGATAAGTTGGATGGTACGAATTGCCCATTGT
The DNA here is from genome assembly GCA_020310875.1 of Ceratopteris richardii. Classification (NCBI taxonomy): domain Eukaryota; kingdom Viridiplantae; phylum Streptophyta; class Polypodiopsida; order Polypodiales; family Pteridaceae; genus Ceratopteris; species Ceratopteris richardii. The sequence goes on along the minus strand of CM035407.1, from coordinate 44,718,559 downwards.
GAGCTTATATGATGCATCATGTATTGGACACAAAAGGACTGTGGAATATTGTGAAGGGTATTGAAAAATTATCTTATTACACCTACAAATACAGCTACTGAAAGCTGATGCAAATGGTGTCAAAGATAATGATATTTTGTAGATTCTTGTTGATGCCGTGATTTTTGATGCACCTACTTTAGAGAAAATTCATTGGGATGGAAGAGATGCTCAAGCACATGCATTGATAGCCTTGTTTGTCAAACGTGCCATTATTCCTCACATTCACTCTTGCAAAATAGTTATGGATGCTTCGGATACACTTACCACATTGTACCAGGCTAGGAAAACAATTGCTTACCTTCGAAAACAGTTGGAGAGTGAGCATATGAACGAAGCTGATTCTATGGATAGTTTTCTAAAAAAGATCAAAGTTTTGAAGGAACAATTAATTTCTGTTGATGAAATCTTTCCTGATACTTCACTTGTGTGGACTGTTTTGAATGGTCTTCCCAATTCATATCAGAGTTTTGCTTCCACTCTTTTTTTTTATGATGAAAGACAATCCAAACGCCTTAACATTTGAGGAGTTAGTCTCTATTCTCTTTTAGGAAGATCAGTCTAGGCAGAACAAGTCCACTATGTGTGTTGCAGATCAAGCTTTCCTGGCTAGTCAGAAGGGCAAAGGTAAATGGAGCTCTTCTACTAGTAAGCAAAAATCTGCTAATTCTCCACAATCAAAGAAGGATGACAGAGACGAGAAGAAAAAAAGAAAAGCAGAAATTGTTTTGCAAATACTATAAAGAAAATGATCATGTCATAAAGAGCTATCCAAAATTGGCTGCTAAAGAGGCAAAGGAAAAAGAGGTTAGAATGGTTATTGTAGAGGTCTTGACACCAAAAATGGAGTCTACTAATCTAGTGCAGAATGAAGAATGGGTGTTTACTACTATTTGCAGTTTTGACCCATCTTCTCCTAAAGAGTGTATTTCTGCAATAGACTCAAATGTTTGCCACTTTGATAGTGGGAAACCAAACATCTTACCTCGTAGTGTAGTTTCTTCACTTCACTCGAGCCTGCCCCTACAGGGAGTAGTGTCACATGGCCAACAACTCCTCTTATTGTTGGTGTAAATCACAAGCCTACACATTTGGCTTGGAAGATATCATGAAGACTCTACATACATGAAGAACCATAGGAACATATGCTAGTGGTTTATTACCACTTTACCTCATTGTAAAAGTCAAATTGACATAAAATCTTTTTGTAATCACCTACCTAAATGATTCGCGGAAAAGATAGATCACTTGGTTGAGAAAATATCTCCAAAACTTTAGGAGCTTGATCATAGGGAGCCAAAAGTTTGAATTTGAATTCAAACTTTTAGTCATTTCCTATAAAAATGGATATGAAAAAGTCGCGGGTAGATCACTTCACTCCCGAGCTTCATTCTACTGTAATTGAGTGTGTGTGAGGACTACATCATAGCCTACACCCCTCTACACCATTAGGCAATGCTATCCATGCCAATGGGATTGTACACAAGTGTTAACTAATAGATACATTTACATCATTCATCTCTGTGTTCTCTGCTAGTCTACACAAAAGTCTGTCAACTTGTCAAGGGCATATCTCGGTCAATACTACTCCAAATTCAGTGATTCAAAGCTTGTTGGATTCAGCTTGAAGTCTACTACATGTATCAAAAATTGAAGACATTCCATTCAGCAGATTCAAAGAAATCATCTTCGAGGTGCTCACTGTTCTATTTCTGCTACAGTCCTAAAAATTCGGTGGTATAGCTAATCTTGCTAAATTAATTTCTCTAAGAATAGTTTGTCTTTTTACATCATCCCACTTGCAAATGGTAGCTTACTAAGCTAATTGAATACCCCTAGAAGGAATTTTATCAATTGCTACTGTGTTGGTCACACTGAGCAAAACATCTAGCAGGTGTCTAGACCAAAATAGAAGGTTTTCTTGAGTTTGTGACTTCCAAAGTTATCTGTTTTGATTCAATCATTGCACATATCATTTCCAAAGGACATAGGCTGTTTCTTGGTTTCATTGGAATGTTAAGGAAGTCTACTAATCAAGTTTGAAGCAAAAGAGGGCTGGTACAAAGCAGGTTTAGCAGTACCTACTAAGTTTCCTGGATCATCCATCCATCTTTCCCAACAGTGGTATCAGAGCAAATAAGGTAAAATGGGAGATGGTTTTCCTTCATTTATGGACAAATTGGACAGGAACAATTATCAAGCTTGGTCTCTAAGGATGAAGACCTACTTACAAGGAAGGAGTCTCTATGGATACATCTCAAGAGATGAGGAATTTCCCTCATTCAAAGCAAGAGGTTTGCCAACCAAGGAGGAACAAGAAAAACTCAACACATGGTGTGCAAAGGATGCTTTGGCAAGGTCTTATTTACTCAGCTCTATATCTGACTTTCTTTTACCTCATATCAGAAATTGTAAGACTTCCCAAGAGACTTGGGAAACCTTGTCATCATATTTTTCCTCCAGTACAAGGGCTAGGAAAAATTAGTTGTGGATTGAATTCACAACACTAAGGAAGCAACCTAAGCAAGCTGTTTCAGAATTTGTGACCAAGATCAAAGATGTTGCAGATCAATTAGCAAGCATAGGAGAAGAGATTGAAGAAGAACAAATTGTGAGGCAGGTAATCAATGGAATCAAGGCTGATGACAAGTGGGAAAGCTTCACCACTGCAATGGATCTCTACATGGACATGCACACTCCAGATCTTACAACTCTTATGGGTCAACTATTTACACATGAAGCAAAGCTCACCAAGAGTGGAGATACATCCAAAGGTAACAATTCTTCTGCCCTATACACTGATAAGAAATCTAAGGATAAAGGCAAGAGTAAGAAGGTGGAAGATGAAGGCTCTACCTCCCAAGCCAACTATGTAGGGAGAGGTAGATCTTCAAGAGGTAGGGGCAGAGGAGGTAAGCAACGTAGGGGGAGACCCTATAACTCATCACCTTGTAACATTTGTGGTTTATCAAATCACACCATAGATGAGTGTTACAGGAATTACAAAAATCAGAGAGGAAGAGGCTACCAAAGAGGTGGATACTCACAGTCTAGAGGAAGGTTCAACCAACACCAAGGCCACAACAACAATTACAACAATAACTACAACAACAATTACAATGGCAACTACCAAGGAGGATTCAAAACTAGAAGGGACTACAACAACTACACAGAAGAGCAGGATGACTCTCTACTGATTATGAACATGACTTCAAAATTAGGTACAAACGATGATCATCTGTTTTACATTGATTCAGGGTGTTCAAATCATGTGGCTGGTAATGTGGCACTACTCTCTGATCTTGAGGAACCAAAAGGTAAACATAAAGTCCAAACAGGTGATGATACAAAGCATTCAATGGTAAAAGTTGGTAATGTTAAGACTTGTGATGGTAATCAGAATTTGTTGAGCAGGGTACTCTATGTACCAACCATTACAAAGAACTTAATGAGTGTTGGTCAGATTGTAGAGAAAGGTTTGCAGGTCAGATTCAATCAATATGGAGCATTTGTGGAGGACCCAAGACATGGATTCAAAAGGATAGCTAAAGGAGAAAAATCAGGTAGACTTTTCACTTTTGAGTTGGAAGATACAAAGAACATTGCACTATACAGTTATAAAGATCAAACACTTTCAGAGCTAGAGATTTGGCACAAGAGATTAGGGCACATAGGAGAGAGAACCTTGAAACAAATGTGAAGGGATCAATGTGTGCTTGGGATACCTAATGTATCCAAGCAACATATGATTTACAAGTGTGGTGCTTGTCAATTTGGTAAGTCTCACAGGTTACCCTTCTCCAAGAAAGGATATATGCATGAAGACTATCTAGAGCTTGTACACACAGATGTATGGGGACCTAACAAAGACCCCTCAGTCTCAGGTTCAAGGTACTATGTGTCTTTTATTGATGATTATATCAGATGGACTATATTATACTTTATGAAGCACAAGGATGAGGTATTTAATTGTTTTAAGAAATATCTTGCACTAGTTGAAAATCAGATAGGAAGGAATTGAAGAGGCTAAGGTCAGATGGAGGAGGTGAGTACTTCTCCAATGAGTTTGAAAACTTCTTGTAGGACAGAGGCATCAAAAGGGAAATAACCACAAGGTATTCTCCTGAACAGAATGGGGTAGCTAAAAGAAGAAATAGGTTAATTGTTGAGACAGCCAGATCTATGCTTAATGAGAAGAAGTCACCTAACTATCTATGGGCAGAGAGTGTTTCTACTGCCACTTACCTCATAAACAGGTTACCATCTAAGTGACTTGATGGTATGACACCTTATGAAGCATGGCATGGGAAGAGACCTTCACTTGACCACTGCAAAATATTTGGATGTGTAGCATATGTACACATTCCTTCTCAGGTAAGAGGTAAGCTAGATCCAAAGGCTGAAAAATGCATTTTCATTGGATATGATTTAAATCAAAAAGGTTACAAGTTTTATAACCCTACCAATAAGGGATTTATGGTAAGCAAAGATGTGATCTTTGATGAGAATGATTCTTGGTATGAGAATGAATGCAGGAAGGTCAAACTACCCTATGATTTGGAAGAAGAATTTCCAAAACTTACAAAGGAGGAACCTACTCAGGATGTAGACTCAAGTTCAGATGATGAAGATACTATCAACCTTGAAGAGTTCAAGGCATGGAATTCCAAAGGCAAAATGAAGATGAAGAAGCTTGAAGACATACCTGAATCTTCAACTCAATCAATCAGGAGATCTTAGAGAGAAAGCAAAAAACCTATCAAATATGGGTATGATACATCTCTTGTTACTAAACATTCAGTTTATCCTGCAAAGGATTTGTCAAATGAAGAACCAGGTTCATATAAAGAAGCAATCACCAAATCAAAATGGAAAGAAGCTATGGATGAGGAGATTGAAGCACTCAAGGAGAGTGACACATGGGAGTTAGTACCCAAGGACTCCATGAAGGTAATAGGATCCAGATGGATCTAGAAGTTGAAAAGAAATTCTGATGGAACAATTAATAGGTACAAAGCTAGATTGGTAGCCAAGGGTTTTGCACAAACCCAAGGCATTGATTATGAAGAAACATTTTCTCCTGTGGCCAAGATGCCAACAATCAGAGTGTTGGTAAGTGTGGCTGCATCAAAAAATTGGAACATGTATACCTAGGGCATGGAATTACAGGCTAACTACATACCTCCAAGACCAAGGATTTGTTATGAGCAAGGTAGATACTTCTCTATTTATTAAGAGAAGTAATTCAGAGGTAATATATCTCTGTGTTTATGTTGATGACATCATCATTACAGGTAATGATGTCAGTGGAATCAGATATATCAAAAGCCAAATGATGAAGGAGTTCAAGATCAATGATCTTGGGCTATTGAAGTATTTTTTGGGACTTGAATTAGTTTACACTAATTCAGGGATATACATTACTCAGAAAAAATATGTACAGGATATGTTGAAGAAGTTTCATTTGCACGATGCTAAAGCAGCAAGCACTCCAATGGAGGTGAACCTAAAGTTAAGTGCCCATGAAGGTGATGAAGTCCAAGACATTACAGGTTATCAAAGTATGGTGGGTAGCTTGAACTATGCTACCTTAACTAGAATTGATATTGCATATGGAGTTAGTGTGCTAAGTCAATTCATGCACAAACCAAGGATACCTCACTTAGAGGCTGCCAAGAGAATCTTGAAGTATCTCAAGGGTACACAGAACCATGGTTTGTACTTTCTTTACACTTCAGATATTGATATAAAAGTTTATTCAGATGCAGATTGGGCAGGATGCAAGGATGATAGGAGAAGCACTTCTAGATACATTTCTTTTGTAGGTGACAAACCAATTTCATGGTCTGCAATGAAGCAACCAACTGTTGCATTGTCTTCTACAGAAGCAGAATATAGAGGGCTAGCTAATGCCAATCAAGAAGCAATTTGGATTAAGCTTTTGTACACAGAATTGGGCTTATATACTAGGCCTCCACTTATCTTTGGAGATAATACAAGTTCTCTTCACCTTGCAGCTAATCCTATCTATCATGCCAGGACAAAACACATAGAAGTTCATTATCATTATGTGAGGGAGAAGTTGTTAAGCAAAGATATTCAGTTGACCTATGTGTCAACCAACATGCAATGTGCAGATTTAATGACTAAAGCTTTGGATGGAACAAAACTTTGCAGGTTCAAATCTATGACTGGATTGCAGGATATATTTGAAGAATGAGGATGAAGACTTAAGCCAAAATGTTTGGCTTGGGGGGGAGCTGTTAGTGTAAATCACAAGCCTACACATTTGTCTTGGAAGATATCATGAAGACTCTACATACATGAAGAACCATAGGAACATATGCTAGTGGTTTATTACCACTTTACCTCATTGTAAAAGTCAAATTGACATAAAATCTTTTTGTAATCACCTACCTAAATGATTCGTGGACAAGATAGATCACTTGGTTGAGAGAATATCTCCAAAACTTTAGGAGCTTGATCATAGGGAGCCAAAAGTTTGAATTTGAATTCAAACTTTTAGTCATTTCCTATAAAAATGGATATGAAAAAGTCGCGGGTAGGTCACTTCACTCCCGAGCTTCATTCTACTGTAATTGAGTGTGTGTGAGGACTACATCATAGCCTACACCCCTCTACACCATTAGGCAATGCTATCCATGCCAATGGGATTGTACACAAGTCTTAACTAATAGATACATTTACATCATTCATCTTTGTGTTCTCTGCTAGTCTACACAAAAGTCTGTCAACTTGTCAAGGGCATATCTCGGGCAATACTACTCCAAATTCCGTGATTCAAAGCTTCTTGGATTTAGCTTCACGTCTACTACATGCTATCAAAAATTGAAGACATTCCATTCAGCAGATTCAGAGAAATCGGTGTCGAGGTGCTCACTGGTCTATTTCTGCTACAGTCCTAAAAAGTCGGGGGTATAGCTAATCTTGCTAAATTAATTTCTCTAATCATAGTTTGTCTTTTTAAATCATTCCACTTGAAAATGGTAGCTTACTAAGCTAATTGAATACCCCTAGAAGGAATTTTATCAATTGCTACTGTGCTGGTCACACTGAGCAAAACATCCAATAGGTGTCTAGACCAAAATAGAAGGTTTTCTTGAGTTTGTGACTTCCAAAGTTATCTGTTTTGATTCAATCATTGCACATATCATTTCCAAAGGACATAGGTTATTTCTTGGTGTCATTGGAATGCTAAGGAAGTCTACTAATCAAGTCTGAAGCAAAAGAGGGCTGGTACAAAGAAGGTTTAGCAGTACCTACTCAGTTTCTTGGATCATCCATCCATCTTTCCCAACACTTATCCTATCATGAGAGTTGGTAAGATCATTCTAACTACTATTTATGGTAGTTCTTTTACATTGTCAGATGCTTTATTTGTATCAGGGATAAAGAAGAATATGTTATCAGTTTTAGATTTATCCAAGATTGGCTTGGTTGTGAAATTTGTTGATGAAGAATGTACAGTTCATGATCTATCAAAAGGGGATGTGATTAATGCTTCTAGCATTTTATGTCGTGGGTTGTACAAGCTCTTAGACTAGGAAAAATCTATGAATGATTTAGCATCTGCAATACATGATTCTCAGGCTATGTTAGATGCAAAGCTTTGGCATGCATGTTTTGGTCATCTGAATTTTGCTAGTTTGCTATGCCTGTAGAAATCTAAAATGGTGTCCTCTTTGCCCAAACTTGAGGCACCTGATAAACATGTCTGTGAAGGTTGTATTTTAAGCAAAATGCATCATTCCTCCTTTACAAAGATGGTTCAGTTCGAGCTACTTAGAAATTGTAGCTTGTTCATAGTGATATTTGTGGTCGTATGTAGACACCCTCTTTTGGAAACTATCTTTACTTCATTGACCTTGGTTGATGATTTTTCCAAGCATGCATGGATAACTCCGTTTGAAAGAAAAGTTTGAAGTGTTTGTGTGCTTCAATCAATTTTGGTGGAGCCATAATAAATATAATAAGTTGTTTTCTAATGCATCTATTTGTCTATCATTTATCTATCTATCAATCTATCTATCTATCCATCTATATATATATATATATATATATATATATATATATATATATATATATATATATATATATATATATATATATATATATATATATATATATATATATATATATATATATATATATATATATATATATATATATATATATATATATATATATATATATATATATATTTCTATCTCTCTCTCTATCTCCTTTTCTATCTCTCTGTCTCTCTACCTCTCTCTCTCTCTCTCTCCCTCTCTCTCTCTCTCTCTCTCTCTCTCTCTCTCTCTATCTATCTATCTATCTATCTATCTATCTATCTATCTATCTATCTATCTATCTATCTATCTATCTATCTATCTATCTATCTATCTATCTATCTATCTATCTATCTGTCTGTCTGTCTGTCTGTCTATCTATCTGTCTGTCTGTCTGTCTGTCTTCTGTTTGTCTGTCTGTCTATCTGTCTGTCTGTTTGTCTGTCTGTCTGTCTGTCTCTCTATCTCTCTATCTCTCTATCTATCTATCTATCTATCTATCTATCTATCTATCTATCTATCTATCTATCTATCTATCTATCTATCTATCTATCTATCTATCTATCTATCTATATATATATCTATCTATCTACCTATCTATCTATCTACCTATCTATCTATTTGTTTATCTGTCTATCTCTCTCTCTCTCTCTCTCTCTCTCTCTCTCTCTCTCTCTCTCTCTCTCTCTCTCTCTCTCTCTCTCTCTCTCTCTCTCTCTCTCTCTCTCTCTCTCTCTCTCTCTCTCTCTCTCTCTCTCTCTCTCTCTCTCTCTCTCTCTCTCTCTCTCTCTCTCTCTCTCTCTCTCTCTCTCTCTCTCTCTCTCTCTCTCTCTCTCTCTCTCTCTCTCTCTCTCTCTCTCTCTCTCTCTCTCTCTCTCTCTCTCTCTCTCTCTCTCTCTCTCTCTCTCTCTCTCTCTCTATATATATATATATATATATATATATATATATATATATATATATATATATATATATATATATATATATATATATATATATATATATATATATATATATATATATATGTATGTATGTGTGTGTGTGTGTGTTCGTCTTTCTATTCTCAAAAAGCAACTCAATTTGCTCAATTTTATCATTGAAGTGCACTCCTATAAGGCATAATAAAGCTAACTTGTATTTACATGCTAAAGTGTTGTGTAATAATGATACATGCTCGGTTGTTTTCCATGGTCATTTCCTAATCTTTTGAAGGCCTTATTGTATACACTTAGCTTTATGTAATAAGTGCACATAAATCAAAGGCTCCTTGAAAAGGGACTAGACACCACCTTGAGTAGTACTCAAAGGTAGGACCTTACCTATGAGCATTATATCCATATCATTTACAACATGGTTTTAAACATATAAATCAAATCTCACTAGATGCCCATGCTCAAATATCAAAGGCTTGCCAAAACGTGGATCACAACATCTTCAACATGAAGCTTAGAAGAACAAAGGATTCTACAACACAACATGGAAGACACCTAAGGATCCCCAAAAAAATTTGACAAAGGCTTCATAAAAAAAATAAGGAGGCTTTCTTCCAACAAAAATCAAAGGAGAAGGCAAATGGTTCCAAATCACTACCTACCCCATGATGTAAACCATATATGTCTAGGGATCCAATATGTCCCTAGATCCCCAAAAAATAAAATCTACTCGGAACCCAAATGCCCAAGTATATGTCTTGGGATCCCACATGTCCCAAGATCTCAGGGATGTCATATGTCCCATATACCATGGATCCCATACGTCCATGGAATCAAAAACCACATGGATGCCATCCATCCATGAAAACCAAGGGATGCCATATGTCCAAGCTATGTCTAAGGGACCCATATGTCCTTAGATCTAAAACCCCAATGGACTAAGTGATCCCATATGTCACTAGTTCCCCACATTAAAAACAAAAGGGTCATCACATGGCGGAGGGGTGTTGAGAGTTCCATGCTCCACCCTTTTCTCCAAGTTCACTTTCATTCTCATGCAAGATCATTTATCCCACATGCAAGAGAATTCTCCCAAAATCCATACAAGCAAGGCCTCTCACTCCTCTGAAACTCATTCACTCAAGCTCTTGGAAAGACTGCCCTCACTCTCCTTGTGGAGCCTTCAATCTCATAGAGTGTATGTAAGTCATTTTCATTTTAATTCATTCATCATGTTTTGCTATCTTTTGTTCCTTCCTCTTTAGCTTGTTAGATATGTGCATGTGAATAGAGTAGGATCAGTCCTTTTTCATTCTTTTTCATTTCAACACTCCACACTCTCTTTGTGTCATATGTCCATTAGCAATACATTTTATACTTCATTCTTATTGATTTCTGGATCTATGTTCTTTGTTATAGTACATTGAGTAACTTTTTCAAGTTCTATGAGTCATTCTCTATTTATGAGTATTTGTTGTCCAACCCATCAATTGGAACACTAAGCTAGGATAGTACTTAGCATCTCTACAAAGTTTCATAACCATTGGATGTAGAGATCTTGAGTTATGAGTAAATCTATGTGACAATGTCTATGTATCACCTTCGTTATGTACATTGCTCTATGTAGTCATCAACTTGGTATAGCTTTCTTACCACTTCATTTGAAAGTGTGCAAAAGGTCTCAGGTCGATTGGTACCAAGTTGTTAGCTTTGAACAAAACACCTAGAGCCTTCTTCCATAAATTGAAAGTTTTCTCAAGGTGCTTTGTATTCACAACTTATCTATTTTGACACAGAGTTTTAGGAAAGATGCTCCAAAAACAAAAGAACACAACAAGGTCCCGAAGAGTGTGAACAAAGAAGTAAACACCAGGACCTCTTAAGAAACAACAAGAGGTTGAAAAGCGAAAAAGGGTCACAAAATGTGATACCTTGCCAACCACAAGTTACATACATGGCAACCCTAATTTATGCAGCAACCCTAGTATGTAACCATGTGCCAATATGACTTATGCAAAGCCTATTAAGGGAGGATAGAAAGTAAGAGGGGAGAGTGTTGTAGAGGACCAAAGACAAAGAGACTAAAAAGAAGGAAAGAGAAAGAAATAAAGACAAAAAGGCCCGAACTTTTCATATTTTTCCATTTTTCTTTTTCAAAGTCCCATTGTAAAACCTTCAAGAAGCCATTTAAATGCTCTAGAGTAGTCCTCTAGATGCACGATCCTTGAAGAATGTAACATTAGCCCTCTACAACAGTAGGAATTTGTGATTTATAGGAAAAGTGTCGTTGTTGATAGGATGTTGGTCACGATGGCAGAATGAGAAGCTAGGGGTTGGATCAGGCCTCGATGTGGGATGTGTCGCATCACTCCTGTCCAACACATCGGTTTCGCATGTTGGGTGCCTCTTCCTAGAGAATCGTATGCGGCTAAGCTTGTCGTGGGTCAGATTGTTTTTCTATTTTGCTCATTTGTTTTTCACAGTTTCTATTCACACACATTCTTTGTTGGTCTTTTCTTGCTTAATTTGATTGGTTTCTTGTTTGTTCAATTGATTTTGTAGTTCTCTAACTTTCTTTTGATAAAAAATTTCTCATTAGTAAACATCTTCAAATCAAATGAAACATGGAAATCTTGAAGTTTCCTTGCCCCTACTTATATTTCATGATCAAATTCGCTTTGCTCTATATACAATTGTTCTTCCACAATTGGCTTAGAATTTTGATTTTCTTCCTTTGCTTTTCTACTTTCATCTTCCTCCATTAGTTCATGTTCACTTTTAATTGACATCATACTCGCTTGTTCATTAGATTTTGTGTTCATATGTATGCGCTTGTTCATTAGATTTTATGTTCATATGTATGTTCAGTTTCTATGCTTTTCAACTTTATTTAGATTGATTTGTTTTGGTTTTGGTATGCTCTAATAATTCCTTCATTCCACCTCTTCCTACATTCAAATGTAAAGGTGATTGATCTTGATAACTATAATTTTTTCTTTCATATTCGGTTACTAGTTTATGTCTACATGCACTTTCATATGCCATGCAATCCCAGAACATATGTCCATACTGATCACACCAAAAACATCTTCGAGGTTGCTTCATAACATTGTTTGATTTTCTAGGTGTAATTCTAGGGGTGGATCTTCTAAGGTCAAATGACTGTTTATTAGATGTATATTTAGATACACCTTCGACTCTTACCTCATGTTCATGAATACATTTCAATGATTGTAGATCCTTGGTTTGGTTGGTCAAAAGTTCAATTCTATTCTTCAACTCTAAAACCTCAAATTCCATTGCTTCTTTTATGTCTTTAAGACTAATTCCAATATTTGCATAACATCAAATATTGTATTGATCGTTTGCATTAAGGTTAAGATGATTGCAAATTTTTGATGAATAGATTCATTTGCTCTTGCTTCTATTTCTTTAAACTACTCTTCACATCGTCTAACTTTTTCTTCAATCATGTCATTTATATATGATTCATTGACTTGAGTGTAAATGAAATCCTTTTGACTATGGTCCTTAGACTCATCTAAGCAAGATTCTTTAACTATGCTTGGAATTATATTCTCCATTTTCTCTAATTTTTTAGTTTGATTCCTCTTTTCTTCAACTTTAATTTGCTTTTTTATTTCTTGATTTTTCTTCTTTTTATGATTTCTAATTATATTTTTAATGTTTTTATTCTTTTTATCTAAACCATGATATTAGCAATTCTTAATCTAAGTAGCAATAGACAAGTGTGCAAAATGATTTATGTAAACTAATGTAGAGTATGAGTGGACAAATTCAGGTAGAAAAACAATCTTCCTTTTCATGTGCATGAAGCAATGCAGATATTGAAAAAAACTTAAAAAATAATTACCTCAAAATTTCATCTGCAATCGAGGTTCAGGATTTGTGCAATGAAAAAATATTTTTACATCTTCCTTTTGAAAAACCTAAATACAAGTATTTCTAAATGCTTTCTCTATCAACCAAAGGTGTGGGTGGCGTCTCAAGGATCACAATCTCTAGGGCAACTGCCTCGCTTCACATCGGGTTCAAGTGGCGATGGGATGTCGGTTGTGGTGGCAGAATGGGCAGCTAGGGGTTGGATCAGGCCCTCATGTGGGATGTTTTACATTGCTCTTGTCCAGTGGGCAGGTTTTTCACGCTAGACACCTCTTCCTGGAGAATCATATGCTGCGAGGCTCACCGTGGATCACTAAGAGGAAAAACACTTTTCATGTGTAATTCAATCGATGGAGTAGCAAGAGTTGATCATCGAGGAAGAAGCACATGATTACAAAATGGAAGAAACAATATGAAACCGTAAGTAAAATCCCCAATCTGAATAATAATAGATCAAAAGTTTATATCCGATGATCATGAAAGGGTCGATCAATATACAAAATGATTGTCACTGAGTGACTGATACAACTCTAATAATGATACATTCTGCTATAGTGCGGTTTAGGCAAACAAAATGTTTGATCGATCTTCTCAGCTATAGTGCGGAAAGTCTCTTCACTCATTTCTTCAATCATCAATCTAATTTGCAGCTTTATTTCAAACTCTTCTCTTCAAATCATGAGATTCTCTGCACTCTTGTCTACAGGATGTTGGTCGCGGTGGTAGAATGAGCGGCTAGGGGTTGGATCAAGCCCCGGTGTAGGATGTGTCATGTCACTCTTCTCTAACAGTTAGGTTTTGCATGCTAGGCACCTCTTCCTGGAGGATCATATGTCGCTAGGCTCACTGTGGATTGGAAAAAACTTTTCGTGCCTAAACAAAATAGATGTGTATCTATGCTAATGAACTACGCAATGCATGTGTTAAAAAATAATTTAACTAAATTTAGACAATGAGCAGGACCTAATGTTGTGCCATAGGCAATAAATATTCAACAATAAGACAATCAAGCATTTCTTTGTCTATAGGAATGTTTTGAGATTTAAGTGAGTTTTGTTCCTTGGGCATAGGCAATAAATAAGTGGAAATAAAAATATAAATGGTACTTTCATCTATAAGAATATTCCATGTTTGGTTTCAAATGTTTCTAGAAGATGCATTTACTTTACTTGAAGGGTTTACATCCATGAATACACAATTGATATAATTTTAGTATGGTAATTAAAATCCTAAACAGATGATATGTTCACAAGTAAGACCTAAAGATATCTTCTAATTGAATAATACATCACATCTAATCATGGCAAGATCGATCAAAAAAATCTAAACACAAAGTATACAACACCGAGTAAAGATGGTGATACAACTATGATAATCAAGTACTCTGCTACAGAGTAGATGTGTAATGGTAATGTTCGAACTGGATCGGCCTTCTTGGCTATAGTACGAAAAGAAGACCACCACTTTAATTTAGTTCAAAATCTTCACTTTACTTCAAAAGCTTCAAGTCTCTAGAAAATCATGAGAAAAAAATGATTACATTAACGAAAAATAAAAAACACACATTTCTCTAATACTATCAACTCTCAACTCACCTTACATGCATACTCGCACTGCACTCATGTACTCATACACACTCACATACATACTTACATTCCAAATATATGCACACATGCACACGTTCAACCACTCACATGTATTCTCACATTCATTCACAACATATATTTAATTCACGAGTTCATTCACACACATATATTCACACATGCATTCATTAATACACAACTAAACTTAATTGCAAAAATTCATATGCACACGATCTCTCTTGCACACAGTCACATGATCTCTCTTGCACACACACACATATGGTAGATAAGGACAATTGATTTGGTGTGAATCACCAATCATCTAATGGAGAATTCACAAAGTGCCCTCTAAATAATGGGCCAATCATCTTCATTTTAGATGATCACTTGAGTTTTAATTTTGACCAACCATATGGAACTACGATTCCCAATCACTTTGCATAATAATGATCTATCCCACTCAAAAGATATGATTGATGATCTATAGTAGTGATCAATCACTTAAAACTTAATGTGAACAAATGTTTATGCCTTATTCTATGGGGACAAGAACGGGTGATCCTATGTGTTATGGATGATGAAACATGTATGTAATGTGTTTGATGGAACACTTTTGAAGATGATATGATGGATCATATATGGAGTTGATATGATGGATCATAATAGTTCAATTGATCAATCAATATGGATTTGTAGGGTGATCTATCACATCAATGAGGTGATACATATGCATATACTTTCGGGTGATTACTCATGTGGGCTCAAAACAGTCATTCGAGTAATGCAATCAATCAACTATAAAAATGAGGTTGATCAAACATGAAATCATTAAGTGGTCAAGCATTAACTGATAAAGCATTCAAACATGAAGTTCGTAAGAGGATCAATCAAGCATGAAGTGAGCTTAGAGGCAATTAATCATTTTGGCAACAAGCAATCGAGAAGGCATCACATCTCTCTCTCTCTCTCTCTCTCTCTCTCTCTCTCTCTCTCTCTCTCTCTCTCTCTCTCTCTCTCTCTCTCTCTCTCTCTCTCTCTCTCTCTCTCTCATGCAGTCCACCTACATCTGGACCAGCACTAGACTGTCCACCTGTAAAAAGAGGCATCAAAGTATCATACATGTCTTTGGAGCTAACAGATGTCGTAACACATATCTATTGGACATGAAGCACAAAGAACGTATGCTATTCCCAGAATCTAAAGAGTACATGTGCTTGCCATTTGCCAAATTTTAGAGCATGGTGATTCCATCCTTTCTCATCACTAGTGCAAAGAGATCTGTCAAGAGAAACGGTAACACAATTTGTGTACCCTAGACTAAGTAAATAGTTGTGTAATTTGTAATTGGTAAGATCTCGTACTTTCAGTGATCTATCCCAAGACCCAAATAAAATAATTGGATTGTCTATCGTAGGTGAGAAGTATATGCAAGACATCCACTCGGCATGTGTATCCCCATCCTGAATAGTATATTTGCACTCACCCAAATTCTTCCTAAGCTTAATTGAACAATCACGTGAAACAGACACAATCTGTTGGTTATTTACAGAGAAGCTAAGCACGTCCTTGCATGAAGCTAGCCATCTCTTCCAAAAGACAAGCTCACAAAATATCCAATGAACATGACATCCTTGCTCATTGCTTGGATGGCGCCAGAATCATCAAGTTGAATCATCTTTTTAGGATCGATATCAAGCTCGATACGTGTTCCTTCAAGTCAAGCTCTGATATATTAGGTCTCTCTCTCTCTCTCTCTCTCTCTCTCTCTCTCTCTCTCTCTCTCTCTCTCTCTCTCTCTCTCTCTCTCTCTCTCTCTCTCTCTCTCTCTCTCTCTCTCTCTCTCTCTCGTAGATAGAAAGTACTTGGAGAAAGTCATTAGAAAAAGAACTAAACAAAAAACACACAAATAAATAGGTAAAAAATCATGCATGCATAAAAACACACATACACGTGTACACGCACACTAACACTTCTTTCTCATGCAAATCTTAGTTAACTCACACAGTTCCATTCACACACTTAGATAACACACATGCATGCCACACACTCTCTCATGCACACTAACACACAACACACTAATCTCTCAATAACATATAGTTACTCACACACACCATTAATCTGACACATAGATCTATTTTCCTTTGTTGATGTTTATTTTTATTTTATTTAAATACATTACCTTTATTATAATCATTAAACTTTAATTGATGTAAATTAACATATATCACTTCATGGACATTAATCGTTAAACTTATATAACATATTTACAAGTACATACACAAAAGTTTGTAACACATATGATCATTCATGCTCACACATATTCACCTTTAGGTTAAGCTAATACCATTTAGGAGGGAAGACCATGAAGGCAATGCTTAAGCATCGCCTGATCTTCCCTTCTTGACTTTAGGTTAAGCTAATACTTAAAGGCCCTTCGACCATAAATATTACATTTGGACACATAGTACATAGGTTTAGTTGCACCCACATACATCAAAGACCCGAACTTTTGCAAACACATTCACACGATTATTTATATATGCACATTCACTTTCACATACAAAGCTCACACATATAAATGAAACACACACATACACACATGTAGTACCTTGCACATACACACACATGGAAAACATAGAATCGAATACACATAAAGATACTCACAAATACCCACAAACATGCACACAATCATACATGTAAATGCACAAAAAACTCACGCATCCATTGTTCACATAGATTCATACCCATATCCACACATGTACACATAGAAACACATACATCAATGCACACACATAAGCCATATACATAAACACATATAGGATTTCATAATTAGTTAGGGATCTATCACATATCACTGTAGGTACATACATGCACACATAGCACAAGAACCTTTACAAGCACATTGTCATAAACACATGGTTAAACATACACCATTACCAAAATAGGTTTACTATTTACACATATAGGCACATAGATTAAACATATACTCACACTTCTCATACGGATATGTATACACCTACTCATTCACATCAATGCATATGCTTTAACGTGGGCATATTTTCACATGCACATTCATACCCATGCACACAAATATATACTTTTCATTCATAGTCACATACACCCATAGCCCTTAACGATGCTAAAAAAAATATGCGACAGACACATAGAGTTGTACCAAACATTAGACACACACATAGGGTTGAACACACATATACCTAGAGGTTTTGTCCTCACATAGGGATTTTTACTTATACACATATTAGTATTCAGAGCAATATTCACTCACATAAGCTAATACATGTACACACACAATCAAAGCGATTAAGGGTTGCATTTTAAGAACATGGGTCCTTATTCTTTTCGGAGCACATCTCCATCTTCTTCAACGTGCATGTACTAAAGAGAGAGATTAATTAAAGCACTTAGAATACTTTTTGAGAGGGTTTAGAGATCAGCAATCTGTAAGGTTTTTTTGCATGTCAGTCAAAGTAGAGAAATCCTTCCAACACCAGTCTCCTATGTGAATGGAGGGCACATGTATATAATTCATTTGGTGATTTCTATACATGTGCCCCCTTTTCTTTCCTTCTTCCTTGTCTCTTTGTCTTCAGTCCTCTGCAACACGCTCCCCCTCTTAGTATTTGTCGTCCCTTGACAGGCTTTGCACAAGTCGTATTTGCACATGGTTACACACTAGAGTTGTTGCATTAATTTGGGTTGCCACGCACACAACTAGTGGTTGATAAGGTATCACATTTTGTGACCCTTTCCGCTTTTCAGCCTCTTGTTATTGCTTAAATGTTCTTGGTGTTTACTTCTTTGTTCTCACTCTTTGGGACCTTGGTGCGTTCTTCCATCTTGTGTCCTTTCTTTTCTTGATATGGAAGCGCTAACTAATACAACTGAAGACATTATGGAGCTCAAAGAACAATTAGAAAGGTATGTAGATAAGCCCAAGCAAGGGCAAACATTACATGCCCAATGGGAATCCAAATAAATCCAAGACACAATAGAGTTACGCAATAAATGCACATGTACCAAATCTAATGAAGAAGGTGACAAATAAAATCCTCTATGTGATCTTGAGTATGTTGAATACACATGTTTGAATTTTATTGGCATCAATCAAGGTATCGATGCCTTGGTTTTTTACCTTTCTATTACACCTAGCCACCTCACCATCATGGTCTTCTACTCATGCTTAATGTTTTTACCGAGTCCATATCTCAAATGCTCGAAGAAGCATTTTTCACAAGATTTTTTGAAATAGATGCGGAAATATTTTTGAAAATGTCATCAAACTTAAATGCCCATTTAGTAGCATATGAATTAAGTTTTTTTGCTGATCATCATCAAGCCCCAAATGATGAAATAAATTCCAATCAATGGAAAGAGATTATGCTACAAGAAGCCAAGCTACTAAATCAAATAGAGAAAAATGTATATCCAACTTACTTACGTCACCAAAAAAAGTCTATCGCAGATGATAGAGTTCAGGAGGAGGGATGTGTCGAGGGAGAGACCAACAAGAAAAGAAGAAGAAGAAAATCAGAAAACAAAATAGTCCAATAAAAAAGTTCATTCTCTGACCAAAGCCCCATAGTGGCATGCATCAAGCTAAAGAAGGCACAAATAAAGAAATGAAACAGGTAGAAAGAAAGAATCAAGGTCCCAAAGAGTGAACAAAGAAGTAAGCACCGGGACCTTTAAAGCAGCAACAAGAGGCTAAAAAGCAGAAAAGGGTCACAAAATGTGATACCTTACTAGCCACTGGTTGCATTCATGGCAACCTGAATTAATGCAGCAACCCTAGTGTGTAACCATGTGCCAATACAACTCCTGCAACGCCTATCAAGGGACGATAGAGACTAAGAGGGGGAGAGTGTTGCAGAGGACTGAAGACAAAGAGACAAGGAAGAAAGAAAGAGAAAGAAGTGAAGACAAGAGGGTCCAAAATTTTCATAATTGACCCATTTTTTTTTTTCAACGTCCCATTGTAAAACCTTCAAGAAGTCATGTAAATGCTCTAGAGGATTCCTCTAGATGTATGATCCCTAAAGAATGTAATGTTAGCATTGTACAATAGTAGGAACTTAGTGATTTTTAGAAAAAGTGTCGGTCTCCTATGTGAAAGGACCATTTTTAGTGCACATGTATATAAGTCACTTGGTAACTCTTTGTTAAAAACATTTGCCACTGTGAAGAGCTAACAAGCTGAAATTTTGAAATTGCTTCTTTTTGTATGTTTATCTTCTTCTCCATGAGCTTGTATGTGTGTGTGATGCATGAAAGATGTGCCTAGAGGCATAATCTACCCCATCCCCTACTTTTTTTTTCTATTGTAGTGTGTGTGTGTGTGTGTGTGAAGATTAGTGAGTTGTGGAGCACGAATTGGTGTTTCTCACCACTCTATATTTTGCTCATAACTCAAAGTATGCTTGTCAGATGTAGTTGAAAATACACCATTGGATGCGTCTCATTCAGATCTTTGAAATGAACGTGCTATTGATTATATCGGCTTCTGGTTTGCATGCATTGTTTATTCATTCACTCCATTAACCATCATAAAAGCACATGTTGTCATACACTTGATATGGTCTAAGTCCACGGATTGATAATTTAATGAGTGTATCAATCCACCACTATATGCACTTGTTGATGATTGAGGTATAGTCTCCTTCATCACAAGTCCCTAAGACATTGTGAGCTTAGGTACACATATGGGTATTACCATTCTCTTTCAGGGTAACATAAAGATTGGTCGGTGACTATTTTCTTTGTCAATAGATAATATCTAGTTTGAAAATACTAGCTCTATTATCATAGTACATAGAAAAGATCGTTTTGATTGCACCTAAATAAAGAAATAATTCAAAGAAAACTTAATCTCCACTAGAACGGGAAAAAGTCTTTTCAAGTACAATCAAGACTGGGTAAGTATATAACTTACAAGTCTACTAAAACATTTTCATTTATGCAACTTGATTAGGCTTAGAGCAAAAACCTAAAGATGGTATCTGATTCAAAGAGAAATCCTTGAGCAAGAGCTAAAGTTGTATGCACTAAGGTGGATTGTAAACCTAATGGTACGGGATATCTAGGCTTACACTATCACAAAAGTGGATTTGATTTTATAGATAATGGAAGCTTGAACTTAGAGATACTAGAAGACTTGTTCAATCAATTCAGAAGAAAAGAGGATACTTCCCATGCTTGACCATAAACAAAGCTCTGATTGGGTTTGCACGTATAAAATTTGTTAATGAAAATAAATGATAAGCACCAATTTCCATAAAGCCTATACCTTTTTTGAACTAAAGCTCCTTAACTGACAAGAAAGGTATCAAAGATACATTTATTGAATCTTTTATGAAGGTCAAACAAAGTATTTACTGGATATGAAAGGATCGAACTCATAAAGGAATTCCAATTTGGTTATAACAAAGTTATAAGGTAGTCAATGGCTTGAAGCATATCCATAGTAAGGTACTTGAAAGTAGATAAAATTAACTCACTACTAGCAAAGTTTAGCTACCTACTTAAGCCAAATGGAAAACATGAACATGTGATGAATGAAAATTCATTCATTAAATGTAGTTGCAAGTGTTAATTCCATGCATGCTTTTAAGAGGGCTTCAATTTTTGGATCTTATGCTAAACATATTTAATGAAAGATGTATATGATTTTTGGCATAGATTATGTATACATATCAATGAAAGGTACAACATATGCATGGGACTATGGTATACCAAGGAGATCAAGTTTATAAAATAAAGCTTGTGATAATAGATGCCTAACTATATCAACATGTGATATCTAGTTTGAGAATACTAGCTCTATTATCATATGACATAGAAAAGATCATTTGGATTGCCTCTAAACAAAGAAATAAATCAAATAAGAGTTAATCTTCATTGAAGGAGGAAAAATTCTTTTCAATTACAATCAAGAATTTTTAAGTATATATAGGTCTACTAAAGCATTTTCATTCATTCAACTTGATAAGAATAAGATAAAAAGCCTAAGAATGGTATCTCTTCCCAAGATAAATCCCAAGAAAGAGCTAAATTTGCACGCACTAAGGTGAGAGTGTAAACCTTATGGTATAGTATGTTTAGGTCTACATTATCACTTAAGTGGATTCTATGGTATGGAATTCTTGATTTATAGATAATGGAAGCTTGAACTTAGGGATACTAGAAGACTTGCTCAATCAATTCGGAAGAAAAGAGGATACATCACATGACTAACCATAAACAAAGCTCTAACTAGGTTTGCAACTATTAAATTGGTTAATGAAAATAAAGGATAAGCATGAATTTCCATGAATCCTATAGCTTTTACAAACTAAAACTCTTTAAGGGGAAGCAAATTATCAATGACATGTCACTTCTAAGCAAAAGATACATTTATTGACTTTTTTTATGAAAGTCACAAAGTAAATTTTGTTTAAGATTTCAACAAAGTGTTTGTTGGATAAGCAAGGATGGAATTCATAAAGGAATTCCAATTTGTAAATAACAAAGGTATAGAATATTCAAGGACTTGAACCTTATCTATATTAAGGTACTTGAAAGTAGATTAGGTATCTCCATTTTGTATCAGGAGACACTCCATTTCCAATTCATTTCCATTTTATATTATATGTTTTTGTATTTGGGTACCTTGCCATTTGCTCTTACCTATGTATATCATTCTCCTTCAAGGGAAATTATCCCACATATGATGTACATTGGAGGGCCCCCTCCAACTCTATATAAGGAGGGCCTCTCCCACCATTTGTACTTGGTTAAAATCTTGAGAGCCTACTCCATGCTCTTGGCAAGCTCACTCTGATCCATGTGAGTTTTCCCATTTCATGGTCTACTCACTTTTGAGTCTCACACTCTTTCATTTTGAGTACACTCTTCTTTTCATTTTTCTTCCACGGGTGTACTCTCTACATGGTATCAGAGCTCTAGGTGGCGTTCTTGTGGTTCTTCTTTTGGTGGTGCTTTTGGAGGTGCTAATGGTGCTTATGGTAGCAATCTTTGGTGGTGAAGTTTTCATCATCATTTTCATGCTTTGAAAGCATTTTCAATGCTATTTTCCCTCCCATCCAACCTTTTGTAGCACTCTTTCCCTCCCTCCTACATAACATTCTGTGATTTAGTTTGCATTGTTGATATGTTTTGGTAGTGATGTGTGTGAACACACTAGGACCATCAGGGCACTTTCTTCCCTCTTTAGGAGGTCTTTTCCCCCTAGCTTGTATATACACCTATAAGCCTAACAGGTCACTTATCATTGTACATTCTCTTGATAAATTCAGTATTGTGTGTTGTACTCGAAGCTTCTTCTTCTTCCTTGTGTTGTTCACGTGCTTCTGCAAACCTCAAACTCCAACAATTGGTATCAGAGCAGGTCACTACTTCATCTAGGGCATCATCGGAACTGCTCTGATTAGGGTCTCAAAATCGCATGAAAATTGGTGAACATACTCACGGTAATTAGGAGTTAAAAATAGCTTCGCTTTGTGGTGTCAAAATCACGATCTAAGCTTGTTTTGGCCTCCAAACACACTATTGCAGTGCCTATGCAAGCAATTTCATCTTTTTGTGTCAAAGATATATACAGGTTTTGGTTCCCTAGTATAAGCACCTCAAAGTCTCCTACAGCTTTAGCAGAACTCAATAGGGTTGCTATGTTCAACTTTTTGAGATACAATCATATTCTGCATCGGGGTATTTTAGTCAGTGGCCATTGTTGAAAGTAGTGATGTATTCCATATGTTGATTGTTGAGGATAAGTTGGATGGTACCAATTACCCATTATGGGCTTATATGATACATCATGTATTGCTCACAAACGGATTGCAGAATATCGTGTAGGCTATTGAAAAACATCATATTACACCTACAGATACAATTACTGAAGGTGATGCAGATGGTGTTGAAGATGATGATATTCTTCAAGTTCCACTTCAGGTTGTGATTCTTGCTCCACCTACTATAGAGAAACTCTTTTGGGATGGCAGAGATGCTCAAGGACATGCATTGATAGCCTTTTCTATCAAATATTCCATTATTCCTCACATTTGCTCTTGCAAAATAGCAAAGGATGCGTGGGATACACTTACCACTTTATACCAAGCAAGGAATGAGGCTCGTGTTGCTTACCTCCAAAACTAGTTGGAGAGTGATCACATGAATAAGGGAGATTCTATGGATAGATTCTTGACAAAGATCAAAGATTTGAAGGAGTAGTTGATTTCTACTAATGAAGTCTTGCCTGATAGTTCACTTGTGTAGACTATTTTTAATGGTCTTCATGATTCATACCAAAGTTTTTCTTCTACTCTTTGGTTGATGATGAAAGGCAATCCAAATGCCTTAACATTTGAGGATTTTGTCTCTGTTCCATTGCAAGAAGATCAATCTAGGTAGAATAGTTCCACTATGCATGTTGTAGATCAAGCTTTCTTGGCTAATCAGAAGGGCAAAGGTAAATGGAGCTCATCTACTAGTAATCAAAACTCTGCTGACTTTGCAAAATGAAAGAATGATGATAGAGATGAGAAGAAAAAAAAAGCAAAAAATTTTTTACAAATACTGTAAAGGAAATGATCATGTCATAAAGAGTTTTCCAAAACTGATTGCAAAAGAGACAAAGAAAAAAGAGGTTGAAATGGTTGTTATAGAAGCCTCTACACCCAAATCAGAGTTTGCAAATCTTATGCAGAATGAAGAATGGGTGTTTACTAATGTTTGCACTTATGATGCATCTTCTCATGAATAGTGTATGTCTGCAATAGACTCAGATGTTTGGTACTTTGATAGTGGGGCAACCAAATATATTACCTCGTGGCGTAGTTTCTTCACTTCACTTGAGCTTGCCCCTATAAGGAATACTCACACATGCACCAACAAATACTCTTATCCTATCATGGGAGTTGGTAAGATCATTTTGACTATTGCTAGTGGTAGTTCTTTTAGATTGTTGGATGCTTTATTTATTCCAGGGATCAAGAAAAATTTGTTATTAGTTTCAGCATCAGTCAAGATTGACTTGGTTGTGAAACTTGTTGATGGTAGATGTAAGTTCATGATCTATCAAATGGTGACTTCATTATTGCTTCTGCCATTTTATGTTGTGGGTTGTATAAGCTCATAGATTATGTAAAATGTTCATTATTGCTTCTAGCACTTTATGTCGTGGCCTATATAAGCTCATAGATTAATCAAAATCTGTGGATGATTTAGTATGTGCAGTTAAAGCTTCTCAGGCTATATCAGATGCAAAGCTTTGGCATGCTTTGTTCATCTAAATTTTCCTAGTTTGCTATGCCTATAGAAATCTGAAATGGTGTCTTCTTTTCCTAAACTTGAGGCACTTGGTAAATACGTCTGTGAAGACTATATTTTGGGAAAAATGCAGCGTTTCTATTTCCCAAAAGATGATTCAATTCGAGCTACTCAGAAATTGTAGTTCATTCATAATGATGTATGCGGTCTTATGTAGGCACCTTCTTTTGGGAACCACCTTTTCTTCATGACTTTCAATGATGATTTTTTTAGGCATGCATGAGTGTATCCACTAAAAGCAAAGTCTGAAGTGTTTATGTGCTTCAAACAGTTTCTGATTTGGCTAAAAATCTGTAAGCATCTAAAATGGGCACTCTCCATTCTAATCAAGGGGAGGAGAATATATGTCTTCTGACTTTAACACATTTCTAACTGACCGTGGGATAAAACATCAGTGTACATTGCCATATATACCTCAAAAAATGGAGTTTCTCAAAAAGAACATGTCATTCATGGAGATGGCGAGGCCTATGGTCAAGAGTGAGGCTTTATCACATAGTTTTTGGCTTGAGGTTGCTATGTGTGCAACATATGTACTTAACAGGTGTCCCACTAAAGCATCGTAGTCTATCGTTCCGTATGAGGCTTGGCATGGTTGCAAGCCATCTTATGCTCACTTGCATGTCTCTGGTTGTATGGCATATGTATTAGTGCCTAAATAACAATGCAAGAAATTGGATGATAAAGTAGTGAAATGTATTTTTGTTGGGTATAGTTCTGAAACCAAAGGCTATCATCTATATCATCCACATACTAAACACATTTTGGTTAGCCATGATGTTTTTTTTGTGGAAGATGCCATTCATTCATCACTTTCATGTACTAAGGAGACATCAATTAGCTCCAAAGGTATGTATGACACTTTGTTACCTCTTTTTATAGGTGGACAGTCTAGTGCTAGTCCAAATGAGGCAATTGCTCAGCCTTTATAGGTTTCATGTGATGATGTAGATCATTCCATTTCTGATGCAGATTTACATGATGCACTTGTTGATGAGAGAGCTCATATTGTAGAGGTAAAAACTATGCCAAAATGGCTGGTGCTAACTTTGTGAGATAGAAAATTCGATGCATCTCTATCATATCGTACTCGTTTTGGCTCTCATAGTGCTTCTTTTGCATCATATTGCAATGTTATGGCTGCCTCTATTCTTTGTTATGAGAATGAGCATCTTTCATTTGGTGAAGTAGAAAATTCAAAAAATGGGATGGTTGATATGCAATTAGAATATGATGCTATAACGAATAATGGTACCTGGTCTTTACATGACTTGCCTCCTAGCAAGAAGGCCATTGGCACTAAGTGGGAATACAAGCTGAAGCATAAGCCTAATGGAACAATTGACAGGTATAAGGCTAGGCAAAAGTTTATGCTCAAGAAAGAGGCATTGCTTTTGATGAGACCTTTGCTCCTACATGCCAAGTGACTATTGTTCATAGCTTTTATGCACTTGCAACTCATCATGGTTGGAACGTACATCAGTTGGAAATTAAAACTGCGTTTTTGAATGGCGACTTGCATGAAGAAGTGTATGTTTTTTAGCCTCCTGGTTTTGTGCAAAAAGGGCATGAAAACAAAGTGTGCAGGTTGAAAAAGGAATTATATGGTTTGAAGCAAGCACCATGTGGTTGGTATGAAAAGATACATGCCTACTTGATTGCACATGGTTTTTAGAATAGTCCAACTAAGAGCACCTTATATGTTAAGTGTGAAAATGATGTGCGTCTAATCATTGTTATCTATATTGATGACATGCTGCTCACCGCTCCTAATGAGGAACATATTGCTGATTTTAAGGCTGATTTGCATGCCTCATTTGAGACTTCGGATTTGAGGCATTTGCATCATTATTTGGGAATTTATTTTATGAATTGATGGCAGCCTAGCTTTGTGTCAAACAAAATATATTGGCACATTATTGTAGTGTTTTGGCCTTGAGGACTACAAAGTTATTGCCACTCCTATGGAGATAGGTTTAGGGTTGAGTCCTCATGATGCCGGAGATGCATTTGATGTTGTTCTCTATCAGTGGGCTATTGAATGCTTGATTTACTTATGTATTACTCGACCAGATATTTAATTTGTTGTCTCACACATGAGCAGGTTTATGCATTGCCCAAGTGTCAAGCATCGGCAAGAGATTAAGCACATCTTTCACTACCTGAGTGGTACACAACTACTTGGATTGTTTTATCCCAAGGGGGGATCACTACCGCCAGATTTACATGCTTTTTCTTACTCGAATTGGGCTAGTTTCTATGCCACTCATGTGTCCACAGTGGTTTTTGCTTCATGCTTGGTAGCTCATGCATATATTGGTTGAGCACAAATCAACCTACTATGGCCATTTCTAGTTGTGGAGCTGAGTATAGGATAGCTTTCATAGCGAGTTTTAAGTGTGTGTGGCTCAAATGCCTTATGGATAATTTGGGTGTTGGTCAATCTTCTACCACCACCATCTTCACTAATAGTAAGAGGGCATCGGCAATTGTGAGGAACCCTGTGCTCCATGGTCGCACTAAGCACATTGAGATGCACTATCATTATGCCAGGGAGAGGTTCTCTACTGGAGAGATCAATTTGGCATATGTGCCCACAAAGGAGAACATTGAAGACCTTTTCACAAAGGCTCTGCCTAGGGACAGGTTTGTCTTCTTTTTTGAACCAAGCTCTGGAAATTTATCTCTTATTTTGGGTATGAACATTGTATGCACCAAGTAAATCATAGACACTAGACTTATCTCCCATACCATGAAGTAATATGTTATCCATGTTGGTTATCACTCCACATTATAAGAGGTTAATTCCATTTCCCAAAGGTGGTTGATCCTTATTGTGCCACACTCTTTAGCACTAAGTGCCAACTACATTTATGAGCTTTGAGGGCCCATTGTAAAGCCTTTATTTGTATTTCCCACAAGAGTTTCACACTCTCTCATCAAGCGGTTCCTTTTGTATTTACCCAAAGGCCTCAAACCTCTTTTTGGCACCCCATTTGGCACCCCATTTGGCACTAAGTACCCATATTTGTACAACAAGAATATAAGAAGAAGATATTATGTATGTGCATTTATGGGTTGGAGGCTAGTCTAAGTCCACCCATGAACTTTCTCAAGTTCTTAAGCTCTAAGGCTATCTTGATGTACAAGGGGCTACCCTAAGCCCTCTCTCTCCGTTGAATTGTCTCACCTTTTGGTGCCAAGGATACTCTAAGCCTTCCATTTTTTGTTGGTGGAGATTTTCAAGTGGTATTTTTTGCACACAATGTGTCTTTGGCATCTATTATTAAGCACTCTCAAAATGCCAATTTTCCACTTGAAGGCATTAGTGAATATGCTTTTTAGCACTTCTTTTTGTCCTCTCTTGTCAAGGAAGTATTCTTCAACACTTGGCACTTACTTTTGCAAATTTCAAGCACAAGTTTAAGTATTCAAGCATTTTCTTTGGTGTTTCGGCACACTCTCTCATCTTTCTAAGCACAACCTTTTCAAGTTCAATTGTTCAAGCTTTCAAGTTCATCTCCAAGTTTACAATGTCTAAGAAAGAAGCAATATTTTTATCCATGGCTGGTTATTTACCTTCATTTGCACCCATGTTTATGCCTAAGGAAGAACACTTAGATGGTCCAAACTATAATCTATGGAAAGTCATCATGCATGCATACTTGTACGTGAATCTTCTCCATCAAGTTGTAGGTTGGTGCGAACCTGAACCTTATAAGGCAAAAGATTTAGAGTCTTGGAATATTTGGAATGTCAAGGACAAAAGAGAATTAGGTCAAATTCTTCTCACATGTGATGAATTGACAAAGGATTATATCACTACCTCTAAGAATTCCAAAGAAGCTTTGGAATTACTAGCAAGTCTATATGAAAATAAAACTCCTTCAAAGATTTATGCTTCAGGGGCCAAGTTTCACAATCTTACTATTCGTCCTCAAGACATCATCACAAAGGTGGTAGCAAAGTTTGAAGATTATCAATGAAAGTGAGCACTTTGTGGATGAAAGATATCAAGTGAAGACGTGGCAATTAGAGTCTTAACAAGCTTCCTAGATCCTATGAAACATTTCAAATCACTTTGTATAACAGAGGCCAAGAACTTACTTGGGAAGAAGTAAGAAGACTTTTGCTTCTCCATGACTCTAGGAAAAAGACTCAAGCTACACAAGACTATAGAGGCCGAAGCTACTTTCCACAAGAACAAAGGTCAAAAAGGCACTCAAGGGTCTAAGGAAAAGGGCAACAAAAAGTTTACTTGTAACTAATGATGTACTTCTGATCGTTGTGGTTTATGTTAATGACATGGTGCTCATTGGTCCTCATGAGAGGCATATTGCTGATTTTAAGGCTGATTTGCTTGTGATTAATGAGTATTTCAATACATTTATGCTCTTTCATTTCAATATTTTTATGCTCTCCCATTTGGCTTTCATTAATTTACATCAATATTATCAAAAATGAAGATTGCTACTATACTTCACTGATAATAAAATGCATCCTACATGAAAGCATGGAAAAAAACAAATATTGAAATGAAAACATAACTTGGAAAATACTTATCTCTCAATTAAGCTATGTCCCTCCATTGATCCTCAGGAAGAGTCAGTCTCCATCCTTTGTTCCATGAGAAAAACTACATACTCCTCCTTGAAGATTGTTGCTTCCTCTTGTCCTTTCTTTGAAGAAATGAAGCCTTCCTTGGACTATGCTTTTCTTAGCCCATCCTTTGCCTTCGGATGATGTGTGGATGATGCGTCGCTTGAACTAAGCTTGAAAGCAAAAGGGATCAAAAGGCAAAGCTATTTAGAGGCCAAATCGATAAGGAGCAATCGGCTCCTCTTAGCTTCATCAAACCAGGTTCACTCTCAGGTATAGTAGAGAAAGATGCATGGGTGCAACATAGGGTCACAGAGTAAGATTACAAAAGCAACATCAAATCCCTTTGGTAAAATGGTTAGGGTACTGATAATAAAATCTAAAGATCGATCGTTCAGTTATTAGACCATCCCTCCCTCTCTCTTTGATATTTTACAATTGATCTGACATAATGTCTGTGCCATCATGAATTTTATTACCTTAGGACTTTCACTTAATAGAATTATCCTTTATTTTCTTTCTTTTGTCTACCCAAGTATTTAGATCCATCATGATGAGTTTTTGGTTTCATCATCGAATTTTCCATTTTGAAGACATTATAATATTATTCCATTCTTCAAGAGCCAAAGGAAGACTACAATATATCCCGTAGAGAGAAAAAAAAACACACATATTAACAAAGGAAGAAGTGCATATAGTGCAAAAATGATTATGTTTCAAGCTTCAAATGTATCCAACATCATCTAGCTATGAAATAGCCTTGAAGCTACCACACATACCTCTTACTACATACCTTACTTAAGATGGAGCTAGAACTTTCAATGCGACCAACAATTATTGTACCTTTTATAGCTTATGGTTTCACCCTCCATCTGATCATTGTACACACAAGATCACCTTATGATGTATTCCACAGATAGTGATCTTATATTGAACTCGGTTTCCTATATCTTTATGCTTATGAAAAGGTTCACACCTCTTATGATTGTATATTTAATCTTGTGCATGAATCTCACCGGACATAGGTACATGGTACTCCTATGCAATAACATTATATTTAATGTCACAAGAATCATCTATAACCACCACACTATACCCTACTATGAGATCATTTTCCATTGTCTTGGTGATCTCATAGGCCAAACAAAGGCAATGTCACAACAGAGACATAAACCACATTAGGTTACAATCAAACCACTTTGTTCATGCTTGGAAGATCCTATGTTTCCTATCACTCACTTCTTTGATTGTGCATCATCCAATGTGATGGGAGAACCATGGATCCCAATGCATATAATTCATTCATGATTGGCCATTCTTCACCCAAATTATATGGGGTGGTTATGGAGGTTAAGTCTATGGATCCCAACACATACAAGTCTCCTATGATTGGCCATGTTTTACCATAGCTATGTGGGTAAATATGGAGGTTATGTTTAGTGAATATACAAATGGTCTAGTGCAAGCATGAATTCAAGCTAGCTTGAGCCACACTCGACTATGGGTCACATCTTCACAACTCCCAAAGACTAGCTCTTCAATTAGAGGTATTAACTAACCTGATATGAGGCATCTATGCCAAGCAAGCATGAAAGCAAGCATGATGCCTTTAATACTATAGATTTTCTTGTCACACAAAGTGGCAATGGTGTAGATCTTGTAAAGACTCATGCCCATATTAGGTTATATGAAAAGGATATGTTTTACACTATTGAGATCCAGACAAGGACTACAATCATACCTCACCACATAGGATAAGTTTTATGCATAATATATCCTTGCAGTTAACCTTAGCAAGACCAAGGTTGTTATCTTCCATACTGACAAAATGTGATACTTCTCTATATGTAAGAAAGAGAGGTCCATCAAGCCTTCTTTTCCTGCAAGGTGAGCTTTAAATTATAAACAAGCAAAAATTACAAGAAGACTAGGGATAAAGAGAGATCCATCAAGCCTTGTTCCAACATGCCTGCGCTTAATTAAGGGTAGTGATGTGACATGATGGTCACCCTATCACTTGTATGCATTGGCAATATGGGCATTTGGGTCTCCCATCATGTAGTTGGTTGCATCCAGAGAGTCCATTGCTCGTGATGTTGTCTCAAAGGAACCAAGACAAGCAATTAGTACAACATAATATTGTCATAGTAGAGTTGTCTACGTCCTCTATGCACAACAGCTCATCTCTTGAGCTTCAAAAGATGGATTTGATCTTGATAACGAGAATGAAAGCATCCATTGTTGTGTTGTTTGTCGATCTCATATGGTGCAAAATGATCCATCAAGCTGACAAACACTTTTTCCCCTTTCCTCACATCATCGGTATGTACATGGCTATTATTATCGGTATTCTTACATAAGAACAAGCTCTAAAGTATTGTTTTTTAGGTTTATGGATTTTATTATTTATGATAAATAACATGTGGAGGTGCTCACATCTCCAAATTTAGAATAAAAGTAGATAAAAGTAGATAAAAGTAGATAAAAGTAAGAAAGAAAGGAGAGGTGTCTATTTTTAGACAAGGAAGGGCACTTCTATTGATAGCCTCTCAATAAAAAGAGTGGTTCTCTTAGTATACGTGGCCAAATTGAGTGATTCTTGTTGCGTTGCAAAGCTTACAACTTGTATAGATAGTTTGTACAAAACTTAATGAGAAAACCCCACGAAACTAGGCGTTCTTGCATATCTTCTTTCTTATGTGTATCCGATGTTTCATCAAAGACATACCTCTCTTCAAACTTTTATATCTCAGATGTTATGAGGTTTTTTTGAGTGACTTCACTTGGAGGAGTTTCCTTAGCTCTAATAATTTCTATTTGTATCAAAATTTCTCTTAGATCTTTGAGTCTTTTTGTTGCTATATATCAGTTTTTAATTCGGATAGTTAGTCATACCTTGCTATTGGAGGCCTCTACATACCTTGACTTCAAACTATTTGTTTGGGAGCTATACTCCACCTTTTTTGATGTTTTTTGTTTGTAAAGCATGATACTCAAAGTCTATTTTGAAAATATTTGATTAGATCTTACAAATTCTACTCAAAGAGTTTCAGGTGATTATTTTGTTGCAGTGACCCATTTCTATTTTAACGTTTGATTTTTGAAGTTTGAAAATATTTCTTTGATATTTTGAAGATCTTGGGAGGTCTCATCACGTTTCATTGTGTACTTTGATGTTTACAAGTTTGCAAACATAACATTGTGGTATCAGAGCTTTTGTTTTTTTATCACATCTTTCACAAAGCGTATTGAATTATCTTCTTTGTTTATAACAATTCAACATGGCATATTTGAGTGCATTGATTGAGAAGTTATCAGATGGGAGAAACTATCCCATGTGGCAATTTAGAATGGAGTCTTATCTCATGTCTAAAGGTCTTTGGGGATTGATAATAGGTACAGAAGTGAAGCCAATATTACCAGAAGCTCCTACACAAGAAGATCGAGCAAGAGAGCAAGAATGGATCGAAAGAGACAAAAGAGTTTTGTTTATTATCTCACAAACAATTTCAAATACTATGCTTGGACATATAAGAGGTTTGAATACTAGTAGAGAAGCATGGGAGTCTCTAGAAAGGTTATTTGCAACCACCAACAGAGCAAGGCAAACACAACTTATTGGTGAGCTGACAAGAGTAAAAAAGAAGCCACAACAATCAGTTAATGATTATATTCTTGAGGTAAAATCTCTTATTGAAGCATTAGCCTCTATTGATGCATCTCCTAGTGAGGATATAAAGTTTAATAGCATGTTAGATGGCTTGAGAGAAGATGAAATATGGAAGTATTTCATTACATCTATCATGACTCAAGAGAATCTACCATCCTTTGAAGATTTACAAACGTTCATGATGACTGAAGAAATCAACATAGAAGGTGGGAACTCTTATCATTCGCAAAGAGATAGTCAAGGACAAGCTCTTTATACTTCATCAAATAGAGCAAGAGGTAGAGGAAATTGGAGAGGAGGAGGAAGATTCAACAACAATGCAAGAGGAAGAGGAAGCTTTAATGCTACTAGAGGCGGAAGAACAATACAACAAAGTCAACAAGCTCAATCAAATCAGGAAGGTAACTTTACTTGTAATTATTGTGGTAAAGCTGGTCATTATGCCATGGATTGCTTCTCCAACCCAAATAGAAGAGGTGGTTTTAGAGGATGACAAAGAGGAAGAGGCCAAGACCACATGCATCAGAACAACAATATATTGCAAGAGGAGACTCAAATACAGAAGGAAAACATTCATATGGCTATGCATACAGAGACACATAAAAGGAAGGTAAACAACAAAACTTGGTATGTAGATAGTGGTTGCTCAAACCACATGAGTCATAACATGAATATGTTTGTGAACTTACACAAGACAGATTCAAGAGTCACAGTTGTTATAGAAGATAGTACTGAGCATGAAGTAGTTTACATTGGTGATTGTCCACTTAATGAACCGTAACTCTTAGAGATATTTTATTTATTCCTACTATTATAAGAAATCTGATTTCAGTTGGGCAGATGGAGGACAATGAAGTAAAGGTCGATTTTGACAATAATCAATGGCAAGCTTATCAGAAGAAAAATGGGACTTTTGTTATAAAAGGACAAAAGATAAATAGATTATATGCTTATGAAGTTGAAGTTCCAAATTATGCAGGTTATACAATGGTCAATGGGGCTCAAGTAAGTCAATTGGATTTATGGCATAAAAGATTAAGACACATCAGTGGTGGCAAATTGAAAGATATTGCAAAGAAATCCTTGGTTGAAGGTCTACCACAACTAGCTAAGCAAGATTTGGATTTTGTTTATGAGGCATGTCAGTTTGGAAAACAAGTACGAAGTTCTTTTTCAAAAGCAGGATTGCAAAGCAGAGGCATTTTGGACTTGATTCATACTGATGTATGGGGTCCATCTCAAGAAGAGTCCATGGCAAGTAGCAAGTACTTTGTAACGTTTATTGATGACTTCTCAAAGTTTACATTCATTTATTTTATGAAATACAAATCCGAAGTATTTGATATGTTCAAGAAGTTTAAATCATTGGTTGAAAAGCAAACAGGGCGAGGCATAAGAAGGTTGAGATCAAATGGAGGAGGTGAATATTTTTCTAATCAGTTTCTTACATATTTAGAGGAAGAAGGAATAAAAATGGAGACTACAAATAGATACATACCTCAACAAAATGGTGTGGCCGAAAGAAGAAACAGGTCTATCTTGGAGATGGGTAGGTGCATGTTAAATGAAAAGTACTTACCACTTACTTTTTGGGTTGAAGCATGCAATATGGCAGTTTATGTGATGAACAGGTGGTAACCTACTCAAAGTCATGTACAAAAAGCACCTTATAATTGTTTTATGGATCAAAACCAGATATTTCTAATTGTAGAATTTTAGAAGCATATGTTTTGTTCATGTTCCACAACAGTTAAGGTCAAAGTTGAATCCAAGATCACAAAAAATGATTTTCATTGGTATGGCAGAAGGGCAACCAAGATATAGATGTGTGAACCTAGATACGGGAGAGTTAATTGTTTCGAGAGATGTTATTTTTCATGAAGATAAATCTTGGTATAAACATGAAGTGCAGGTAGATGAAGAAGAAACTACAAGAAGTCATAAAGAAGAGCCAAGTTCTCCAAGCTCACCAGAAAGTCAAATTACACATGAAGAGATAACTCCCCCCAATCAAAAGTCGAAGAAAAATCTTGATTTGATTTCAAAGGAAATTGAGTCACAGGAAGAAGAAAGTGAAGGTTCTACGTCAAGAAGAACTCAAACTCGAAGGCAAGAAAAGCATGGTAGGACAAGAAGTCAATCAAGATATCCAGTAAGAGAAAGAAGGCAACCGCAAATATTTTCTCATGAAGCTTATATGGCAAAACTTCTTAAGGAGCAGGAACCAATAACTTTTAAAGAAGCATCAAACGTAAAGAAATGGGTTAAAGCAATGGATGAAGAAATGACAGCTTTGTATGAGAACAATGCATGGAGTTAAGTTCCAAGGCAACCTAACATGAAGGTAATCGATAACAAATGGGTGTACAGGATAAAGAGAAACAGTGATGGTTCAATAAGTAGATATAAAGCAAGGCTTGTTTGTAAAGGTTATGCACAGAGTTATGGCATCGATTATGAGGAGACATTTTCTCCTGTCGCCAAGATATCAATAATAAGGGCATTAATAAGTGTTACTGCAAGCAAGGTACAGAATCTTTATCAATTAGATATAAAAAATGCATTTCTCAATGGTGATTTAAAAGAAGATGTGTACATGGAGCAACCAGCACTTTATGAAGATCCCAAGAAGCCTACACATGTATGTAAACTCTTAAAAGCATTGTATGTTCTTAAACAGGCTCCAAGGGCTTGGAATTTTAGATTGGTAAAGTTTCTTGAAAAGCAAAGATACATGTGTTCAAATGCAGATACTTCTTTGTATGTTAAGGTTGAAGGATCATTGATTGTTTGTATCTCAATTTATGTGGACGACTTGATAATAACAGGAAACGATGAAGGTGAGCTATCCAGAATCAAAGTAGAGCTTGGATCTGAATTTAAAATTTCATATTTAGGAGAATCAACGTACATTCTTAGAATCGAAGTTATGAAGAACGAAGATGGCACATATCTTTTACAAAGGAAGTATATTTCATATTTGTTAAAGAAATATGGCATGGAGCATTGCAAGAGTATCAATAATATGATGGAACTCAATGTGAAGTACAGTGTTGAAGATGGTGAACCTTTAGAAGATCCACTTATCTATAGGTCTTTGATTGGTTCTCTTATATATGCAACTTTAATAAGGCCGGATGTTACATTTTGTGTAAGTACATTGTCTCAATTCATGAACAAACCCATAGATGTTCATATGCAAGAAGTGAAAAGGGTCTTCAGATATTTGAAGGGTACATTAAATGAAGATTTGGGCTATAAATATCATGAAGTTATGGATTTGAAAGCATACAATGATGCAGATTGAGCTGGAAATAAGGATGACAGGAGTACAGGTAGATATCTGATATTTGCAGGTAATAATTTGGTTTCATGGAGTTATTAAAAACAGCCTACAGTAGCAATTTCAAGCACAGAAGCTAGATATAGAAGCCTTACAAATGCAACATGTGAGATTATGTGGTATTTGAAGCTTTATGAAGATATGAAGCTATCTACAATACGTCCACTACTCTTTGGAGATAATGTAAGTCCATTACAGCTCATCCAGTGTACCATGCAAGAACAAAACACATTGAAATACACTACCACTATATCTGAGAGAAGGTGGTGAATGAAGATATTGATATTCAACATGTTGAAACTAAAGATCAATTAGCAGATATGCTCACAAAAGTAGTGGATGCTCAAAAGCTCAAGCGAATCAAAGTTCTACTTGGAGTAAAAACTTTGGATTTAGAGCTGAGAGGGCAATGTTACATAAGAAAAAGCTCTAAAGTATTGTTTTTTAAGCTTATAGATTTTATTATTTATGATAAATAACATATGGAGGCACTCACATCTCCAAATTTAGAGTAAAAGTAGATAAAAGTAGATAAAAGTAAGAAAGAAAGGAGAGGTGTCTATTTTTAGACAAGGAAGGCTCTTCTGTTGATAGCCTCTCAATAAAAAGAGAGGTTCTCTTAGTGTAGGTGGTCAAATTGAGTGATTCTTATTGTGTTGCGAAGCTTACAACTTGTACTATATAAGTAGATCCTTTTTGTACAAAATTTAAATGAGAAAACCCCGCACAAGTAGGCGTTTTTGCAGATCTTCTTTCTTATGTGTATCCGATGTCTCACCAGAGACAATAGCATCATTTTTTAAAACAATAATATACCCTTTGGTCACTTGCTGCCATCTATAGCCATTAGAAGAAATGGAAGGTTTTCTTGCTATTGGCTGTGGGAAGAAATTCATTTACCTTAGGTCACTGATGGAGTTTGAAAGTGTCAAGGTTATGGCTACAACTATCGTAAAACAATTGGACAACTCTCATAATAAGGTACTTCTAACGTTTATGAGGTTTTCTTGTTCTAACTGTCGACAGTTGTGGACTACACTCTAATTAGGTGACCATGCATGATTCACCATGTGCCGCTAATTCCAATCATCGGAAGTTAGGTGACCGTTGTGCATGTGCCCATAGTTCCGATGACCAGAGTTCAGCCCGGATGGATCATACATGTGCCCTGAGTGCTCCGTTCGGTGACCCAAAATGTGTAATCCTAACACCCAAAGAAACATGCATGTGCCCTCCCTATCTGAACATGGTTTGGAATCTGGATATTGATCATCTACACCACTCCATAATACAGATGATATCTCCACCCGCAGGGGGAAAAAAAAAAAAAAAAAGTTGTCCCCCTCATCTGAGTTATTGTCAACACCTGATCCTGAAAAAGATTTGATACATACTTGCTCGTGCTTCATAGAAACATAGATGCTATGCTTTGTAGAACCCGTTAATGGGGGAATGAAGTGAGACAACTTATGTTTACATACTTCTTCCAGAATCCACAAAGACAGCATTGGACCTCTCAAAAAACCTGGCTCTTGAACGGGCAGAGAGACACAGCACAAACAGCCTAGAGTCTCTAGATGAAACAGAGAGGCTATCCAGAGGTTTAGATGCTTTTATACACTACTTGTAGATCACAGAAGGTGGCGTATGACATTAGGCACATACAATGAACACACGCAATAGATATTCTACACCCACGAGTATCGAGGATGGAGACAGTATAGCTGCTAACCCTCAATCCTGTACTACTACACCGTTCTGAGTATCATTATCGTATGGGAGGACGTTTGACAACACTATGCACACATTTGATATTTTTGAAGCACAATATGGATGTCTGATGTAGAATAACAGAATAATGCCCCCTCTTGAATTTAGCTCAACAGACTCTCTGTAAAGACTGTTTGACCAGCATATTTTGAGCTTCCTATATTAGTATTAAAGCAACATTAAAACCGCCCAGCTAATAGAGATCTTTTACAATGAAAGTAGATGTCGTAAAAATATCCACTTGAGTAAAGATTGTTTAATCAGTTTTGTTTAAGGGCAGCATTACACAGGAAAGGGACCAAAGCAAAACTCATTGATTATGGCTCTAAGCAGCAATTCCAAAATCCTAAGCAAGCCAAGAGGTACTTGTTGTGAACTGCAGCACATTGGCGCCCTGCAACCATCTGCTAACTAGTGTGGAGCTTCAAGCAAACTCTTCTATGGAAACAAGCGTTCAATGCATTTCATATCTTGGTTTTAACTGATGTGCAAAATTTAGAGTAGGACAAAAGCAATGAACAAGAGAGAGGACACAATAAGTGTTCTGTATTCTTTGCATCCCCCAAAGGAAGGCGGAGGGGGACTGAAGACCTTTGGACAATAGATTGCCTCTAGGCATCCCACTTGTACATGCAGCAGCTCAAGGTCCTCTCCTATTCACCTGAGGTGCAAAAAGGGTTCTGCCAACAAGCTTCAGAGCTTCTTCTAAAGGAATTACAGGGAAAGAAAATAACACAACCAAAAGCCACTCGTTATAACTCAAAGGAACAACCCCAAAAGCCTCAGCTAGCCAAGGTGTATACAGAATGATGAAGTGCAGCCCCATTGACACTGCTATTGCTAATAATAGCCAACGATTAACCCAGGGTGGAACCTCACGCAGGCTGTTTCTCTCAGAAAGAGCATTCAGTGCATTAAACATTTCTGTTACAACCAGTGTGGACATTGCAAGGGTAGAAGGTTTGATCTTCCCATCAGTGAAGTAACTGCATGGATCAGTGAAGGTCAGCACTTGCGGTCCTGCTGCGTAAGGGCTGGGGTGGAAGTCCACCCAATTTGTGCACTGTCCCCAGTGACTTAGCTGATCAAGTGTGACTGCAGTATGCCCATCAAGGGATAAATCTATGCCCATGAAGGAGTCATTATTGGTATACCATAACACAAAGATTCCAACTGTGGCTAGCCCTACATAGGACCCAACTGCAATGAACCTGAATAATGTCCATCCAGTGACAAAACCTTCATCTGGAGATCTTGGTGCCCTCTCCATTATATCCTTATCAGGTGGGTTGAATCCAAGAGCTGTGGCTGGAGCACCATCAGTTACCAAATTTACCCACAAAAGTTGCACAGGAATAAGACCTTGAGGAAAACCGAGAATGGCAGTTGAGAAAATGGCTACCACCTCTCCAATGTTTGAAGAAATCAGATACCGTATAAAAGCTTTCATGTTGTCATAAATGGACCGGCCTTCTTTAACTGCAACTACAATAGTGGCAAAATCATCATCCGCCAATATCATGTCACTAGCTTCCTTGGCAACCTGAAATAGGCCCAACAGGAAATGTTCACAAAATCTTGTCATACAAATATAAAATAATAAGAACCCTACTCCATTCAAGTACATATAAAAATATCTTGCCCAATGAAAACAAGATATTTTTCTCTACAAAACACATACGAAAAACAAGAACCCAACTCCATTCAAGTACATATAAAAAGGTCTTGCCCAAAACTTCACCTACCATCATCAATGCACTTAGCTCAGCAGTTGACCTATGCTCACTTCCAAATATGCATGTACACAATAGCATGTTCCACATGCATGATGTTTTAAAGAAACATGGCCAACGAAAATCAGTATCTGCATAAAGAAGACAAGCAGAGAAGAAAGTAAATCACCTCTGTGCCAGTAATGCCCATTGCAATGCCAATATCTGCCAACTTCAAGGCTGGTGCATCATTCACACCATCACCTGTCATGGCAACCACTTCACCACCAGACTTCAGCACACGCACTATTTCTTGCTTATGCAATGGTTCAGCTCGAGAAAACAGAAAACTATTCCCAGGACTTCCGAGGAGAACATTCCGGCGTTCACTTTGTGAAAGCCTCATGAACTCTCTTCCTAGAAATGATTTTGAGCTCAAATCTTCACTTTGTTCAAAAAGTCCAATTTCACTGCAAATAGCCTCTGCTGTACTCTTATTGTCACCTGTTATCACTACCACTCCTATGCCTGCTTTCTTGCAGTCTTTTATGGCAGTTCTGACCTCTTGCCTAGGAGGATCCTGCATAAATTTAAAAGATCAAACTCCATATCTAC
Organism: Ceratopteris richardii; assembly: GCA_020310875.1. Lineage (NCBI taxonomy): Eukaryota > Viridiplantae > Streptophyta > Polypodiopsida > Polypodiales > Pteridaceae > Ceratopteris > Ceratopteris richardii. Next base: position 44,677,977 of record CM035407.1, on the reverse strand, counting down.
TAGCACTGTTCCTTGAATTGTAAACATTGATAATTTCATAATCACAGGCAAAGGTCAGATAACAGTTAGTTCTGTCATACAGAAACCCCTTCTCACCCCCAATGTCCTCAGAATCTGTCGGAAGGTACATAAATGAACAGCAAGTGAGCTTCCTATTCTGGGGTCAAAGTTTTAATGTTTAATTCCTCAGTAACAATGTAGTCTACGAACATGGATCATGAGAGAATGATGGGTTGTGAAACGAAACTGCTGTGCAATATCTCCTGCAAATTACTGGCCTGTTTATCCATCCTGCTACTTTTCAGACTTCCTCTGCTTGATCAACAACACATTAGGAGCAAGATCATTGCCTTCTCATCACAATTAAAATGCTGTCTCTGTGTGTGTGTGTGTGTGTGTGTGTGTGTGTGTGTGTGTGTGTGTGTGTGTGTGTGTGTGTGTGTGTGTGTGTGTGTGTGTGTGTGTGTGTGTGTGTGTGTGTGTGCGCGCGCGCGCGTGCGTGTCTCTCTCTCTCTCTGCGTGCATGCATGCGCACACGTGGCAATGTGCATGGGGGTGTGTGTGTGTGTGTGTGTGTGTGTGTGTGTGTGTGTGTGTGTGTGCACGTGTGTGTGTGTGCACGTGTGTGTGTGCACGCGCGTGTGCATGTGTGTGTACACATTCTTTTTCCCCAAAGCTCTGCCAATACTACATAGTACATACATCTTTTACTTCCTGCATCACATGGATTGAAATTTAAAAAGAAAGGATAGAAGTCAAATAGAAATCAAGTTCACATGGAAAATTTGGAGTTATGAATAAATAGAAATTCCAAATTACTTATCCAATGTCGAGCAACATTGTCCCTCAAAGCTTTGGACTAGTGTGTACATCCCAATCATGCCAATATCGATACAATTATATGCATCGCTACTACGAGTTCCTTGTCCTCTACTACACCCCACCAAGTGAAAATGAGATTGATGATTACAATCACATGAACAAAAAGACACCTTAGGAGATGCACATCAAGATTGGATATTTTTCTAGCATCTCTTTGAATCACCTCATGTGGCCTCAAGCATGGGCTCCTTGCAAAGGATGATGCATATCACATTATATCTTGCAAGGTGGGTCTAGATCCTAATACCTATTCGCTCCACTAACTCCCTTGTAATTGCATAGGTGACGAAGTTCATTGTTCACTTTCATCGATGCCAAAGTTGCCTTGGGTCATGACTCGTAACATTTGCCAAAGTTGCCTCAGGCCAAAGTTCCCTTGGGTTTCGACTCATGGCATTTGCCAATAGATATGTTTGCCCTTTGGAATTTTCATGGGTAACAATGAATAGTTAAGGGATTTAATGATAGAGAAAGGTGGGGAAAGATGAGGAAGGTGACAGAAGATGAGCAAAGATGGAGATATATAAAAGAAGATGGAAGTAAGATGGGAGGAAGGTTAGGAGAGGTGGGGGGAGGAACGGTAAAAGTGCTCTCAAGCTCAGTCTAAATGAAACAACTTATACATGCTATAACTTGGAATATCTTCATTTAAACACTTGACAATGGGCATGTCATAGTGTACAAAATTCACGATTTAGTAGATCAGCCATTCGGGGGAGAGATGAGAGAGCGAGAGAGAGAGAGAGAGAGAGAGAGAGAGAGAGAGAGAGAGAGCTCAGCTTAGAGCCTAAATAATAGAGGACTGAGGCTCAAACTTTCATTATCCATTATCCAAATCCATATCATTTATCATGGGAAGAGAAATCGTGCATCTGACATTCGTGCTTACGTGAAGATGACAAGCACTCAATCCAATACTTAGGAGTGCAAGTATTGCCAAGAGATTTATGTTGGCAATGCTTCATGTATCACAGCACACCTACTAAGATTGCGAGGTGGAGGCATTAGAAAATGCAACTCTGTGCCTCAAAATGTCTTTAAAAGATTGCAAACATGCAGATGAGTCAAGGTGTAGGTAGTATGGTTTCCCAAGTCGATTCCTCAAGTGGTCATGAAGAACCTGAGATTCACATTGATGCATCCTCTAGAGGGTCTTCAAAAAGAGTTCATACTAATAGTGTGAGCTCCTATGCACCTCCCATGGCAATACGTAGGATCCAAGAGAGGATCCGAGCGACCAATGTGTTTGCAAAAGGTAGCATGAGATTCTTATGCAAAACCGGTGATGGAAGAAGCCCAAAGAAATATCAAGACTATTTATCTCGTATGGCTTACCATTTAATGTTGCAAATACAACTGCATGAAAGAGGCTATGAGCGCACTGAGCTGTCCTTGGGAGAGATCCTAATGGGCTATGCTACTCACTAAAGAGTTGAATAGACAAAAGAGTCCAGTGGAAACAGAAATGTTATCCTTGCGGGCCACTTGGGAGAAATATGGATGTTCTAATTGGTTGAACATGCACAAGAGGAATGTATATAACATTCTTCTCTTCTCTTGCAAGCATACAATGTTCTTGTATGCCATACTAGCACATGCATCTCACCAATTGTCACAATTGAATTCATTTACTCCGATGTGAAAAAAACATAGAAGATGTTCGGAGGAGGAACGTGATGCAAGTGATCTCAGATAATGCATCTAATTGCATGACCATGGAATGCATGCTAGGGGATGAGTTTCCTAAAATTACATGGACTCGTTGCGCTAGTCATAGTCCATATCTTTTAGTGGAAGACATTGGAACCATAGGATGTGTGATATCCATCCTTGAGAAGACCAGATTCATTGTAAGATTTGAGAACTCTTGTTAGTAAACCTAAAGTCCAAAATATTTTCCATGCACATTCAGATCTTGAACTCCAAAAGCCCTTCATGACTCGATTTTCTCACATATTCATAGCCCTAGATAGAGTGCTTCGAATGAGGAACAGGCCTTTTCAAATAGTTGTCTCCGAGGAATGGTATCAATTACCAGTCGCAAAGGAATGATATCATTTACCAAAGGAATGGTATAATTTACCAATCGCAAATTCATTATATACATGCTTTTTAGCATTGGTTATGGGAGATGATGCCTTTTCATCAACGGCAGAGATACTTATTGAACCCCCCAAATCCCTTTATGTTGTGCTTTGTATTGTGGATATGGAGGGGAGTACATTTAGACTTTTACAGGAATACATTAATCATATACAAGGATGCATCAAAAACATTGGTGGACTCTCAAAGGTAGAGTGAGTATTTTTAATTTTAATATTTATAATTTTATATATTTTCATATTCACTCTTGAACTAATATATTGTCTTTTTATTTTTTTACATTAAAAAAAAATTTTAAGGAACGTCAGCTATGTGACCTAGTTCAAAGGAGATGGGATTGATTTTACAAGTCGATTCATGTGAGCACTATTGTGAATATTCGAGGAGCCCAATGTCGATGAGCCATGTAAAGTATTGGATGCAAGGAAATCTAGGCCTCAAGTTGGAGAGTGCCTGGTTGCAATTTCATTGCATGGAATGATACTTAGGGAAGCTAACCACAAGATTACAAGAGAACCAGGTTACTCCTCTAACTTGGTGGAAGAAATACCAAGTGGGCATTCCTCTATTGGTGAGTACACTTGAGTACTTTCGGTTTTCTAATGCCATACATGAATCATGATACATGATGCAAGTTGCAACACAAGTTACAACTAATACTTTGTCAGGAAATCTCATCCACAATTGTATATGGCACTAACACTTCATCATGGGCTAGTTCTTTTGACGAGGATCTAATAGATGATGATGTTATGTCACATTACATTAGTGGGTATACTCTTTATTGGTAGTACTCCACATGGCACATTATGATGCATTAGCTTATTGAGATCGAAGATGGAGGAAGTCGTGAGACTAATGAATAATTCAAGCATGGTTGGGAGGCGAATGGAATGGGTATGTGTATGTGAGTTTTGAAGGTGCCGCTGCCCACGAGCTCGAGCAAGCCAGCACCTCTACCTAACCTTTCAAGATGCATAACTTCGCCATTTAGCATCAAAATGACAAGTTCAAGATGCATAACTTCACCATTTAGCATCAACATGACAAGCTTTCAGTTCCAACTAATCAAGCTACTTGGAAAGAATGTTTTGAAGGTATTTGTGAGTTTGGCAAGGATTTGTGAAAGATGAAAATGAAGTACTTGCACGTTCCTAAATGTTATTGGCATGATTTGAAAGCGATTTTTATGATATTTTGATCGTTTTCTTTCTTTCCAAAGTGCATCGATGCCAATAGGATATGTTAAATCTTAATTCTTGACCTCGTGATAAAAAAACTAGAAAGCTTTCAAGTGCTTAAAATCTTCAAATGTACCTTTGTTAGTTTGTAAGAGTAGGAAAACCCTACTTAACATCATAATTTTGTATGTTTTGCACTTGCTCATGCTTGAAGAACTTTTGTTTGTGTATATTTGCACTTGATAGTGCTCATGTAACATTTGTGCAATGCCACATTGTTAAGGGGAAATATATCATTTGTATTTGAGAGAATGTAAGGAGAAGTGCAGCAAATGAGAAGTGGATTCCAAAGCTTCGAAATGAACGGGATGATCAAAGGATCAAAAGATAGCAAGGATCAACAGATCATCTCAAAGAAGCTTCTTTTACTTTCTACTTTTCATTATTCATTTTGGTTTCATGATGCATATATTAGTGCATATGCATGTATATGAAGATCAGAGGTAAGAATGTGTAAAGCTTCTTTGCTTAAGCATTCGGGAAAGGTTTATTCATCTTCATCAAAAGGAAGAATGCATATGCATATTCACTTTGAAGCATCATTATTAAAAGATTCATGGTATGCTAAAGTTTGAAGCAAGGGTAGCATACAAATTTAACAAAATAAGGATTCTTCATTTAAAGATAAGGGTTAAAGCTAAGTTTTGTATATGCCCAAAGGATTAGATTAGGTGCACTATAAAGAGAGTTGAAAGGTATATCCAATGCTTTCTTAGTTTGATGGGAGATGATTTTATGCATTCCACATAAATGAAGATCATAATATCTTCATTAGGGTCTCACATATCTGTAACAAAGACTAGGGAGCACAATACATAGGAGCCCAAAGAGTGGGTTACTCCCTCTATATTTCACTCGAGCATTAGAATTAACTAGTAGTTACTAGTTAATCATGGAAAGCAACAGGTTAAGAGATCTCTATTATGGGTTTCATTAAGACGCATTAACAAGTGCTTGTATAACTCAAACTTAGTCATTAATTAGATTCGAATGAATGGGATATCCCATAACCATGTTAGTTTATGTTTGGAACCAACTTAACTTAGTAGCGAGGATATGGGATTCATGACAATCCACCATATGAGATACTTTACAGAGTTCCATTTTAGTTATACGGGATTCAAACATCTAGTTTATTGAGAGTGTATTTTCATGGATTGGAGGTAAGATCCATTGGTATGTGATAGTGGGGATTATCTCCCTTTGAGAACTTTTCTCAATGGTCAAGGAGAAAAGGGCTCATCATTCATGAGAATCACTTCTCATTAGATAAGAAGGAACATAGGATATGATCACTAGAAGGATCACGAGATGTGATCATAAGAGAGAATTTCACTTAGTTGGAAACAAGTGTCCAAAATATTTTAATTCCATACCGTGATCATACCATGATTGGAGCATTGGTTCTACTTAGGAATTGATTTACTCTACTTTTCATTGTGGTTTTCCTTCATATGAGAGTTCACGTAGGAAAGATGGAGAGCCTATGTATGTGATCTCATTTATGGAAGAGTATACCAAATAAGTTCATCATAGTCTCTTTTAAGGGAAAGGAAAAGTGGAAAAGATTCCACTGCTAGAGCCCTCTTGCTTATAAATTAGATAAGATAGAAAGACTTATATACCTTTTAGATTGCTTGGATAGGAGTGGCACTATGTGATTTAATATCTTGTTGAAATCGCACAGAATCAAATATTTTCAAGCTAATGAATTCCTTTGGGCTTCCTTGCGTCTTTGAATCTGGCTCTGAAACTTTGTTTAAATCCACTCGAAATCTGAATGCTATATTCTGTGCCAAAAATCTGAAATTTCTGAAAAGTTTTTTCTGTATATCCACGATCAACTACATTTCCTTTCATCTTTCTCATCGAAACTAGAATTATAAATTTTCCATCAACTTCTCTTTTTTATTATTCCAATTCAGTTTTCTATTTTACATTCATTCTGCTGGTATTATTTCCTTCTATACTTGTTTAAAGCTGGAGCCTTTGTTATATTTATTTCAGTCCACTTTTCTTTTTGTAAACTGCATCAGATAATTTTTTATTTGGTCCTTTATTACTGCACTGCCATTTTTTGATATCCAAAATTGATATTCTCAAACATCTTTTATTTTCTAAATTTTCCTAGATAACATCCACGCCCGTTTTAACAATTGCTAGCTTTAGATATTTCCCATTCAGTAACGACCAGAAATTTTTTTATGTTCACATGATCAAAAATGCAAGTTCCATCAAAGCCAGCATAGTCGATTTCAACTAAAACTCTAATATTCTCATGCATAGAAAAGTGAAAACAGAAGTCCCCAAATTTTAAACTGTCTCAACAAAGGGATCAATGACCAAGCTTAAATACTTTCTCTAATACTACCACAAAAGTCTGTCATAATTCTCTGACGTTCCTCACAGAATCTTCTGATAACACAGCACATGCACATGTGAACATGAACGTGCACATGCACACATACATGATACAAGTGTGGATACATAGGTGCACACTGCTTGCTGTGATTCAGTTGATGATTGAACCAAAATGGAAGGTGATGTTGTTACCAACTTCGTTATATATCTGAATGCAAAAACACACTCGTATACGACGGTGAAACTTCACTCATTCGACTAAATTTGAATTACGATTTTCTAAGAACAGAAAAGAATGATGTTCCCATATTCCGCACATATTTGGATGCAAAATGCACTATTATATAGAAAATGTACAACTTAGAATTACCTGCATTCCTGCCAAGCCCAAAAAAGTAAGCTGGCTTTCTATAGCTGCATAGTTGTCTGCATTCAGCAGTAGTTGATGTAAAGGATGCTCTGGACCAGTATATTCATTTAAGGTCCCCAAATCTTGCTTATATGCACAGGCAAGAACCCGTAGCCCTTTGCTTGCCAAAAGATCTATGGTTGATATGATCTCTTCCCTCAAACTTGGCAGCAAGGGCACAACAAAGCCATCATTCAACATCACATTTGTACATCTTTCTAGTACAAACTCTGCTGCACCCTGAACAAGGAATAACTTAATTGGACAACGTTCAAGACAGATAAATCAAGAGATCATATTCAAAAAAATAGCCAAACAAACATTCTTACAAACCTTCACAAGAAGCTTGTTCTTGCTTCCAAAAGCTGTTTTCTCTGTGACAATAACACCCATAGACTTTCTCACACGGTCAAACTCCAAAGTAAAAAGCCTTTTGCAATTGCTTCGATAACTAGAACATGCTTCTGCACAATAAGAAAAAATATATTATGGTGTATGTATTCAGTTGTACATTGTTAGTCATGGCCTATTAGAAACATTTATACATCAATTGAGAAATTCCAGAACCAGGCAGAAGGGAGGAACAAAGGATGGGATGAAAAAGAGGAAAAGAAGGGAAAAAAGTGGTGAAAAAAGGTAAAGGGCAGTGACGGTAAATAGAAAATTTTACCCCTCTGTTATATATGTACACCTAGTGTACTCACACTTTTCACTAAAGTACTTCGCACTTTGCCACACAAGCAAGCATTGCCACCTTGGACTTCATCCCACGCGGCCTTTTGGACAGAACCAGTGAACCACTCTTGTTCGACCATTTTACAGAAGTAGACCTGTATTGACAATGACCAGTGTGGAATGGACCAGTAAAACCAAACGAGTGACCAGACTGCAGCAAAATATCCTGATAGAACCAATGTGACGGAGAATGTAGACATCTAGACCATGAAGTTTTGTTTGTTTGAGACGACTTTATCCCACTGACATGTTTCTGAACATTGGCTCCTGGTCACCAAGGAGCTATCAATGTTCTACTACTTTCTGAAGTTCAAATCCACATACACAGATTCTTTTAGAGCATTTTCAAGTTTCCTGAGCCTTATACATAAACAGCCTTCATGCTCTTTTGTGTTCTATGAGCAGTCCATTCAGCCTGCACATGATACACGTTCATGATGCCATGGTGATAGCAGGAGGCATGCTGATGAGCCTACTAGAGATATGTTATCTTCTAGTAGTGAGGAGGATATAGAGTGATGATGGATCCCAGGATTCTATTGATGTAGAATCTGATTGATTTTGGTTTGGAATTTTGGATTTTGGAAGTATACATAATACAAGTCTTTATAAATTGTGTGGAGACAAATGTTTAATTAATAATGTGCATAGTTGAACTTATGTCATAGATGATAGTTGAACTTGTAAATTATAAGTTCTTCAATCATCAAAGTAGTAAATTAAGAATGTATAAAATTTGGATGTTCAATGCATGTATGTATGTGTATGAGCATTGAGTGTGTGCATTGTGTATGTATATATATATATATATATATATATATATATATATATATATATATATATATATATATATATATATATATATATATATATATATATATATAGTGTTGCTTCCTGACGCGCCAGGAAACCTTAGCTGACTTAGCTTATGACTTCCATTCCTGACGGATTCTTGATGGGGTTTTTCCAAGCCTTGCTATTTCAGTGTTGAATGACCTTTGGATGTCATTTTTCAGAGTGTGTATGCATAGAACTCTCTGGTTCTTGGCGGCGTTAGATACCGTCATAAACGATTTTCCTTACCGGTCAAACATCGGTTAAACGTCAGAAGTCAGAAGTCAAAAACCCGTCAGAAACAACTATGTATGTATGTATGTATGTATGTATGTATGTATGTATGTGTGTGTGTGTGTGTGTGTATATATATATATATATATATATATATATTCTCTCTTTTTTTTATCGTTTCCAGTTTCCTTCCATTTTCAAATTTTTGGAAACTCGGAAACTTTGTTTTCGACCAGTCCGAACAGATTGTTTCCAACCGTGTTGGGCATAATGATTCCCACAATTGGTATCAGAGCCTAGGGAGTAGGCTTGGGCAAGGTGGGAACACTCCACAAGGTTCATGTCATGGACAAAGGAAACCATCCTGAACCTTATATTCCATGTGAATCCTGTATCTCTTGATTGGTTCAGGGTTAGGAGAAACCCATGCTTCCATTGCGTCCGGAACGTGCCAAAACCCTAAGATCGATTGTCTACTTGACACATTCGGATATCCAGAGCTCATGTTTCGAATTGATGACATCATCGATGACATCATCAATTCGTAACCACCTTTCATGAACCGCCCTTGAAAACCTATATAAGGAGGGGTTGGCCACATTCATAATCAGTCTTGCCAATACCAGTCTTGGGAGCTCAAGAAGTCGTGGCCGCCAAGTAAGTACTCTCCAAGTTCTAGTTCCTGTTCTTGTCTTGTTCCTTGTTCGAGTCCTGTCTAGTCTTGTATCCTAGACATCTTGTCTTGTCCTCTTGTAATCTCATAGTACGAGATCTTGTCGAGTTCTTTCTTGTATCTAGTTCATCTCCCAGAAGGGAGTTCTTGTAATCTAGAGATCTTGTTTCATACTTACGATTCCAGGTTGTGGGATCTCCTGTATCATCTCTAGTCAAGTTATTCATACCTATCAGTCCCGGGTTGAGGGACATCTTGTATCAGTCACGTATTCTTGTATCGTTTCCCCTTTGTGGGTGATCTTGTAATCAAGAGTGTATTTCCAAAATCTTGTCTACTGTACTCAGAGAGCACAATCTAGTGCTCCCCTCACATTTTGGCAAGACCAGCTTCTATCCAAGACCAGTCATCATGGAGAATACTTATGAATAGATTGTAGCATCACTTCAGAGTCTCCAACAACAAGTCGAAGACCTAACTCATCGACAACACAAGTCGACATGGGACATCCAGTGCATGTAGATGCACTCATCCAAGAATTACAAGAACGAATTGGAAGTCTTCAGACAAATCAAGGGAGTATGCAAGTAAATCAACGACCTAGTACATCCTTCATGAGGGAACCCAAGATCTGCATGCCAGAAAAGTTCGATGGTGATCGCACAAAGTTCCGAGGATTCTTGCAACAAGTCAAATTGTACATCCGTATGCAGCTTGATAGATATCCTGACGATGCATCCAAGGTCAGTTTTATTGGAACATTACTCTATGGTCAAGCATTATCATGGTTCGCCCCAATATTAGAGAAGGATATGGCCATACTTCATGACTATGAGGGGTTTCTTGGAGAGTTCATCTCCAAATGCTATGAGGGGTTTCTTGGAGAGTTCATCGCCACATTTGGAGATGCAGACACGAGTCGAGTGGCAGAAACAAAACTTCGGAAGCTACGTCAAGGTAACCTCCCTGCCTCTACCTATGCCTCAGAATTTAGGCAGTTGATATGTGACCTCACGGACCTCACTTGGCACGAAGATTATTTCATAAGCCAATTTAGATGGGGCTTAAGAGATGATGTGAATGACCTTCTACTCACGATGCCAGAGGTTAAGACATTGAATGAATACATCAACCAAGCTATTCAATGTGATAACCTCCTTTTTGAAAGGAAATAAGAAAAACAAGTAGAAGAAAGACCTCGCCAATGGAAACCCTTCCAACCCACTCCTAGAGATGAGCCTATGCCCGAACCTATGCAGATAGATGTAACTAGGTTCAAAACCTCTAACACCACAAGAGAAACAAAGAAGGAGGGATAACAAGTTATGCCTGTATTGCGGAAACCCTGGCCATATTGGAGTTAATTGTCCCAACAAGAGAACGAACTCCAAAGGTGCAGCCACCCTTGTAGAGCAGGGAAACGAGGAAGTCCTGTTGTAAAAGAGATTGTACAGCCAGACCATGGTATAAGAAAGGGTCTCATAATTCCAGCCACACCCATAGAAACATGTCTTGGCCCTGTCAAGTTAATCATGTCTAAGAAGACCCTTTCCCTTATAGCTCTAGTAGATTGAGGAGCTTCCTCATGTTTCATTGATCAGGGACTCGTTAAGAAACATGGAATTCCAGTACTTCGGAAGAACAAACCAATAGTAGCTGAAGTAGTAGATGGACGGCCTCTAGCATCAGGGAATATAACCATGGAAACCATACCACTAAGAGTACACCTTGGTGACCATGATTCACACATATGTTTCAATGTAATATCGAGTCCAGTAAACATGGTTATCATCGGAATGCCGTGGTTAAAGAAACATAATCCAGAAATTAATTGGGAGAATAATAAAATCACCCGTCGAGATATCCAAAAGAACCCAAAATATGTTGGAGCCAAAGCCTTCATACATGCAGTAAGGAAGGAACCGACGTATATGATCTATGCCATACCAACTCAAGAGCCCAAGAAAGATGATTCGATGAAGCTACCTGACCAATACCAAGGGTTTGAGATGTCTTTGAAAAAAGGAATGCAGATATGCTCCCAGAGCATAGACCTTATGATTGTGCCATAGAACTTCAAGAGGGAGCACAACCACCCTTCGGGCCAATCTAAAGACTATCCCCAGAGGAACTTACAGAATTACGTAAGAATATTGATGAGAATTTAGCCAATGGGTTTATCAAACACTCGAAGTCTCCTGTAGGAGCCCCTATCCTACTTGTAAAGAAGAAGGACGGAACCCTTCGAATGTGTGTGGACTACTGTGGTTTGAATAAAGTCACAATAAAGAACAAATATCCTCTACCACTTATATCAGAGCTCTTGGAACGCCTTGGAAAAGCAAAGTTCTTCACTAAGATTGACCTTCGAGGAGCCTACAATCTTGTCAGGATCAGGGAAGGAGACGAATAGAAGACAGCATTCCGAACAAGGTATGGACACTTTGAATATATAGTTATGCCATTTGGTCTCACAAATGCTCCAACAGTCTTTCAACATATGATGAATGATATCTTTCGAGAGTATTTAGATGATTTTGTGGCAATATATCTTGATGATATTTTGATATTCTCCAAAAATCTAGAAGATCATGAATGTCATGTAAAGATAGTCCTAGAGAAACTAAGAGAAAAAGGGTTATATGCAAAATTGGAGAAGTGCTATTTCCATCCGACAGAGGTGGAGTTTTTAGGGTACATTGTATCAGAGAAAGGAATCTTTATGGACCCTAAGAAGATAAAGACAGTCCTTGATTGGCAACCACCTTCCTGTGTTCGAGATGTACAATGTTTTTCTAGGGTTTGCCAATTTTTATAGGATATTTATTAGAGATTGAAAGAACTTGGAGAAACTTGTAGAAGGTAGAAACATGCGTTTCAAAGCGACGAAGTTTGGTCTAGCCAACCGGCACAAGACAAGCCCTTGAGCTTATGGAGACTCAAATAGACCTTATAAGCATGTGATAAGTGCAAAGAAACACACTATGTACTTTGGAGCATCAAGGAGAATGAGTCGATACAAAACAGATAGGTTCGCGGGTCAACTAGCTCAAAAAACTTACTATCTATGGAAGAGACAATGAACTTCAAATGCCCATAGCGACCAGCGTGATTACAATTAGAAAAAATCCTTTTATGGGACTGATACACATAGGGTTGAGTGTATAGAATGCACAAAAGTATAAGGAATAAGCAAAATATGCTATAGGAATGAATGAGATATTCACTGGTGGTACTTCCTATTTTTTAGGAATACGCAGAGATTGACCCAAAGACAGAAAAACTCAGATTTCTCCCAATTTACTGAATCAAATGCTATGAAAATCTATAAGCATAAACTAGACACTAATATCTTTCCAATGAGCCATCTTTCACTCAATTTGGAGCTGAGGAGAGAGAGCAGCAGCCGCTGCAAGATTACTGTTGGCGAAGAAGATGATGCAGAGAAAGGAGCAAGACACTGATGGTCACAAGTGTATGTATATTGCTTCCATGTATTGTACAAGTGATTTCAAGTCTTTATATAGACTCTAGAAGTGCTCCACGACTTCTACAAGTGGATTTTGAATTCAAATGAAGGTGGGAATGGTTGTTGGAGGGAATCAATTCACTTTTCTACAATCTAGGAAAAGTGAAGATCTAGTTTGATCTACTTTTAGGTGATTGATTGCTTGATTAAATGCAACTTCAACCACCACAAAATCGTGGGATTTGGGCTCTACCTTTCTACCTTTACATGTGTAAAGCTCAAGGCTTTTACAACGGTAAATGAACCATTAAAAATCTCTCAAAAAAAATACAATAAATGAGCATAAGAAAAAGAACTCTCCAACAGATATTCTTTCGACGCGATAGCCTTTGATGTAGATCAAATCCACCTCAAGCGTAATGTAAGCTTGATGTTCCAACAGAGATTACTCCAAGATTGTGAGACCTCTTACCAAGCTTACAGGAAACTCAAAATTTTCATGGACCGAAGAAGAAGAAAAAGCCTTTCAGACCTTGAAATCAGCATTCACTACTGCCCCAATTCTAGTTCATCCTGATTCGAGCAAACCCTTCTTCCTAGAAACAGATGCATCAGACTTTGCCCTAGGGGCCATTCTATCCCAATATGGAGATGATGGACACCTACATCCAGTTGCATATCATTCAAGGAAATTTTCCCCTCCAGAAATTAATTATGAAATCCATGATAAAGAACTTCTTGCCATAGTAGACACATTTGATACCTGGCGTCACCATCTAGAAGGCGCAGCTCACAAAGTTACTGTGTATACAGATCACAAGAACTTAGAATATTTTATGACCACTCGCATCCTCAATAGAAGGCAATCAAAAATGGAGTAACTTTCTATCCAGATTTGACTTTGTCATCACGTACCATCCAGGACGTCAACAATGTCCGTCAGATGCCTTGTCTAGAAGATCTTACCTTGCACCAAAGAAGGGTGAAGAGGCCTTTGATCAACAAGAGTGTATTACTTAAGCCTGAGCATCTCCAGTTAGCAGCTATCTCTTCAAGCCATCATGAAGATTCAGCCTTGAATCATTTGATCCGTGAGAATCTACCACAGGATGAATTGTTTTGTAACATCAAGCAGAAAGTTCAAGAAGGAAAATTCCAAGAATTAAACAAATTTCAGGAAAACGATGGGTTACTACTCTATTAGAACCTATTGTATGTCCCTCCAGGAATGGCCAGGATCCAAGTACTTCAACAACGCCATGACAACCTTGCAGCAGGACATTTTGGAGTGAATAAAACAATAGAACTCATATCAAGAGACTTTTGGTGGCCTCAGATGTGGAAGGAAGTCAAAGAATATATCCGAACCTGTGATACTTGCAATAGATCTAAGGTACCCCGACATAAGCCTCATGGCCTCTTGCAACCTCTTACCTATTCCAGAAAGGCCATGGGCTTCATTGTCTATGGATTTCATCACAGATCTACCAAAGTCAGATAAGTATGATGCCATTCTTGTTATTGTGGATAGATTTACAAAGATGGTACACTTCATTCCAACTACCAAGGCAATCACAGGTGCAGCCACTGATAAACTTTTTCTCAAGTACATATTTAGGCTTCATGGATTGCCTAATGATATTGTTAGTGATCGAGGTCCACAGTTCATATCCAGCTTAACAGTCTTTGCAAGCTCCTTGGTGTTCAAGTTAAACTATCTACAGCAAATCATCCACACACTGATGGACAAACAGAACGGGTGAGTCAAGTCTTGGAGCAATATCTCCGCTGCACCAGCAACTATCATCAAAATGATTGGTTTGAGCTTTTACCCTTTGCCGAGTTTGCTTATAACAATAGTGTTCATGCATCTACTATGCAGACTCCCTTCTTTGCAAATTATGGACAACATCCAAGGATGGATATACAACTCTCAAATCATGTCAAGAACCCAGCTGCCAGAGACAAGGCCCAATACCTGATGGACATTCACAAAGAACTCAAGGAAGAGATCCGTAAAGCTCAAGAACAATATAAGTACTATGCAGATCAACATCGTGTTCAGAATCCATCGTATAAATTGGGGATAAAGTATGGTTACTAAGAAGCAATTTGCAAACTTCAAGGCCTTGTGCAAAGTTAGATCATCAAAGATTTGGTCCATTCACCATCTTGGCCAAGATTAATCCAGTCACCTTCAAGCTCTAGCTACCAAGTACCATGAGAATACATCCTGTTTTCCATGTATCCATGTTGGAACCATATCAGATGTCACCATTGAGGGGGGAGAGAACTAGTCCTTCACCACCTATTGAGATTGATGATCATGAAGAATTTGAAGTCGAGCATGTCCTACATTCCAGAATATCCCGAGGAAGATTGGAATACCTTATTCATTGGAAAGGATATGACATCAGTGATCGTACTTCGGAACCTGCAAAAAACCTTCAAAGAGCACCAATCAAGGTTCGAGAATTCCATAAGAGAAATCCAATGAAGCCGAGACTAGATAACATGACCGCTCCTCCTGGAACTCGTTGCTTGAGGGGGAGGTGATGTCATGGACAAAGGAAACCATCCTAAACCTTAGATTCCATGTGAATCCTATATCTCATGATTGGTTCAGAGTTAGGGGAATTCCATTGCGTCCGGAACGTGCCAAAACCCTAAGATCGACTGTCTACTTGCCACATTCGGATATCCAAAGCTCATGTTTCGAATTGATGACATCATCAATTTGTAACCGCCTTTCATGAACCGCCCTTGAAAACCTATATAAGGAGGGGTTGGCCCACATTCATAATCAGTCTTGCCAATACCAGTCTTGGGAGCTCAAGGAGTCGTGGCCGTCAAGTAAGTACTCTCCAAGTTCCAGTTCCTGTTCTTATCTTATTCCTTGTTCCAGTCCTGTCTAGTCTTGTATCCTGGACATCTTGTCTTGTCCTCTTGTAATCTCATAGTATGACATCTTGT
>CM035407.1:44654563-44657063 GCA_020310875.1 Ceratopteris richardii | reverse complement strand
TTAATAATTCTTCTTTTTCGCGGACTGCTGTCAGTGCCGCATCTCTTTGCTTGGTAATTGTTTCCTGGTCTGCAAGTCTGGTTTGCAACTCCTTAATCTGTTCAGTTAAATTATGATTTTCTGCTTTGACTTCAGCGAGTTCTTTCTGGAGTGGGCTAATATCGGCTTCCAAAACATCCACCTTATGTTGTAATTCATCCCGGATGTTATTTGCCATGTCCTTCATTTGTATAGGTAGTTGTTGCAATAATTGGATCAGCATTTGACCCATGGATGCAAGCTCGGAAAATATCACCTTCGGAAGAGGAATTCCGGTCAAAGTAGTCAACCGAAAAGTAACTGGACCTACTTGTTCAGTAATCCGGTAGGGACCAAACCATCGTAACTTGAATTTTCCAGCCGAGCGATTTGATTTTGCATTATAAAATAACACAAGCTGTCCTATCTTAAAAACTGGAGTTTTAAGATACCGGTCATGAGTACGAGCTTGTCTTAACTGCACTTCCTGAAAAGTTAAACAACTTTCCCAGCGATGCTCATCTAGTTCTCTGAGTGTGTCCAACCGAAATGGCAAGGACTCTTCCGGTAACAACCTCTGACTATGGCAACACGTAAACTAGGAATAACAACTTCCATTGGAGCTATGGCTTCCAGTCCGTAAGCAAGTTTGAAAGGGGTTAGTCCTATTGCTACCTTGTATGTAGTCCGATACGCCCATAATACTGCAAGTAACAGTTGATCCAACCTCTCCGGTGATTCCAAAATCAGTTTTCGAAGCATATTCAACAAAGTCTTATTTGTACTTTCAGCCAAACCATTAGCACGAGGATAATAACGAGAACTGAATTTATGCATTATCTGCAAAGAATGTGTGAGTACTTTCATTAAATTGTTAACAAAATGCGTGCCTTGACCTGTAACAAGCTCCAAAGGTAAGCCAAAACGCGGGAAAACATCTTTCATTAGACACTTTGCCACCGAAACAGCTTTGGCGGACTTTAAAGCCCATGCTTCTGGCCATCTGGTAGCATAATCTGTACATGTCAGAATGTAGCGGTTATTACTGAGTATTGCTGGACGCGTAATAGGTCCAATAAAATCTAGACCCCACTTCTGAAAAGGCTCCAATGGCAAGACAGGTTGTTGAGGGAAAAAATGGCGTTGTAAAGGCTGTCCAGACCTCTGACAAGTATCACATTGTTTGACAAACTGAGATACATCCTTGTACATACTAGACCACCAAAGTCCACTCTGCAGAATTTTCTGGTGCGTTAAATAAATCTGCTGCAAAATGTCCACCGGAAGGAACTGAGTGAGCCAAAGTAATGACTGAGTTAACTTCATGTGGAGGAATACAACAAAGTAAAATTCCAGTGTGATCCATATAATACAATTCTCCAGCAATTATAAAAGTTAATATCTGATCATAATATGTAGATTGCATAGGGAGTTCTACAAATTCATCATTAGTTGGTTCAGTAACATAAATCGCGGGTGTGGTGTCATCTACACCGACCGGAGCTTCACCGGAATCTAAGCGAGAAAGGAAATTTGCCAATGCATGTGAACTGTCGGGCCGATGAATTACTTCGTAATCAAACTCTTGTAAAAGTAGAACCCAACGTGCTAATCGACCACGTAAATGCTGTTGCCATACCAGATAGACAAGTGCAGCATGATCTACATGAAAAGTAAATTTGCGGCCAAGTAAATAGTGCCTGAATTTCTTTACAGAATATACTAAACCGAAACATTCTCTTTCAGTTACAGAGTAATTTTTTTCAGCAGGAGCAAGCCTTTGACTTGCATAGTAAACAGGCCTGAACCACTTATCAGTTTGTTGCATTAGAACACTGGTGATCAACTCATCTTCTGGAACATAGAATTGTCGAGACTTCTCTGTAATCAGCTGGCTTTAAAAGTTGTTGTAGATCGGCTTCATTTATAGTATTAATATCATCTGTCTTTACTTCTTCAGTCACAGGCAAACTGTACAGGCTGCCGGACTCCAGTTATCTACAACAGATTGCAAATCTACAATGCCTAAGGAGATCAAATCAATGTTATTTTTCAAAAATTCTTCTTCTTCATCATCGGATAAACCATCCAACATGTGGACTGGTTCTGCAACATAAGGTCTAGCATGTAATTCACAAGGCTGAATAGCATCTAACTTGACAACATATTTACGGTTGTTGTCATTAAAAGTAAGTTCTTGTGCAGACCAATCCTGTATGACTTTAGCTTGTTTTAACCAGGGTCGACCGAAAAGAAGATTATAATCCAAGCTAGACTCTGGTAGTTCTAGGACGACAAAGGTCATCTTAAATGTTATACCTTGCAAAGTTATTGGAACATTTCCTCCCACTGGGTGGACTCTGGACTGATCGGCCATCCTTACAAAAAAACTGGACAGGCTCAATTTTCGTCCATCCTAACTTTTTACACAGTGCGGAAGTAGCAATGTTTACACCAGACCCTCCATCAATTAGTACTTGAT
>CM035407.1:44644563-44649563 GCA_020310875.1 Ceratopteris richardii | reverse complement strand
TTCCAAATGTGCCAGACATAGTCTTAAAAATATGTAATTCATCAAATAATACACCTTGTTTATCAACATCATTATACGTACATCTTTCAATTACATCCATCCAACCATCATTTACTTCTCCATCCTTCTCAGGACACCTCTCTCTCCAAATAGGATGCAAAATATATGCTGCAGCATGAAGGGGAGAATGTAGCATATTCCATCTCTCAATGCATAATGCTTTGACTTCCTAAGTCTTACATTGTCAATACCATCCAATTTTCCAATTTTCTCTATCATTCTATCTGTGAGCTCATATATGAACCCCATGGTGGCCCCTTCTCGGTCAGCCAAGCGCAAAACATGCAAGATAGGAGCACAAACATTAACAATTTCACGTGCACTCCTCCAAAAAAAAGCACTTAACACTATGGAAGAAACATCCTCTGCTTTTTGTGTCCTAGATACTTTCTTCCTAGTGTATTCAGAAGACACAATCATAGATCGCAAGCCATTGTATACTCTTTCATCAAGTAAATTAGAGAGCATAATAAACATGTAGGCAAATCTTGTTTGTGCAGGTTTTATCAAATCTTTGGCACTGAATTTTCTAAAAAGTGCAAGTATGGATGGCTTCATTGTCACAAAAGTTACAATCTTCATTGCTTGAGCCAAAACTGGCTTCACCCATGCTAAAGCACCAATGTCCTCAAAGAGAAGATCAAGACAATGGCAAGTGCATCTGGTGTAAAATATGTGAGGCCATTCTTGCTCAACCAAATAACCTGCTCTCACACAATTGGATGCATTGTCCATACATACTTGAACCACGTTACTAGGTCCAACATCCATAATTGCATCTTTTAGAACCTCAAAAATATACTCCCCAGATTTTACTTGGCATGAAGTGTCAATTGATTTCAAAAACATCGTGCCATAAATGCATGATACCATTATGTTTATGATTGGCCTATTCCTGGTATCAGACCAACCATCACATAATATACTACATCCAAATTGCTTCCACTTCTCACGCATTTGAAGCAAATCATTTTCAATACACCTGACCTCATGATATAATTGCTTAGTGCGAAGATTATGATAGGAGGGAGGTTTGAAAGAAGGACCTGCATGCCCAATTGCATTTACCATATCTAGAAAGTAAGGACTCCGAACTTTCCAAAAAGGAATATCTTCTGCAAAAAAAAACCTTCTCAAAGCTTTGGCTGCCTCATCTCTTGCTTGAGACTCCCAAGCCTTTTGCAAAGGTCCCTGTGAATCTTTCTTTCTTTTCATTGCATGCATGCTTGAAGATTCTCCACAAAGGAATGCATACTCTTCATTTCCAACATCACACGTCTCTCCAGTGCTTCCCATTGGAGTGTGTGCATGTGATTCTTCATGTGAATGCAATCCAAAAGGTGTGCCACTGTCTTGACTCCCTTTGCCCTGCAATTTTCTGCATGCATCTCTTATGTACTCGGGTGCACTATTGCATTTGTCAACTCCATACCCTTTCAAACCAAGTATGTGAGCTCTAATACGGTTAGCTCCCCCATCCCAAGCATGAGAGCAAAACTTGCATTTAACTGTCCAATTCCCTTTTGGTAGAGATTTCACTCTCTCCACATATTCCCATTCACCTCCAGCTTTTCGAGGCATCTGCACAAAACATTACCATAAAATGAAATCAATTGACATTTCCTCAATAATCATTCAGTAATAATAGAAGATCAAAAGATGTCAGAATTTATAAATTGTAGAAATTCCATTGAAATTTAATGCATCCTGCATCATGCTTCATGTGACATGGATGATGGATAATTCTCTATGTATACAGTGCTCACTGCTGAAGCCTGAGTGTACACAGTACACTGTACAGCATCACATAATACATTAGTGATTATGATAAATTCCAATTTCCCCCAACATCGTATACTTCGATGATCCATCTTCACTAGTGTACAGCAGCTCCTTATTTGTACAGCCTGGGCCCTGGACTCTGCAGACTAGTCATTGTACAGTAAAAGAGCTTCTACAGGCTACAGGCCATCACAAACAGCTCAATATACACGATTCAGGCTTCAGCAATATACTGTATACATAATGCACCATGCACTCTGAGCTCTCTCAGCTCTGCACAGGTCCTACGAGCTGGGGCAATATATACGTGTGCTGGCAGCAGTGAGTGCAGGAAAAGAACAGTGACACAGTCCAGACTCCATACCTTGAGGCTTGAGCTTGAAGAAGACAACAGAGCAAAGTTGGTAAGCAGCAAGCTGGAGCTCCCCTCTGCGCACAGATCTGAGTGTACTGGCGTCTGCAAATGACTCCAGCAAACGAATAAAAATCACCCAAAAAAATTGGCCTGCAGCAGTCCCGTCAGGAAAGTGATTCTGACGTGGCGTCAGGTACAAGTCAGGAAACAGTCAGGATAAAGGTTCCTGACGCGTCAGGAACCAAGTATGTGTACATGTATATATATATATATATATATATATATATATATATATATATATATATATATATATATATATATATATATATATATATATATATATATATATATATATATATATATATGTGTGTGTTTGTGTGTATACATGTATATGTATACATATATACACACAAACACATATATATATATATATATATATATATATATATATATATATATATATATATATATATATATATATATATATATATATATATTGTGAGACTTTCCTCAGAAAAGACATGCGAATGATGTGTGTGCCACTCTCCTCCCATCCATTTATATCCTCTTGTATCTAAAATAGCAACGATCTGGAATGTTCTAGCGTCACCGTGTGGCGAGCATGCAACACTCATCCCCACTAACCATCAAGTACCTTAGGATATACCCCCGAGCTTAGGACCTTGGCTAACTAGCCCTCGTCCCACACACACATGGAATGGTCTACGTAGACCAATGTCTGACACTCTCTCCCCTTCTAAAGATCATTGTCCTCAATGATCAATGAGGGAAAGTACTTGCGAACCAGAGCTACTGATTCCCAAGTAGAGTCAATAAGTGGTAATCGTCTCCAAGCTACCAGATACTCTTGGATGACACGATTCCTCAACCATTTCTGTCTCCTATCTAATATTCTGTCTCGAGAATGATATGATCTATCCGTTTCCTGCAAAGAAACAATACCCTCTATTAGATTATCCTCCCTAGAAATATACTTTCTTAGTTTACTGACATGAAACACTGGATGGACTCTGCAATCTGGAGGAAGCTCTAATCGGTATGCAAAATCACTCAACTTCTTTACTATCTTCCAAGGTCCACAATACCTTGGTGATAGCTTACTACATTTCCCTGTGGACAATGAAGTAGATCTAGCGGGTACCTGAAGAAAGACTCGGTCTCCTTCCTCAAAAGATCTAAGAGATCTTTTCCTATCAGCATACTCTTTTGCTCTATCAGGTGCTTGCTGCATCTTGGCTTTAGCTATTTCAAGGTTTGCTTGGAGATTCGTTAAGAACTCGAAAGCACTAGGACATTTCTTAGGCATTCCTATGGTACTGGGAGCAAGGGGATTCATGCCATAGTTCATCTCAAAAGGAGACATCCAAGTCACCTTGTGAGGCCTATTGTTATAAGCAAACTCTACTAGTGGCAAATAACTATCCCAATCTGTCTGTCTCTCAGACACATATGCCTGCAACATATCCTCTAGAATTTGGTTGACCCTCTCGGTCTGACCATCTGTCTGTGGATGACCACCACTACTCATTTTTAGTGACACTTTCAGTTTGTCAAATGCAAACTTCCAGAAGTGTCCTGTAAATCTGACATCCCTATCTGAGACTATGGATGTTGGTAACCCATGCACTCTGAAGACATGCTGGATAAACAACTCCGCTACCTGTGGAGCTTCTATCGTCTCCTGCGTAGGTATAAAATGAGCCATCTTGCTCAGTCTATCTACCACACCTAGGATTGTATACCGCTTCCTTTGGGTCCGCGGTAACCCCACTATGAAGTCCATGGATATACTATCCCAATTATGATCTCGAACTTGTAAAGGATGTAAAAGACCTGGTGTCTTTACCCTTTCTGCTTTGTTGACTTGGCACATAAAGCATTGTTGAACGTAAGTATGGATATCTCTGGCTAATCCAGGCCACCAAAATGTTCTTCTAACAAGCTGTATTGTCTTGTCAACACCATGATGTCCTGCGCAGGGAACATCATGGTTATCATGCATGACTTTCTTTCGCAAACCCCGGGATTCTGGTACACAAATCTTTCCTTTCCGCTTCAATATTCCATTCTCCTTTAAGAAATTAGAATATGGAATGGACTTGTTTGCTTTAGTAGAAGAAGAAATAGCTTGAACTGTCCCGTCTCCTAAAATAGAGTCATCACTAATGGCTCTAACTATCTGTAACAAATGTGGATCTTCCACATGTGCTTCCTTAATTTCTTGAAGCAATGAGCTTTCTAAAACTGTAAAGCTCATTTGATACATTATACGAGATAATGCATCAGCTACTATATTTTCTTTGCCTCTTCTATACAAGATTTCCATGTGAAATTCTTGCATGAGCTCAGTCCAACGAGCCTGTCAGCCTCGAAGATTTGGCCAACTACAAAAATACTTGAGTGTATGATGATATGTGAATACCTTAAAGTCCGCACCATAAAGATAGTGTCTCCAAACTTTAAGTGCATGCACCACCGCATAAAACTCTTGTTCATGCACCGGCCAATTGCATTGTGCACTAAACTTCTTACTTTCAAAAGCTATTGGCCTGCAATCTTGACTCAAGACTTCGCCTATGGCTATGCCGCTAGCATCCGTTTCTAACTCAAATGGTTTCTGAGGATCCACCACTTTGAGTATAGGAGCCTCTGAAACAGCTTGTTTCAGGATATCAAAACTCTCTTGCTTCTCTTGCTTCCATGCAAATGGAATTTTGCCTTGAAGCAAGTTCATCATAGGTGCTTCTATCGACGAATATGAATAAATGCCCTTCCCGTCGAC
>CM035407.1:44348392-44628392 GCA_020310875.1 Ceratopteris richardii | reverse complement strand
TTGATCAACATTGTACAACAAAAGAATAATACTAAATAGGCATCGGTCCCTCAGTCATACCTTAAAATAGTAAGTCGCTTGCTGAAAATCAAAATTGATATTTGCAGGAAAGTTTGAGCTCACATCCCAAGTCAGATAGTACTTGTAATTCACCAACCAGACAATTATACAGACTGCTCCCACAAATTTTGTTAAGGTATCGGAAAACTCTTCTAGCTTTTTAGTCAGAGGGGAGTCATAATTTGCCAATGAAGCATCTTGAATTTGGGCTTGAATTTTTCCTAATTCAGTGCTCATGCCAGTGTTTGTGACTATGCATACACATGTGCCATTCGTCACAGTGGTCCCAGAAAATACCATGTTCTCCTTGCCCTGTAACTCAATATCTTCATCAAAAGCACCTTCTGCCTGTTTCAGGACTGGCTGACTTTCACCGGTCAATGATGCTTGCTGCAAACGAACAGTTCCAGACTTCAGATAGGCAACACGCATGTCAGCAGAGACCTTATCCCCTGCACGTAGTTCAACAACATCCCCAGGGACAAGCTCCCGAGCAGGAAGTTCTGGGATCTCTTTTCCATTTCGCAAAACCCTTGCTGATTCAGGTTGCATCTGCTTTAGAGCCTGCAAGGTGTTTTCTGCTTTGCTCTCTTGCCAAATACCAATGAAAGCATTCAGAATAATAATTGATAATATTATAATTGGTTCAGTAAATGATTCAACCCCGATTCTTTGCCCTTCTTCAACATCTGTTAATGCTAGAATAAATGATACACCTGCTGCTGCAAGTAGTATTTGCACTAAAGTATCTTCAAATTGCTCAGCAATAAGTTTCCAAAAAGGTTTTCCTTTGGTTCTTTCTAGCTCATTCCATCCAAATATAGCCCTTTTATCCTCTACTGATACCGAACTCAGACCTGAGGTGACATCAACTTGAAGATCATGTGCAACAACTTCCACAGGCTTGGACCATGCTGCATATGTTTTTGATGATTTCAATAACTCCCTTTCTTCCTTGTCCTGTATGAAGCCATGGATGCATATCATGAATCAAAGGTATCGCTGCACATGTCCCTAATACAATCTCACAACCAGCATATTAGTTCATATCTTAAAATCTGTTTGCTTTGTTGCAAAACTTACTGTTTCAAGCGTATATGAGTTTATAGGATCCTTTGTTTTGTTCCTAACATTGAAAATCGGTTTATCTGTTTCTTTGATTGCTCTCACATATTCTGAAAACCTTGACACCTCTCCCCTCCTTACCAGCGCCCATGGCTGCAGAAAACAAATACAGAGTATATGGTTCCATCTGAAGATGAGGATTGAACAAAATCATGCAAACTAACACAATTTAGAACACGGAGTGATGATAATTTTCGGCCTCATATTGAAATTTCATTGTCCATCATAACATCATACAAATAAAAACCCGATTCTTGCTAAAGCCTCAAACACATGAATGTATCATCTTTTGCATTCAAACAAGCAGACTTCAACAGTCAACAAAAGGCCCATCCAAGCGCAAAAATACTGCTGTGTCTTCCTATAAAAAGATGCAGTCGATATGATCCAGACCTACGTAGGCATGAAAACAAATAGATATCAGTGTACAATATCCTGGCATATATCGCATTTCAACTATGATAGTCTATTTCAAGCAATTTCCCTGTTTTTTTTAATAAGGATTCCTCTCCCTTAGAGATTGATATCGCCGCTTATGTAAGTCTCTCTCTCTCTCTCTCTCTCTCTCTCTCTCTCTCTCTCTCTCTCTCTCTCTCTCTCTCTCTCTCTCTCTCTCTCTCTCTCTCTCTCTCTCTCTCTCTCTCTGTGAAATGAAGCAATTGTGTGAACTATCAACCATTTATGGATGCTAGGGTAAACCTTCCGTCTGCAGTGACGAGGACGACGCATTGATGCAAGAGAGCTGAGGCCAGCAGAGGTCCGCTCTGTCCATCGTATTGAATGCAGAGTCGAAAGCGTGATACATTCCATGAGCACGAGCCTCCCCACCAGCAGCGAAGCCTGAGTTCAGTGTAGAAATGGGGCAGTGGTAGTCCGGCTCATTACAAGTGGCAATGTCCGAGATATTATATTTCAACGAACTCGTCGGGACTGCCCGTATAAACGCTCTCAACTAACATGAACGAAAGCATGTGAACTCACAAGCCGCGCGGGCTTAAGCATTGGCTGCACCAAAGTCAGTGTATAGAATAATTCTTCAAGGCAAACTGGGTAGCTTGAAGTTTAGGTGAGTTCTCAAGCATGAGTGCCACAAAATCAGATTACGTAGTAATTCTTCAAAACAAGCTTCATTGTGTAAATGTTGGGGATTCTTGTGGAGAAGGGGACTTGAATGTTTGTAGGAGAATGGAGAGTGGGAAGAAGAGAATTAATAACACCGAAAGCTTCTTATCAATTAGGAAGAGAAGAATACAAGCTTGTATATAAGCAAAATGCTCTGCTCAATATGCCAGAGACTAAATAATGCTCATGAAACAAAATTACAAAGTACTTAGAATTTGTCGTCGACCTCTACACCAGACCTCCACCTTTTCCAAGCTTTCTCTTGTGCACACCTTGCACCAAGCTTCCAATAAGGGGAGGGATGGATACCTTTTGTCGACACGTACCTTCAATGGGACTTTGGAACTCTTGATATTCATTGCTTCACCTTCTCTGCATACAATCTAAGTCACTCTTCTTGCACCTTGCAATGGCTCTCTGTGTCGCGCGCACTCTCTCTGATTGTGTGTCTCTTCTCTCTCTTTCTCTAGAATATCTCACAATAGCTTGGTCCAACCAAGAAATACTCCTTCCCTTGGGTGTCGGTTCACGTAAGCTCTTAACTCCCATAGCATCTTGGTGCTCACTTTGATGTCCCAAGATTGTCTCCAAAAGTGGGCAGCCAACGAATCCCTATTTTGTCTTGTAGTAACTTTAGACTAAAACAAAAATTTTAATTGGGGGGCCATACTTTCACTTTTGCGTACGCTTCTGCTTCACATATATTCATATTTTGCCTTTTCATTTTTCAAATGTGCACCTAAGAGAGGGTTTACCTAAACCTTCCAAAACACTTTAGAAACACTTTGAACCTTAGAGAAATTACAGAAGGGCACTCAGCAACCTGCAATCAGCATCCAACTTTTTACAAATATAATCTTTGTGAACAATTAATTGTGCATAACCTATGCACCTTGACGCCCGAACTTTGAATGCTTTGACTTTGCACAAGTTGACCTTGACCTTGAACATATTGACTTTGAATGCTTGACTTTGATCCTTTGACTTTGACTATGGTTGACTTTGACCAATATGACTTTTATGGGCTCAAGAGTTGCCCACCATCTAATGGGCTTTCCATCCCGGAGAGCTACAACCAAAACTCGGAGCAGATATGACACCATGATTCCTGTGCTGCAAAATCTTCAAAAGAATACTTAAACAACTACCAAAGCCACCAGGAACAGTAGAGAACAAACACTAAAGAAGAACCAAAAGGTGGAAATTTTGCATTGAAGAGCAAAGGATGGAGAATGAAGGGTAAGAGGAAGAGGGAAGGGAGCTGAGGGGTTGAGAGGGATATGGTATGGAGGGGTAAGGATAGGGCTTGTGAGAAGGCTAGGGTAGGGAGTAGGGTTGTGGGCTTTGGAGAAGGTTAAAATGAGAAAATAATAAAGCTACAGAGGGTGCATATGGGAAAATATGAAACATAGGGAAACATAAAGTGAGAATAAACCATGGGACCACGTGCAAAATGAAAAACATGTGATCAATATGCTCAAAACCTGTGGGTTGTGACCAAAAGTCATAGCAAAATTAGGATTTTGGAAAAACTAAGTCAAAAAATGAGTCTAGAGGTGCCAAAAGACATGAAAATGACCCCATGTTTGAAAACAATGGCCATCTGAGGTGCAATCTAGAGCTAAAAGCATTGGACCATGCAAAATAAAAAATATATAAGCTGAAATATTGATTTTTATTTTTTCGCGGGGCGTGTCTCGGGGTGTGTCGCAAGGTGTGTCGCGAGGCGTGCTGCGGGGTGTGTCGCGGGGTTTGTCGCGGGATTTGTCGTGGGATTTGTCGCAGGGCGTGTCATGGGGCATGTCCCGGGGTGTGTCACGAGGCGTGTCGCGGGGTGGGGGGAGAGAGAGAGAGAGAGAGAGAGAGAGAGAGAGAGAGAGAGAGAGAGAGAGAGAGAGAGAGAAAGGGAGGGAGGGGGGGGAGGGGGGGATTTAATAAATTTAAATTAAGAAAATTATCCAGGGGGGGCTTTTTTTTTCAAAATTAGATAAAAAATACAATTAAAATCCAAAAAAATCAAGAAAAATCCAAATAAATTAGAAAAATTCTCAAAAAAATTCCCTACATTTCTAGGCCAGTTTTCCTACTCAAAACCATAGAGAGCTTCCTTTATTCCTCCATTTTATCAAGAAAATGACATTGAAAAGATGAAAAATGCTAGAAAAATTCCTAAAATATATATATTCTAAAAATGCTTTAAAAATTCCCAAAATTTTTTTAAAAAAATTATTCATGCAAAGGGTTGTGAAATGACTTCTAATATGCATAAAAACCCACAGAACAAGTATGAAAATGGATAAAAACTTATTAAAACTTAAGCAAAAAAATGGAATGAGAGGGCTATGTACAACCTAGACAGATTTTGCAAGATCTAGGTGATTCAGAAAGCTTGAGTTGTGTCGATGATAGGCCTTGAGCCATGATATGGTGATCAAGAGAAATCCCTCCATAATCTCCAATTGTATTGCACTTCATTTGTTTTGTCCTCTTTTTGGGCATACTCGCCATCTGATAGGGCCACCCCAAATCCTTCATTAGAATACTATCTCCTCCATACTGCATCTTTTGTATCTTTGTTTCAGCTACTGTGTGACTTAATCTACAAAATGTCATTTTTACTATTCCAACTTCTTTTGTCAATTGAATCCTCTGTTTCCAAGGACTTGCATGTATTCCTTTTTCATTTTGGTAAAGCCCTGCACTTACTACCCAAAAAATTGACATAATAGATGATATACATAGCAATATCCATAACAAAGTGGCCATTGATATAGGATTTGAAATAGCTTCATCACTACTGCACTTAAGGGCTTTTCTTTTCTTTTCTCTTCTCTGGCCTTTGACTGAGACTGTTTCACTCGAATCAGTAACCTGAATGATGTCCTCTTTTTCTTCATAGACTTCCTCTTTACTTGAGTTTGGAAAAATTCCATAGCAAGAAGATGGGTTTTCTATATGGAGCCAAGCAACCATGTTTTCTTCTTCATATAAATTTGCTTCTTCATACAGGTCTGCCTCTGGGTTATCCAACAATACATCTTCCATACAAATACCAATTGTCTGCATCATGCTAATATGTTTTTTATTTGGTCCTTCTTCTAAAAATATATGCTGCAATTCTTTCCCCTCTTGCTTTACCCACATTGTGTCCTTACCCCAGTCATGTAGTACATTGGCATGCCTTAAACAAGGTCTCCCAATTAACAAGGGGAAACTTCCTTCTACATGTGGCAGCCTTAGAACAACAAAGTCCAAGTTAAAGATGGTACCTTGTATCTCGACTGGGACTCCAAGAACCACTCCCATAGGCCTTACTATGCTTTGGTTTGCCAGTGTTACAGTGAAGTTGGCAGGTCTTGAAGGTTGTAGTCCAATCTTTTTCGTGGTATGTTCAAGCATCAAGTTAATGCCAGATCCACCATCCACAATAACTCCTTGAAACTCATGACCTTTGATAGAGAGTGTTAACCGAGAGCTCTTATAATATGTGAGGGGTGCTTCCCCTACAATTTTATCTTTATGCATAACAACAGCCTTTGCCACTAAACTTGTTGGGGAAGCCTCATCAACTATTTGCAAGAGTTCTGACCTGAATTTCCCATCCATCTTTATTAAATCAAAAATACTGACCTCCTTTTTCCTAGACTTGAGTAGTCTTGAAGCTTCTGATTCCTTAAGAGCATGGGCTCCATTTGACTTATCAAACTCCTCATGAGCTCTGCTCAATGCATGTCCAATGGCATCACTGGTATGTAAGCCGCCGGATTGGCATATTGTAATTTCACATTTTTCCTATACCACATGAACCGAAAGGTCGTTGTGAAGTGATGTATTTGTTTATCAGTCAATGAAAAGACATTGCGGTGACGCTCCGGTAACGACAAGCGGGATCGCCAGACTGCCTGTCTGGGCAATTTCGGCCTGTGGAGACGTCGTCGTAGTGAAGTATTCCTGAGATCTGAGTATTCTTGTTCTTGCCTTTGCTTAATTACATTGAGTTGTGATTAACACAGTAAGGTTAAATATGGATAATAAGTCTGTGCGATGGTAATTAATATTCCGGTGTTACGTACTGTTAAAGTCTAACCAGAGTTTTGACAGTAATCTGTATTAATCAGAGTCTTGAACATTAACGAACTGTTGATTGAATAAGTTAATTGGGAAAATTAAGTTACAGGGCCTCTGATTTATCAGACCCCTACCACTCCAAAGAACCTGAAAGAACTTTAAAATGCCTGTAATGTAACTGCGCATTTTAACATTGGCGCCGTCTGTGGGAAGGTGGCACAGACTGTGAATAATCAGTAAGGTGGAGTAGTACGCAAGTGGTGCAAAGGAGATATATGCCGGTTACTCGGTCCTGCGAGTCGTATCCGAAGTACAGGAGAGTCAAGCATCCCAGGATAGTACCAAATTTGTTAGGGACACCCCCAAGCGGCAGAAGTATAGACCGGTTAAGCCCAGTTGTTGAAGGAGCGGAGCCCGATAGCAGTGATCCCGGTAGAATTCCGGTGACACATGAGGAAATCCCAATAGATTCTGGTGTAATTTCGGTGCAGTTTGAAGAAGGTACAGTAACTTCGGAGTGTATAGGGACGCAGTGCGCAGTTGACCCGACACCGTCTGGTCAGAATTCGAACTTTTCCGAGGATAAAGTGGTGTTACCCAGAGAGATCATTACCAGTGAAAGAATACCTTGTTTTGGGGAAAGTTTGACAAATTCCGGTGACAGTTTGGTCCTAGTTGCAGGGAATTTACAGTTTTTCGGTGACCGTGTGATACTCCCTCGTGAATCTTCATTTCGGACACCACTGTTCGGGGCAAATTTGCCTACCTGGGATATCAAGGCTGAGGATAGACTCTTCGATTTGGAGATCCGTAAGAGATTGAACGCTATTTTCAAGCCGGAAAGTGAGCAGTCTGACCACACAGATTCTGAAGGACCAGAAACACCTCCTTAGAACTCAGGAGACAGCAACGGTACCACTATTAGCACCATGAGTGGACAACAACAGCAACAGCAGAAACAACAACAACAGCAACAGCAACAGCCCCTTCCACTTCGATCTGTTCCAACAGGGATGACGTACACCAAGTTCGGTGCATTTCAAGGTGACGACCCTGATGCACATGTGCGTACCTTTGAGATAAGTTATGCTATATTGAACCATCCAATCGATTCGGCGTACAAGGCCATCGTATTCCAGTCAACATTAGTCAATGAAGCAACGAGGTGGTTAATAGTGTGTGATATCAACCATTTCATTACCTATGAGGCGGTAAGGGATGCATTTTTGCAAAGGTTCCGGCTGAAGAAGAACCCTGCCGAAATTTTCGATTACTTGAAGAACAATAGATAGAAGCCGCACCAGACTGTTCAGGAATATGCCACATTATTTAGAACTCATTTAAGACAATTGCCTCCAACACATGCTAATTTACCGGATGATGTTATAACCCAGTGGTTCATTAATGGTTTGACCCGAGAGCTAAGACAAATCATGATCATCCGTTGTGTGGGAGCTATGACACTAGATGCTGTTATTGCGATAGCCCTGCAACTAGAGCATAAGGTTGGAGGATTCACCGAAGACTTGGAGTGGCTGAAGGCCAGTAAAAACGTTATAGATGATCCGGCTAAACAAATGTACTGTACCAAGTGCAAAAATCCAGGGCATACCAGTATCACCTGTGCCCTTAATTAGATGTATTGTGCCATCTGCAATACCACCGGACACTCAACCGAAAATTGTGCGTATAATGCTAAAGTGCAGGGACGAGCAGCTGTAAACGCCATTATACAAGAAGCAGGTCAGCCAGCAATCCACTATGTACCACCGTAGATGCGAAACAATCAACCGCAAGGATACCGAAATTACCGGGGACAGCGGAGTACCAACTTCAATGCAAATCGGGCAGACAGGTACATCAGCGGAAGGTACTTCCTTGCCACCACCTCGATGTCTTTTCTGCGGTGAGCTTGGCCACATCTGGAGATTCTACAAGGATGCAGCCGAATATAACAAAAGAAAGAAAGAGCGTCAGAACCCGATGACCAACATGGTCTATATCTCACCAGTGGAATCACAAGCAGCAGTGGTCCAGACAAGATCGGGAAAGAAGCTGCAACCCGCCGCCGAGGTGTTTGAATCAGGTATCCGTGAACAGCAGCGAATGTATACCAAGGCTAGTCAGTGGGCCGCTAAAGAACCAACTGTATTCCCTGATCCAATTCTGGTGACAAAGGCTCCTCTGCCAAAGGTGAGAGCGCATGAACAAGCCTTTACCCCAGTAACAAGAGAATCATCATCAGAATCAATGAAAAGTGCAGTTTCAACAGACCAGGTATGGGATATTCTCTCTAAGGCTTCAATTACACTCCCTTTGGGGCAGCTACTCGCCTTGGTGCCCGGAGTTAGGCAACAATTCCAACAATAGGTCTGTCCTGGATCGCCCAGTACTCCGACGACTGCAACAATACAATTGGAAACCGACTCTACGGTGGATCATTCAGTCCCCTTAATAACTGTCTGGCATAAAAATCACAAGATTACACAAGTGTTAATTGATGGTGGTTCGGGTGTGAATATAGCAACTGCAACTCTCTGCACAAAGCTAGGGTGGACACAGATCGAGCCCGTCCAATTTTCTGTCAGAATGGCAGACCAATCCTGAGTCCATCTGGTAGGACTCGTACGGAATATCAGGTACCACGTTCAAAATGACTTTCGTAGTCTTAGAACTACCAGAATCTAGCCTCGACTATAATCTTCTTTTCGGTCAGCCATGGTTGAAACAGGCCAAAGTTATACAGGATTGGTCAGCGCAGGAGTTGACTTTCAAAGATAACCACCGTAAATATGTTGTCAAACTGGATGCCATTCAGCCCTGTGAGCTTCATGCCAGACCATATGTAGCAGAGCCAGTCCACATGTTGGATGGCTTATCTGACGATGAAGAAGAGGCGTTTCTGAAGAACAATAAAGATTTGATTTCCTTAGGTACTATAGATCTGCAAGCTGTAGCAGACAACTGGAGTCTAGCAGCCTGTAAGGTTGTTCCTGTGTCCGGAGATGCAGATGCAGATGATAATGTGGCTATGGATGGAGCCACTCTACATCACCTTTTATAGTCAGCCGACGATCCAGTGAAACCTCGACAATTTTATGTCCCAGAAGACCAGTTAGTAACCTATAACTTGGGTGATGAGGCTAACCCGCATCCTGTTAAGATTAAGGCAGGATTGTCCGACGCATTTCAAGAAGATTTGATCCGGCTCTTGCATGATTTTTCTGATGTTTTTGCCTAGGACTATCACGATATGAAGGGTCTTGATCCACGGATCTATCAACATTGGGTCGTGCTCAAACCAGAGGCGAAGCCAATTAAACAATCTAGTTACCGAATGAATCCCAATTATGCAGCACAGGTCAAAGCAGAACTCGATCGGTTATTGAAGGTGGGATTCATTGTACCAATCGAACACGCTGAATGGATATCTCCGATCGTGATTGTTCCGAAGAAAAATAAGCAGCTACGAATCTGTGTGGATTATCGGAAACTAAATGCGACCACGGTACTTGATCCATTTCCTCTTCCCTTTCTTGACACAATGCTCGATAGAGTGGCCGGGCACGAGATGTACTCCTTTTTGGACGGCTATAGTGGTTATAACCAGGTCAGAATGGCTGAACAAGACATACTGAAAACAGCTTTCATTACAAACTGGGGAGTTTTTGCTTGTACGGTCATGTGGTTTGGGTTAAGGAATGCTCCCAGCACATTTCAACACTGCATGCAGGAAGTCTTTTCCCCTTACCTGACTACTTTTATGCAAGTTTATCTAGATGACTTCTCCTTATTTGGCAAGATTGCGGCGCACCTGTATCATTTACGATGGTGCTTTGAGAAATGCCGTGAATACCGACTCTGCCTGAACCCGACAAAATCTGTTTTTGCAGTTTCTTGTGGTAAACTCCTTGGACATATTATATCTGCCCAAGGTATCCAAGTCGATTCAGACAAAGTCACAGCTGTGTTGGAAGCACCCGTTCCTACAACGCCGAAAGAAGTTATGCGCTTCCTGGGTCAAATCCGGTGGCATGGCAGGCATCTACGATGGCTAGCCCATTTAGCAACACCACTAAATCGGCTAATGACTAGTACTCCAGGACAGTACGAATGGACCCCAGAATGCCAAACTGCATTCGATCGTCTAAAAGGATTATTGACGCAGGCTCCAATTTCGCAACCTCCTGATTGGGACTGCCCATTCCATGTCTTTGTAAATGCATCGGATATAGCCATTGGCAGTGTTTTAATGCAGCAAACGGACAAATGGTTTCGGCCTGTCTACTATGCAAGTCGCCGACTCACTCCTACGGAAAGGAATTATTCTGTGACCGAACGAGAATGTCTCGAGTTGGTGTATTCTGTAAAGAAATTCCGGCATTATTTACTCGGTCGTAAATTCACCTTTCACGTGGATCATGCCGCACTGGTATTTTTGGTTCGACAGCAACATTTAGGTGGTCGCTTGACTCGTTGGGTTTTATTGCTGCAGGAGTTCGATTATGAAGTGATTCATCGACCCAGCACCGCACATGCATTAGAAGATTTTCTCTCTCGATTGGATTCCGGTGAAGCTGCGATGGGTGTTGATGACACCACACCAGCAATTTACATTACTGAAACGGCTCGTGATGAATCGACAGGCCCTCCTGTGCCGTCTACCTACTATGATACGTTGTTAACTTTTCTGACTGATGGATGTCTTCCTCCTCATATGCATCCTGCTATGCGGCAGAAGATTGCAGTTTACAGTCGCCAATTCTGGTTGATTGTAGGACAATTGTACTATATGGATCACACTGGTGTCTTACTTCATTGTATTCTGCCACATGAAGGAGACTCAGTTATTACTATGGCACATTCAATACCCTCCGGTGGACATTTTGCAGCAGATCTCACTCATTGGAAGATTCTGCAAAGTGGGCTTTGGTGGCCTACCATGTACAAAGACGTGATTCAGTTTGTGCAGCAGTGGGACACTTGTCAACGGTCTGGACAGCCATTATAGAGACACTTCTTTCCTCTACAACCTGTATTACCTTTGGAACCCTTTCAGAAGTGGGGTCTTGATTTTATTGGACCTATCACACCACCAGCAACCCTTAACAACAATCGCTACATCCTAACATGTACAGATTATGCTACTAGGTGGGCAGAAGCTTGGGCCTTACGGTCCGCCACAGCTGTTTCGGTAGCAAAATGCCTGATGAAGGACATTTTCCCGCGTTATGGAATACCTTTGGAACTTGTGACAGACCAAGGAACCCATTTCGCTAATAATTTAATGCGAGTACTAACGCATACTTTTCAAATTCTGCATAAATTCAGTTCACCGTACTATCCCCATGCTAATGGTTTAACTGAAAGTACCAACAAGATGCTGTTGAGTATGCTTCGCAAATTGGTCATCGAATCACCAGAACGTTGGGATCAGTTACTACCCGCAATCTTATGGGCATATCGGACTACTTACAAGGTAGCAACTGGAATGACCCCTTTCAAGCTTGCTTATGGGTTGGAAGCAATCGCGCCGATGGAGATTGTCGTGCCAAGCTTACGCGTGGCCATAACTCATAAACTGTTACCCGAAGACTCTTTGCCATTTTGGTCGGACACACTCAGAGCCTTGGATGAACATCGCTGGGAAAGTTTTTTGACTCTTCAAGAAGTTCAGTTGCGGCAAGCCCGAACTCATGATCGCTTTCTCCAGACTCTAGTTTTTATGGTGGGCCAACTTGTGCTCTTTTACAGTGCTAAAGCAAATCGTGCTGCTGGGAAGTTTAAATTACGGTGGTTCGGTCCTTACCAGATTAGTGAGCAAGTGGGACCAACTACTTTTTGGTTGACTACCTTGGCCGGAATTCCTCTTCCTAAAGTGATTAATGGTTCAAAGCTACGCCCATATCACCAACCGTCTTATCACCGCTGACGTGTCCCTCATTATTCCGTGTGTCACTTATTTTCTTTTTATTTTTGTATTTTGGCTGACTATAAATCGTAAACCTCCTCGTTTTGCTACCTAAATATGATTAAGCCGCCCTGTGTTACTGCTTCTGCTCATGCATGCACGCCGTAATTATGAAGGTTATCATCTCCATACCGCACGATGATTAGGGTTTTCGTTCGCTTCTCGTTGCCAAGTGTCTACTTAATCTTCTTCTTTTCACTGTTAATTGCTATTGTGTCTGTGTGATCTGTGCACTATGTTTTCTGTGTCCTGTGTATTCGTGTCTTGTGACTTCATGTGCGCATCATGGAAGCGTTAGCTAATTTCACTACCTTCCATGACGGACTCCCTCAGGACGTGAGTGAGTTCTTGTGTATCCGCGGCCTGTTGAACTTCGCTGAATTGCCTTGGCATTCAGTGGAGTGTCACCCTTATTACGCGTAGATTATTGTTGCCATTGCCGCCACACCTGCTACGGAGTAGTGTTGGCCTATTCTGTGCTTACCGAACCGTGTCGTCATCACCTTAGCATCATTTGCTGAAGCATTTCGTCTGCCCATGGAAGGACGGGAGAATGGTCCTCTCCTTTCTATGACTACCATGGTCGAATTATTCCCCTGGCACTCATCGAATGAGTATGCCATTTTGTGTCGCCCTGACCCTGAACGTACCGCCTTACAGTTTCTAGTTGCTATCCTTAATTTACAGAAACGTACTTACGGGATTTCACGCCCATTTTATTCGATGATTGACATGGCCTCTCGTGAGCCTGTTAATTTCGCCTCGTTCTATTTCTGGCGCATTCACCGTGAATACGTTATGGTTATTAAGCACGTTAACAAGGGAGATCTTCCGCATTCGCGTCTACCACATATCCTTACCTTTCTTTTCCCAACCATTCAAGCCGCGCAACCCCCGCCAAAAGCTCCAATCTTGTTCCATGAAGAATCTGCCCAAGTGCTCGAAGATACAGAAGATAATGATGAAGATCTCTTCCAACTTCTCCACCGGAAACGCAGACGAATAAGCCCCTCTGAGAGTCAAGTACAAGGCTTCACTGCCGCCAATGAAGACGAGGTCTTCCATGACATCGCAACTTCAACAAACCTTGATTTGTCCGCCCAGTCTTCCCCAATCCAGCAACAGGACCAAAGTGTTTCCACCGCTGATACTAAAGAAAGCTCTTCTCGGGGAAATTATCAGCAATAGTCCCAAGAAAATGTGCAAGTTATTGTTGCGGAAATTCTCGATGAAGTGATCGCTTTGGTGGATTCTGTCATTGCCAAAACTGAAGCGACTACGCAGCAGACTACCGGAATCGTGTTAGTGCCCAACACTCTTATACCGACTCCTCCACCAATGCCTCCGGTCAAGCCCATTATCCCTGTTCAACCGATTGTTCCTGAAGAACCCGCTACCTCATCTTCTTCACCCAATTATTCTCCACCACGTTCCCCTCACCTATTAGCAGCTTCGTCATCCGAGCCACTTCCTCCTCTTCCTCTTTCGGTCCCCATGTTTACTGAGTTAGAATCAATGGGTCGTATGTTGATTCAATTTTCGTAGCAACTCCCAGTACAATTGAAGATGGCAACCGATAGTATCCGTCAAGAATTACAACACAAAGTCGATGTATTAGAAGTGGATATTACTCCATTGCAAGAGGAAGTAGATGCAGTGAAAGCTGAAAACCATGCTTTGCACGTACAGATTCAACAACTCCAAACTAGACTTGCCGAACAGGATTTGTTGATTATCCAAAGAGATGCTGATTTGGCTGAGTTAAAAGCCAAAAATGATTTATTAAGTGATTGTGATGCAGAGATTATACAGTTAAAACAGTTAGTACAAGATAAAGAAGATGCTTGCGTGGCACTTGGGAATTTATTGGAAGAAACGCGAGTATAGCTTGATGAAGTCATGCAGAAAGGACAGGAGATGGCTGATTTAGCCAAGCAAACTAATGTAGAACTCCAGCAAGCCAATGCCAATCTGTTTGAGGCAAATTCTGCTCTCAAATCTGAGATGATCTTAACCAGTCAACTTCAGAAGGAGGAAGCAGGGATCCGAAAGGAAAGAGATGCCTACTATCAGACCATTCAATATCAAGCTCAGGAATTGGAGAGAAGAGAAAAGCAATTAGGTGTGCAAGCTGACACACTTTCTAGAGTCGATAAACAGATCGAAGATATGAAATTGAGTCGCGATGCTGCCCTTGCAAATGTTTTCTACCTGCAAGAGGCCTTTTTGCACACGCAGACAGAAATTTTGCTGAGTCAAGTGATTGCCGCAAGCTCTGTTCGTACTGACGCATAGTTAGTCGAACTAGAAACCTTAAAAATAATGCTAGATTCTTTGAAACAGAAGATTTCCAGAACTTTTAAATTAGCTTACACCATGTATATACACGGTATCATAGATGAGCCCTAAATTTTGTTTCTGTTGCAGGTTCAAGTCCACCGTGCATGCCAGTGTAAGCCGCCGGATTGGCATATTGTAATTTCACATTTTTCCTATACTGCACGAACCGAAAGGTTGTTGCGAAGTGATGTATCTGTTTATCAGTCAATGAAAAGACATTGCGATGGCGCTCCGGTAACGACAAGCGGGATCGCCAGACTGTCTGTCTGGGCGATTGCGACCTGTGGAGACATCGTCGTAGTGAAGTATTCCTGAGATCTGAGTATTCTTGTTCTTGCCTTTGTTTAATTACATTGAGTTGTGATTAACACAGTAAGGTTAAATACGGATAATAAGTATGTGCGATGGTAATGAATATTCCGGTGTTACGTACTGTTAAAGTCTAACCAGAGTTTTAACAGTAATCTGTATTAATCAAAGTCTTGAACATTAACGAACTGTTGATCGAATAAGTTAATTGGGAAAATTAAGTTACAGGGCCTCTGATTTATCAGACCCCTACCACTCCCAAGAACCCGAAAGAACTTTAAAAGGCATGTAATGTAACTGCACATTTTAACAGGTACCTATGAGATTTTCTTTTTGCCTTGTATCTGCACATATGGTGGCTTTGTCTTCAGATGTCTCTTTGTCTTTGTTCAGCTCATTAATCCTTGATTCTTGACCTATGTCCAATTGAGCCTTCCCCTTGCTTCTTGTCTGCACTGTAAAAGATTCAATTTCTTTTAACTGCACCATCCTGGTAGATGGTGATAGCACATTGACTTGACCTACCATTTCTTCTTTGCACACAGAAATCATTTGAATGTGGGGACCAAATGATGATGCTTGGTTCTTAGGACAACAATTAGTATAGTGTTCTCTGACCTCTAGGCAGTTCTTGCAAGAAGGGGCATTTTCTGGTAAAGTGCATGTACTTTGGTAATGCCCACATTCTCCACATCCGAAACAAATAATTGGCCTCCTTGGCCCATTTCCAAAGTTATCCCTATGTCTAGGGTTGTAATTATTACCTTGATTGCGTGCTGCTTCCATTGCATTGGTTGGTGATAGGGCTCCTCCTTGTGTCCAATATGTTGTTGCAGACATTCCTCTTGACTAACATTCATGGGCCTCATGACCAGCTTTCCTGCATAGCTGACAAGTTATACTTAAAAGTGGACATTCACTTATCACATGACCCTGCTTGCTGCACATGGTACACCATAGGTCACTTTTGATGCCATCTCCCTTGAGTTCTTACAACTCCTGTCGAAGTTGAGCCAGCTCTTCTACTTGTGCTTCCTCTTCCTTTTGTAGCTTCAATGCTTCAACTTCCTGCCTCAACTGAGTTATCACACTCTCCTCCTCTTTGTGGGGCTTATGCCTTTTTAAGCTCTCAAGCTCTTTCCTTAGCTGAATTACTAGGTCTTCAAGTTCTACACGATATGACAAATTGGAAGAGCTTACCCCATACTGCTATCTAATTTGCTCCAATCGTGTAGTTGTATTGATGAACTCTTCTATGGAGGTTGTTGGCAACACTAATTCTTTGATTTTACATTGTGTAGTAACCGAAAGTGGTTTAGCTAACCATTTTTAATAAAGAAATCATGTGGAGGGTCTGGCAACTTAGCCATTAATTCCTTGGCTCTAGTTACAAACTCTAGATACGTTTCATCAAGACCTAGTCTCAAGTTTTTAGACTCATCAATGATTATCTCTGTAGTGTTCCCATGCTAGAATTGAGTTTTGAATGCCTCTTTCATTAAATCCCATGTGGTGAAATGGTTTTCAGCAAACTGGTTGAACCATTTATCTGCTAGCCCTTCTAATGTGGCAAGAAAGAGGATAAAAAAGGCATCCTCTCTTCCCATCAAACCTCTTGTTTTGCATAATGCTAAGAATCTCCTAATGTGCTCGTCCGGATCTTCTTGAGCTAAGACTTTGAAAGATGGAAATTTTATATTTAATCTAGAAATTAGAGTTTCCAAATCTACCTGACCTGCCATGTTCTTTGCTGACGATGATGATGACAATGGACTGGGGGATCTTCTAACAGCCTTCCTTCAATGTTTGAGACCAGGTTGCGGTCATGAGTTGTTCATAATCCTCTTAGGCTAAGAAAATTAATAAGAAGATTTCCCTCTTAACCCAATGAAGTAGCACTGTCAGCACTTGAATAATGCTTCTCCACACTACAATATTGCTTCTCCTATGCTCAAGCCTCCTTACGTCCCACCGGGCATGCCAAATTTTGTTGGGGGATTCTTGTGCAGAAAGGGACTTGAGTGTTTGTAGGAGAATGGAGAGTGAGAACAAGAATTAATGACACCGAAAGCTTCTGATCAATTAGGAAGATAAGAATACAAGCTTGTACATAAGCCAAATGCTCTGCACAATATGCCAAATACTAAATAATGCTCATGAAACAAGATTACAAAGTACTTAGAATCTGTCATCGACCTCTGCACCAGACCTCCACCTTCTCCAAGCTTGCCCTTGTGCACACCTTGCACCAAGCTTCCAATAAGGGGAGGGATGGACACCTTCTGTCAGCGCGCACCTTCAATGGG
The DNA here is from genome assembly GCA_020310875.1 of Ceratopteris richardii. Lineage (NCBI taxonomy): Eukaryota > Viridiplantae > Streptophyta > Polypodiopsida > Polypodiales > Pteridaceae > Ceratopteris > Ceratopteris richardii. Next base: position 44,611,091 of record CM035407.1, on the reverse strand, counting down.
ACTTTGGAACTCTTGATATTCCTTGCTTCACCTTCTCTGCATACAATCTAAGTCACTCTTCTTGCACCTTGCAATGGCTCTCTGTGTCGCGTGCACTCTCTCTGAATGTGTGTCTCTTCTCTCTCTTGCTCTAGAATATCTCACAATAGCTTGGTCCAACCAAGAATACTCCTTCCCTTGGGTGTCAGTTCACGTACACCCCTAACTCCCATAGCATCTTGGTGCTCACTTTGATGTCCCAAGATTGTCTCCAAAAGTGGGTAGCCAACAAATTCCTGTTTTGTCCTGTAGTGACTTTAGATTAAAACAAAAATTTTAATTGGGAGGCCATACTTTCACTTTTGCGTACGCTGCCGATTCACATACCTTCATATTTTGCCTTTTCATTCTTCAAATGTGCACCTAAGAGAGGGTCACCTGAACCTTCCAAAACACTTTGAACCTTAGAGAAATTACAGAAGGACACTCTGCAACCTGCATCCAACTTTCTAGAAATATAATCTTTGTGAACAATTAATTGTGCAAAACCTATGCAACTTGACGCCCGAACTTTGAATGCTTTGACTTTGCCCATGTTGACCTCAACCTTGAACATGTTGGCTTTGATCGCTTTGACTTTCATCCTTTGACTTTGATTGTGGTTGACTTTGAACAATATGAATTTTATGGGCTCAATAGTAGAGTATAGGTAAGTTCAAAAGGAAAGATGCAATGCACACCATGGAGCTTTAGTCTAGGGTCCAACATAGTGGAGAAGTGCATCAAAGAATGCATTGACATGGGGAATAGTAGGAAAGGATTTGAAACTCTCGAAAGAAACTCATAGAGGAAGCATCACTACTAGTGTGCACACAAGTGAATTCCTTGAGGATGTGGCACATAAGTCAGTGAAAAGATTGAATCTCCCTTTATCTTCAAATAAGAATCCACCTATCATATGATGTCTCAAATATGGGTGTGATCACTCTACCAATTTTTGCCCCCTAATGAAATCAAGGTTATGGAAATAGGCCATCCCATAATGGAGGAAACCTCCAATAATGTGAGATTGAATAGAGGACTAAAAATCATTTAATAGTAAAGTGTTTCTATAATAGGCAACCTATATGACAACACTAGTCTAGTGGACAAAGACCATTTAGATAGTAAGGCCAACCCCAATATCAGCAAGTCCAACCCTAATATTAACAAGGCAAAACCCAATGTTGCTTGGTCAACTTTAACCACCACATTCCAACCAAGTAGTGCCACTAAAATACATGATGGAAGAAAACTCTAGAAGAGCATTAGTTCTAGTCACACATGTGATTGAATCTAGGGGTTCTAACTCCAACTATGGCTATGGCTATGGTACCTATGTGGAAGATCCCAATGAGTGTCCTTTGAGACAATAGTATAAAACCAAAGCCTGGTATCAAGGAAAACAAACCTTTAGAGACAACATTCTTGAACACTCGAGTATTTGGTATACGAAAGAGGTCCATGCTAGAGGTGCAATGCTGATCACTTTATATGTGATTTTCTACATGCACATGCACAAGCCCCTCAACAAAAACCAAAATTTGGATTTTATAAAGGGTGTGGCATCAATCATGTGCTCAAGGGTTGTCCCAACAATGTCGCTTCAAGGTTGTGGTATCAATCATGTGCTCAAGGATTGTCTCAAGGATTTTATCAAGGGTGTGGCATCAATCATGTGCTCAAGGACTGTCCCAAGAATCCAAACACTATAAAAATGATGCCTTTCAATGTGGTTTCTAAATCCTAACACTATTAAAATGATGCCTCTCAATGTGGTTTCCCATATACCATCAAGTAGTGATAGCAACAACATAAAGCACATTTAGGTGCTCACAAGAGTGTAGGATAAACCCAAAAAAATGCTGATCTCATCTCAAGTGAAGACCTGAATATTGATATATTTTGGTAGTGATGTTTGTAAACACATTGAGGACTGTTTGAGCAATTTTTTTCCTCTTTAGGAGGTTTTTTTCCCCAACTTGTATGTACGCCTATAACCCTAACAGGTCACTTATCTCTTTGTACATTCACTTGGTAATTCATTCAGTGTTGTGCTCCAAGCTTCTTCTTCTTCTTCTTCTTCTTTGTGTTGTTTATGTGCTTCTATAGATCTGTTAACTGCGGACAAAACGGCCAATGTTAAGGCCAGTGTTGAATTAAGGCGTTGTTCTAACTATCAGCACGTGTCAAACGAATCGTGGGTTCTTGGGAGTGGTAGGGGTCTGTTAGACAGAGGCCCTGTACTTAGTTCCCCAAAATAACCGATTCAGTTGCAGCAATAAAATGCTATTGACAGTTCTATCTGAATCTACTGTCTTTAGACAATGTCATCACAGTCTTAGCTCAGCCACCAGTAACAAGTAGACTGTACCAGACTTATCTGTACCTTGGTACCAAATTACTTCAGACTAATAGGCTACTATAACAGTAAGACTAATACACACTAGAATTACCTTTAACTATAGGTAATTCTCACCGTATAAGGGCAGATCGAGAACAACACTACTTCTGCACAATGTTCTTAGGGAAAGATTACTACATTCACACAGACTTATCAGTACTTAGCAGTTCAGCAAGGAGAAGAGCACTAAGTCGTACATCTTAACAGAACAATTCGTCATAACGATCCACAGTAACTTTTTTCAGACAGCGTTCCAACGACTTACTGAATGGAACTAAATTCACAGTGTAACCGAGATTGACAGATAACAACACAGAGTACAACAGAGTACGCAGAGCTTAGACAAAGACACACTACAGCAACACTCAGACACTCAATCAGACGAACAGTCTGGTGCTACTCAGAATTGATTCGAAAACCACCCTCTTGGGCGACGATCCGATGAGTACAGGATATAATTAAGGTTCACTGCGCAAACTCAATCAAGAAAGAACAACACATATACACACAACGTACCAGAGTACGCAGAAACTAAACAACACACACTACCACAACGTTCAGACAGACAACCAGATGAACAGTCTGGTGATAACACGAAAATAGGCCAAAATCCCCGCGCTCTAGAGCACTTCTTTTCATTGCTTTATATAAGATTTACAAATATGCGCGTAACTACCTTTCGTGTGTGTTTTACAAAGATTTCCGTTACACCTGTCCCAATCCGTCGGCTGACTAACACTGGCACGCACGGTGGACTCGAACCCGCAAGTTTTTACAAAATTACTGCTTATCGACTATTCCTTCTAAGTATATGTTTTGGGCTAATCTAAATGTACGGGCGATCTTTTTCTTAAGGGTTTCTAATAATTGTTTTAATGTATCGGGTTCTAGTACCTGGGCATCTACTCTAACAGAACTTATGGCTATGGCTTCGGTTAACAAAATTTATGCTTGCGTTTGCAGAAAGGCCTCTTGCAGATAAAAGTCATTGGCCAATGCAACATCTCTGGACGTCTTCATTTCCTTGAGTTGTTGCTCCATCTTCTGTACTCTTTCTTTAATGTTTGCCAGTTGGTTTTCGCGCCTCTCAATCTCCTGAACTTGAAAATCTACAGTCCTGATGTATGAGTCCTTCTCGTGTTTGAGATTGGCAATGAGCTTCGTGTCTACCCTTCCTTTGTTAAGTAGTGCTTGAGCATATTATTTACGTCTGCCAAATTTTCGTTGGTTCTCTGCAGTTCTTCTTCTGTTCTTTTCTGCTGCAACTGCTGTTCTTGACTCTGCTGCACCAGTTCTTGTAATTGCTTTCTGGTTTCTTATAGTAGATTGCCCAATGCAATTTGGGCGTCTTCTTTGTCTTGTATATCCTGCTTCATTTTGCTGATTTCTTCATTGGCAATCTGCAGTAACTCTTCTTTCCTTGTAAGTGTTGCCACTACCGCATCTCTCTGATTGATCATCATTTCTTGTTCGGTGAGTTTTGCCTGTAATTCCTTCAATTGCTCTTGCAGGGATTGGTTTTCAGCTTTGGCAATTAGTACTTCTTCCTGTAGGGGGCTGATGTCAGCTTCTAGCATGTCAACTTTATGTTGTAGCACGTTGCGGATACTGTCTCTGGCTGCTTTCATGTGGATGGGCAGTTGCTGAGATAAATTGATCAGAACTTGACCCATATTGGCTAGTTCGGGAGGACCTCAACGATCAAGGAATATAGAGGTTCCCGGTACTTCCCGGGAGGTCACCCATCCCAGTACTGTTCCCCCCAGAGCTCGCTTAACCGCGGCAATCTCTTGCCACTAAGCTACACTCTTGTGGTGTTTGAAGAAGGGGAAAGACTAAGGTTGGCATTACCTTGAACAAGTTTTGGTCCCTCAAAGCTTCATTTTTGCTTTTAAAGCCTATTTCTGAAGCAATTTTGGGGTGTTTTTGGAGCCATTTTGGAGTACTTTCGCACGTAGTTCTCTTCACACAGGTCCAAGAACATCAAGAAGAGTGTTCCTTGTACTTCTCAGACAATAAATATCAACCTTTGGGGCTGTATTTTCAGCCACACTCGTAAAACTACAGGTTTCTCGAGGGGCTTTCAGTTTTGGTGGGAGCAGTCGCTGCAAATTTATGCAGGTTTTTAAAGCCTAAAACATCAGAGTTGACAGACACTTGCAGGTGTTATTGGCTAGTTTTTTGGGCTGTGTATTCAGCCTTTCAGTGTCATTTTACTGCATATATTGAGCACATACACACCATGTACGCTTCTGTGGATACCGCTTATGTACGTCCATGTGGGCATTGATATAGCGGTTACGTTCTTTGCATAAAGCCTTTTACGTTTGATAAAGAGGGTCGTGGTGAGGTTTTCTTAACTGGGAGACACCCAGATGTCGGGGTCTCTTCGGTGATGCAGGTGGAAGACTTACCCAGCCTCGCCATAGGAGATGTATGATAGTTGTTCATAGGTGCTCGATAAGCCTAGTTGGCTTCTATTGGGTAACTGATTATATGCAGTGGAGTCAGTGATTCACTATGCAGGTAGACATGTTAGTACTTGCAGTTTTATGATACTTTGACACTGGTCATATGCTAATTTTGCAGAGGATACTCTGGCAAAATTTTTCCAGATTTCTGGTTTAGTCAACTATATAGTGGTCGATTTACTCCTTGATACACTTATTTGTTGGTGTTTGGACTCTTCTAGCTCCATTATCATTCTATTCAGTTCTCTACGATCATGGCATCAGAGGTCTCAGGCACATCCGGTGGATCAGGGTCTAGTGCTAGCGTTCCGAGGAGGAGCTATAACTTGCAGGGCAAAGACCATTTTGAGATCCGAAAATTTGATGGCACAAACTTTGCTCTATGGAAGAATCAGATTAAAGATGTGCTGATTCAAAGAAGGCAATGGAAGCCAGTAAATGGGATTTCAAAGAAGCCTGCTGACATGGATGAAGATGATTGGGATGAGTTAGATGAAATGGCCAGGTCTACCATTCGCTTGCACCTAGCAGATAATGTTTACTTTACAGTATTAGACTGTGAAAGTGCAGAGGAGCTTTGGAAGAAGTTATGCAATACATATGAAAAAGAGACGGCATCAAATAAAGTATATCTGATGCGAAAATTATATGACCTTCGTATGAAGGACACAGATAGTGTTGCTGCTCATCTAAATGAGTTTGATGCCATATTCTCCCAGTTACAGGCTCAGAAAATGGATATGGACAATGAAATGAAAGCAGTATTGCTGTTATGCACCCTGCCATCATCATGGGATACATTTTGCACAGCTATTAGCAATAGTGCACCAGGTGGTAAACTCGTCTATGATGACATATGTGGAGCACTCTTGAGTGAGGAGATTCGTAGAAAATCTATGGTTGGCACTCAGAGTGGAGATGCATATAATGTTCGTGATTCTTACCAAGGAAAGAATCAACAACGTGGCAGGAGCAAGAACAAGGAAAAGAATGGTCAACGGAATAAGAGCAGAAGTAAATCAAGGAAGAGGGATATTGAATGCCATTATTGTCATAAGAAAGGACACATGAAGAAAGACTGTTATGCATTAAAGAATGCTAAAGGTAAAGGACAGAATGTTGATGGGCATGTTAAACAGTTACCTGCACCATCTACTTCGACTGTGAAGATTGAAGAAATTAATGCTATTTCTGATGATGCTGATGTGTTGACACTTGATAGTACTGTGCCATCTGAGGCACTTATGGCTGATTCTCTTTCCCACACCTGGCTGCTAGATTCTGGTGCTTCTTTCCATGTGACACCACATAGAGAATGGTTCTCTAATTATGCAGCAAAGTCTCTTGGTACCGTGAGACTTGGTGACTCTTACCAGTGTGATGTTGTGGGGATTGGAGATGTGGTTGTGCAGTTCATTGACGGTTCAAAATTTACTATGCATAATGTATGCCATGTACCTCAGTTATCACGCAGTTTGATGTCAGTTGGTCAACTTGATGACCTTGGTTACAAGGTGGTCTTCTATGCTCAGTCCTTTCGTATATCAAAGGGCAATATGGTTATTGCAAAAGGAAGGAAAGTTGGCTCACTTTACCCTTTATTTGTATCACAGAAAGAACACTTGTTAGTTGTTACTGAACAGCCTATGGCTTGTATTTGGCATGGTCGTTTGGGCCATATATCTCGTAGTGGAATGGAAAATCTTTCTCGTTCTGGCTACTTACCTGTGTTATCTTTCTCTGATTTTTCATTTTGTGAGCATTGTCAATATGGAAAGCAAACCAGAAATGTGCATAAAACACACATTGACTCTTCAATTCAGCCTTTAGATCTTGTTCATACAGATGTGTGTGGTCCTATGCCCACTAGGTCCTTAGGTGGTTCTCTTTACTTTGTTACTTTCATAGATGATGCTACTAGAAAAGTCTGGGTATATCCTATCAAATCGAAGGATGATGTATTCCCTACTTTCAGAAAATGGCTTGCTTCAGTTGAGACTGAAAAAGGAACTAAGCTTAAGGCTTTACGTTCAGATAATGGGGGTGAGTATACCTCACATGAATTCAGCCTTTTCTGTCAGTGTAGAGGGATTCGTAGAGAGTTTACAGCTCCTTATACCCCAGTACAGAATGGTGTAGCTGAGAGGATGAATAGAACTATTCAAGATAGAGTAGTCTCTATGTTGCATCATGCAAACCTCTCACAAGGTTTTTGGGCAGAAGCAGTATTGACTGCAGTTCATGTGATTAACCTTTCACCTAGTACTGCCAAAGGTCTGAAAGTGGCACAAGAGTTATGGACAGGGAAACCACCATATTATGATCATCTTCGAGTTTTTGGGTGTGAAGCATATGTTCATATACCCAAGAATCTTAGACAGAAGTTGGACCATAAGTCAAAGAAATGCATTTTTCTTGGATATGGTCGAGAAGTACAATTTGGATATCGCTTATGGGATCCTGAAACACGGTCAGTGATCAGAAGTAGTGATGTCATTTTTAATGAGTCTAAGATGCATAAACAGCCGATTAAGGAGGTTGAAGTGAGAAGAGTGGTGTTTGAGGATACTAGTCCTCCGGTTAGCATGCATAAAAATGCTGCACATAGGGATGTTCAAGAGAATGTCCATTCAGATCAGTCTGCACATGTTCCTGTTCAGCAACCATTGAGACGTTCTGCACGTGTCTCATATCCACCTGATAGATATGTTCCAGGTTTAGATTTTGTTATGCTAACAGATGCCGGTGAGCCCTCTTGCTACAAAGAGGCTATGCAGACAGAGGATCATGTCAAGTGGGAGCGTGCCATGAAGAGTGAGTTGGATTCTATTCACAAGAATGGTACTTGGGACTTAGTACCTTTGCCAAAGGGAAGGAAAGCTTTACCATGTAAATGGGTATATAAGCTGAAATTCACATCAGATAGTGCTTCTCCAAAATATAAAGCACGACTTGTTGCAAAGGGTTTTAAGCAACAACATGGTGTTGATTTTGAGGAAATCTTCTCCCCAGTGGTCAAGATGACTACTTTGCGCATGTTGCTTGGATTCGTTGCAATGGAGGACTTAGAGCTAGTCCAAATGGATGTGAAAACAGCTTTCTTGCATGGAGATCTTACAGATGAGATCTATATGGAACAACCAGAGGGTTATGTAGTTCCTGGCAAGGAAAGTCTAGTTTGTAAGCTCAAGAAGAGCTTGTATGGACTTAAACAGTCTCCTAGACAATGGTACCAAAAGTTTGATGCTTTTATGAAGTCCCAAGGCTATTCTCGGAGCAATGAGGATCATTGTCTCTACACAAAGAGATTTTCTGATGGCAGCTTGATATGCTTGATACTTTACGTCGATGATATGTTGATTGCTGGGAAGTCCTCTTATGATTTGTCAATTCTCAAAAAGAAGTTGAGTCAGACATTTGATATGAAGGATTTGGGGGATGCCAAACATATTCTTGGCATGCGCATTACTCGTGATAGGAGTAAAAGATGCATATACTTGTCTCAAAGTGAGTACATATCCAAAGTACTTCATCGATTCAATATGCAGGGTGGAAAGGCATTGAGTACACCTTTACCCACATATGTGAAATTGAGCAAGGATGACTGCCCCAAATTCATGACCAAAATTCCCTATCAGTCTGCTGTTGGTAGTCTCATGTATGCTATGGTAGCTACGAGAACAGACATTGCATTTGCAGTGGGAGTTGTGAGCAGATATATGTCTAATCCTGGCAAGAAACATTGGGAAGCGGTCAAAATGATTTTGAGATATCTGAGTGGCACTAAGGACAAGTGTCTATGCTTAGGTAGAGGGAAAGCATCCATTATTGGTTACACAGATTCTGACTATGCTGGTTGTGTAGACAATCGTAAGTCTACATCAGGGTACATTTTTCATTTTGCTGGAGGTGCTATCTCTTGGAGATCTCGTCTTCAAGAATGTACAGCTGTTTCCACCACAGAAGCAGAGTATGTTGCAGCAAGTGAGGCATGTAAGGAAGCATTGTGGCTTTCTCGTCTTGCTTGTGATATGGGTTTGCCTCAGCATGTACCTCACTTGCTCAGTGATAGTCAGAGTGCCATTGCTTTGGCTAAGAATCCGGTCTATCATGCAAAGACCAAGCACATTGAGGTGAGGTATCACTTCATTAGAGATTGCTTAGCCACTGAGAGCATTATTCTTGAGAAGGTTCACACTCGAGATAATGCTGCAGATGCTTTGACTAAAGCTCTACCACAGGATAGCTTTCGACACTGTTGTCACTTGATGGGGGTTACTTGATTCTTGATCTTACACAGTCACTTGTATACTGTGTAACATGCCCATCAGGTGGGAGATTATAATCAAGGGTGATTCTAGTATGACAAAGGTCATCTTAAATGTGGTACCTTGTAAAGTTATGGGTACATTTCGTACAAGTCCTACGGGATGGACCCTTGACTGGTCGGCCATTCTGACAAAAAACTGAACTGGTTCGATGTTGGTCCACCCTAACTTTTTACATAATGCAGCAGTAGCAATGTTGACACCAGATCCTCCATCAATTAGTACCTGTGGGATTTTATGATTTTTATACCATACCGTATTTAAAGGAACTGAACGATCGACCGTAGAATCAGGTTCCGGTTGCACTGTTGCCGTTGCTGGAATACAAGAAGGCACAGGGCTGAATTGCTGTTGGAATTGTTGTCGAACTCCCAGTACTAATGCAAGTAGTTGGCCCAGAGACAGAGTGATAGATGCTTTAGATAAAGTTTCCCAGGCCTGTTGTGATTGGGTTGCATGCTCCACCGGTTTTGAAGTTGATGCGTCTGCTGAAGATGATGGGCCTGCTGCGGAATTGGAATCCTGTTGTTGTGTTCCTTCTTCAGTTATTGGATTCTGGGTCACCGGAATAGGATCTGGGAAGACTGGAGGTTCTGTGGTGGTCCATTGACTAGCCTTGTTGTACATCCTTTGTTGTTCGTGTATACCTGGTTCAAATAATTCTGCTTCTGGCTGCAGTTGTTTGCCGGAGCGGGTCTGAATTACTTCAGCTTGCGTTTCCACTGGTGTGATTTGTACCATATTAGCCATTGGGTTTTGACATTCCTTCTTCCTCTGATCATACTCAGCTGCATCCTTACAGAATCTTCTAATGTGACCAAATTCACCACAGAAATGACAACGCGGTGATGGCAAATTGGGATTTTCCGGTGCTGGTCCGACCTGCCAGCGGTTTGCGTTGTAGTTGTTGTTTCTCTGTCCTCTGTAATTTCGATATCCTTGTTGCTGATTGTTCCTCATTTGTAGAGGTACATAATGATTGGCTGGTTGTCCTGGTTCCTGTATAATAGCATTGACAGTTGCGGTTCCCTGCACTTTGGCATTGTATGCACAGTTTTCGGTGGTGTGTCCAGCAGTGTTGCAGATAGCATAGAATAGCTGATTAAGTGCACAAGTGGCACTAGTATGGCCTGAATTCTTGCATGTGATGCAATATACTTGTCTGGTCATATCTTCGGAGATATTTCTATTTGTTTTTAACCACTCCAGATCCTCTGTAAATCCTCCAACCTTGTTTTCCAGCTGTAAAGCCATGGCAATCACTGCGTCGAGCGTCGTAGCTCCTACACAACGTATGATCATAATCTGTTTAAGTTGTGGAGTCAAGCCATTGATAAACCATTGAGTAATAACGTCATCCGGTAGGTTGGCATGTGCTGGTGGTAACTGCCTTAAATGAGTCCTGAATAGTGTGGCATATTCCTATAATGTTTGATTTACCTTCTGTCTGTTGTTTTGTAGATAGTCAAAAATTTCGGCTGGATTCTTCTTTAGCCTGAATCTTTGCAAAAAGGCATCTCGTACTGCTTCATAGGTGCCGAAGTGATTAATATCATATTCTGTAAGCCATCTAGCTGCTTCATTGACCAATGTAGACTGAAAGACAATAGCTTTATACGCCGGATCTGGTGGATGGTTAAGTACTGTGTAACTTATCTCAAATGTGCGTACATGAGCATCTGGGTCATCCCTTGGGAATCCACCGAATTTAGTGTACGTTACTCCTGTTGGAGGCCGCCTAGGTGGACATAGCTGTTGTTGCTGTTGTTGTTGTTGTTGTTGTTGTTGTTGTTGCCCATTCATCGTGCTCATGGTTGTATGATGACTTTCTCCTGTATCCAGAGGCTGAATATCCGAACTATTGGAGTCTGTATCGCTGGCCTGTGCGCTTTCTAGTTCGATAATCTTGTCCAGTGTGTTTCGAATCTCAGTTTCGAACAAGTTTCCTTCCTTCTTGATGTCGAGTGTAGGGGAACTTACTCCAAAAAGCAGTGAATGGGCTGAAGATTCAACAAAAAATGGTAAACCGTCGCCAAAAAACTGCGATTTTGTTACCGAAATATCATTGGAATGTGCCGAATTTTCGCCAAAATAAGGTGTTTTTTCGCCTTCGCAAATTACTTTGGCTAAAGTGTTTCTAGTCGTAAACAAATTTGAATCTTTATCCAAGATTGTTAAACTATCTTCAGGCTTCGTTCTGGTAGATTCTGGAGTTACTATGTCTTCGATAGACTGTGCCGAAATAGTACCGGAATGTACCAGAGGCGTAACACGTTCCACCGGAATATGACCGGAATCACTTCTAACGTTCTTGACTTTCTTGACAACTGGGTCAGACCTAGTTGTATTTCTACCTCCCGGAGTTGTCTTTAGTAAATTAAGTACTCCAGACTGACGGTTCTTGGGATACGTTTCACCGGATCGAGTAACTGGCATGTATCATCTTTTGTACTAATCGTGTAGTATCACTATCGATTAAAATTTTATAATCATGTTTCCACAACAAGTTTGCAACAATCTGGTTCTGTTGCTACTTTCGATAAACGAACGGTAATCTTGATGTTCGATTTCGACAGACGAATGACGATCTTGATGCCACCTTCCCACAGACGGCGCCAAGTGTTAACTGCGGACAAAACGGCCAATGTTAAGGCCAGTGTTGAATTAAGGCATTGTTCTAACTGTCAGCACGTGTCAAACGAATCGTGGGTTCTTGGGAGTGGTAGGGGTCTGTTAGACAGAGGCCCTGTACTTAGTTTCCCAAAATAACCGATTCAGTTGCAGCAATAAAATGCTATTGACAGTTCTATCTGAATCTACTGTCCTTAGACAATGTAATCACAGTCTTAGCTCAGCCACCAGTAACAAGTAGACTGTACCAGACTTATCTGTACCTTGGTACCGAATTACTTCAGACTAATAGGCTACTATAACAGTACAGTAGTCCAACCTTCACCAAGACAGCGCTCACAGTCAAGCAACCGGATCACAGAAGGTACCTATGGTTTCAACCTACAGATCTGAAGACTAATACACAAGGGAATTACCCTTAACTATAGGTAATTCTTACCGTACAAGGGCAGATCGAGAACAGCACTACTTCTGCACAATGTTCTTAGGGAAAGATTACTACATTCACACAGACTTATCAGTACTTAGCAGTTCAGCAAGGAGAAGATCACTAAGTCGTACATCTTAACAGAACAATTCATCCTAACGATCCACAATAACTTTTTCAAACAACGTTCCAACGACTTACTGAATGGAACTAAATTCACAGTGTAACCGAGATTGACAGATAACAACACAGAGTACAACAGAGTACCCAGAGCTTAGACAAGACACACTACAGCAACACTCAGACACTCAATCAGACGAATTGTCTGGTGCTACTCAGAATTGATCCGAAAACCACCCGCTTGGGTGACGATCCGATGAGTACAGGATATAATTAAGGTTCACTACGCAAACTCAATCAAGAAAGAACAACACATATACACACAACGTACCAGAGTACGCAGAAACTAAACAACACACACTGCCGTAACGTTCAGACAGACAACCAGACGAACAGTCTGGTGATAACACGAAAATAGGCCAAAATCCCCGCGCTCTAGAGCACTTCTTTTCATTGCTTTATAAATCTTTACAAATATGCGCGTAACTATCTTTCGCGTGTGTTTTACAAAGATTTTCGTTACACCTGTCCCAAGCCGTCAGCCGACTAACAGATCCCAAACTCCAACAATTGGTATCAGAGTAGGCCACCACTTCATCTAGGGCATCATCAGCATCCCTCCGATCACAGTCTTAGAATCGCATGAAAATTGGTGAGCATCCTCAGGGTTATTAACAGTTCAAAATAAGTTCACTATCTAGCATCGAAATTTTGATCTGAGATCGTTTCGACCTCCGAACACACTATCATAGTGCTTGTGTAGGCAATTTTGTCCTTTTATGCCAAACATATATACAGGTTTTGATACGCTAGTACAAGTGCCTCAAAGTCTACTACAAGTTTAGCAGATCTCAATAAGGTGGTTCTCTTCAACTTTTTGAGATACAATCATTTTTTGCGTCAAAGTATTTAGTTAGTGGACATGGATGAAAGCAATGATGTATTTTGTATGTTGGGTGCTAAGGACAAGCTGTATAATACTAGTTACACGTTATGGAAATATATGATGTTGTTGATATATTTAGGTAGTGATGTGTGTGAACACTCTAGGACTGCGGGGGCACTTTTTTCCCTCTTTAGGAGGTTTTTTCGCCCCGTGTTGTATATACGCCTATTGCCCTAATGGGCTACTTATCTTTGTACATTCTCTAGTAATACATGCAGTCTTGTATTTGTGCTCCAAGCTTCTTCTTCTTCCTTGTGTTGTTCACGTGCTTCCTCAGACGTCTAACTCCAACAATTGGTATTAGAGCAGGTCGTTGCTTCATCTAGGGCACCGTCGACACTCCTCCGTTTACAGTCTCACATTCGCACGAAATTTGGTGAGCATAGTCAAGGTGTTTCAGAGATCAAAACTGCTTCGCTCTGTGGTGCCAAAATCGCAATCTGAGCTCGTTTCGGCCTCCAAATGCACTATCATAGCGCTAGTGTAGGCTATTTTGTCCTTTTGTGCCAAAGGTATATACCACTTTCTGTTTGCCAGTATAAGCATCTCAAAGTCTGCTACAAGTCTAGTAGAACTCATCTGGGTAGTTCCGTTCAACTTTTGAGATACAGTCAATTTTTTGCATCAAGGTATTTTAGTCATCGGCCATGGCTGAAAGCAGTGATGTATTCCGTATGTTGGCTGTTGAGGATAAGTTGGATGGTACCAACTACCCATTATGGGCTTATATGATGCGACATGTATTGGTTGCAAAAGGATTGTGGAACATTGTGCAGGGTGTTGAAAGACGTCCTGTTACACCTGTAACAACAGGTACTGCAAATACAGGTGCTCGAGTTGATGAAGATGGTGTTGAAGATGATATTCTGCAGATTCTTGTTCGTGCTGCTATTTCTGTTGCACCTACTGTAGAGCAAATTCGTTGGGATGGCAGAGATGCTCAAGCACATGCATTGATAGCTTTGTCTGTGAAACGTGCTATTATTCCTCAGATTCGCTCTTGTAGAACAACAAAGGATGCTTGGGATACACTTACCACATTGTACCAGGCTAGGAATGAGGCTCGTGTTGCTTACCTCCAAAAACAGTTCGAGAGTGAGCACATGAATGAAGATGATTCTATGGATAGTTTTCTAACAAAGATCAAAGACTTGAAGAAACAATTGATTTCTGCTGATGAGGTTATACCAGATAGCTCACTTGTGCAGACCGTTCTGAATGGTCTTCCTGATTCATATAAGAGTTTTGCTTCTACTCTTCGATTGATGATGAAAGGAAATCCAAATGCCTTGTCATTTGAGGAGTTAGTTTCTGTTCTGTTACAGGAAGATCAGTCCAGGTAGAATAGGTCCATTATGCATGTTGCGGATCAAACTTTCCTGGCTAGTTAGAAGGGCAAAGGAAAATGGAGCTCTTCTACTAGTAAGCAGAAATCTGCAAATGCTGCACATTCGAAGAACCAGGATAAAGATGAGAAGAAATCAGAAAAGCAAAAATTGTTTTGCAAGTACTATAAAGGGAATGATCATATCATAAAGAACTGTCCAAAACTGGCTGGAAAAGAGGCAAAGAAAAAGGAGGCTGGAATGGTTGTTGGAGAAGCCTCTACACCAAAAATAGAGTCTGCTAATCTTGTGCAGGAAGAAGAATGGGCGTTTACTACTATTTGCAGTTTTGACCCATCTTCTCATGAGCAGTGCATGTCTGCAGTGGACTCAGATGTTTGGTACTTTGACAGTGGGGCGACCAAACATATTACCTTGCAGCGCAGTTTCTTCTCTTCACTCGAGCCTACTCCTACACGGAATACTGTCACATGTGCCAAGAACTCCTCTTATCATGTTATGGGAGTTGGTAAGATCATTCTGACTACTGTTGATGGTAGTTCTTTCACCTTGTTAGATGCTTTATTTGTGCCAAGGATTAAGAAGAATCTGTTATCAGTTTCTGCATTAGCCAAGATTGGTTTGGTTGTGAAATTTGTTGATGACAGATGTATAGTTCACGATTTGTCAAATGGTGATGTTATTATTGCTTCTGGCATTTTATGTCGTGGGCTGTATAAGCTCATAGACTATGAAAGACTGTGAATGATTCGGCATGTACAGTTCATGATTCTCAGGCTATCTCAGATGCAAAGCTTTGGCATGCATGGTTTGGTCATCTGAATTTTGCTAGTTTGCTACGCTTGCACAAATATGATATGGTGTCTTCTTTGCCCAAGCTTGAGGCACCTGGAAAACATGTATGTGAAGGCTGTATTTTGGGCAAAATGCAGCATTCCTCCTTTCCAAAAGATGGTTCAGTTCGGGCTACGCAGAAATTGCAGCTTGTACATAGTGATGTCTGTGGTCCTATGTAGACACCTTCTTTTGGAAACTATCTTTACTTCGTGACTTTCATTGATGTTTTTTAAAGTAACCCATTAGGGCAATAGGCGTATATACAAGCCGGGGGAAAAAAACCTCCTAAAGAGGGAAAAAAGTACCCCCACAGTCCTAGAGTGTTCACACACATCACTACCTAAATATATCAACAAATCCCCCCCGAGAGTGATGCGGTGAATAAGTAGCTGGCACTCATGTATAAGGAAGTGCCAAGCTATGAGGAAATCACTCCACAAAAGGAAGTAAGCCCAAAGCTTTGCGGAAAGCTTCAAACTTCTCCCTAGGCAGAGCCTTCGTGAAAAGGTCTGCAATGTTCTCCTGCGTGGGCACATATGCCAAGCTGATCTCCCCAGCAGAGAACCTCTCCCTGACATAATGAATACCAGAAAAGAAATGAGGCTCATGTTGCTTACCTCCAAAAATAGTTGGAGAGTGAGCACATGAATAAAGGAGATTCCATGGACAGTTTTTTGACAAAGATCAAAGATTTGAAGGAGCATTTGATTTCAGCTGATGAAGTCTTGCTAGATAGTTCACTTGTGCAAACTATTCTTAATGGTCTTCTAGATTCATATGAGAGTTTGCCTTCTACGCTTTGATTGATGATGAAAGGCAATTCAAATGCCTTAACATTTGAGGATTTAGTCTCTGTTTTGTTGCATGAAGATTAGCACAAGTAGAACAAGTCCATTATGTGTGTTGCAAATTAAGCTTTCTTCGCTAGTAAGAATGGCAAAGGTAAAGGATCTCATCTACTAGTAAGCAAAAATCTACCAATGCTGCACAATCAAAGAAGGAAGACAAAGATGAGAAGAAAACAAAAATGTAGAAACCGTTTTGCAAATATTGTAAAGGAAATGATCATATTATAAATAGTTATCCAAAACTGGCTACAAAAGAGGGAAAGAAGAAAGAGACTCGAATGGTTGTTTTAGAGACCTCTATACCTGAAATAGAGTATGCTAATCTTGTGCAAAATGAAGAATGCATGTTTACTATTGTATACAATTATGACCCATGTTCTCATAAGCAATGTATGTCTACAATAGACTCAGATGTTTGGTAATTTGATAGTGGGGCAACCAAACATATTACCTCATAGCAAAGCTTCTTCAATTCGCTTGAGTCTACCCCTATAGCAAATATTGTCACATGTGTTAACAACTCCTTATATCTTGTAATGGCAATTGGTATAATCATTTTGATTACTACTAATGGTAGTTCTTTCACATTATCAGATTCTTTGTATATGCCAAGGATCACAAAAAAAAATATACTATCAGTTTGAGCATTGGCCAAGATTGGCTTGGTGATCAAATTGTCTTATGATAGATGTATAGTTCATGATCTACCCAATGGTGCTATTATTATTGCTTTTGTCATTTTATGTTGTGGGTTGTATAAGCTCATATATTAAGCAAGGTGTGTGAATGATTCAACATGTGAAGTTCAAGATTTTCAGGCTATCTTAGATGCAAAGCTTTCACATGCACACTTTGGTCATCTGAATTATGCTAGTTTGTTATGCCTACAAAAATTTGAAATGGTGTCCTCTCTGTCCAAACTTGAGGCACCTTGTAAACATGTCTGTGAAGGCTGTATTTTGAGCAAAATGCAACATTCCTCCTTCCCTTAAGATGGTTCACTTCAAGTTGCTCATAAATTGCAGGTTGTTCGTAGTGATCTATGTGGTCCTATGCACACTCCATCTTTTGGGAACTAACTTTACTTCCATGACTTGTATTGATGATTTTTTTCACGTATGCATGGGTGTATCCATTGAAAGCAAAGTCCGAAGTGTTTATGTGCCTCAAAAAGTTTTTGATTGTGGCTAAAAATTTGTCAGCCTGTAAATTGGGCACCCTCCATTCTGATCAAGAGGGGGGTATACATGTCTTCTAATTTTAATGCATTTCTTATTGAATGTGGGATAAAACATCAGTGTAGAGTGCCATATACACCTCAACAAAATGGATTCATAGAAAGAAAGAACAAGTCTCTCATGGAGATGGCAAGGTGTATGGTCAAAAGTCAGGCTTTACCACATAGCTTCTGGCCTGAGGCTATTATGTGTGCAACAGATATACTTAATAGGTATCCCACCAAAGCACTACAATCTATCACTCCATATGAGGCTTATCATGGTCACAAGCCATATGTTGCTCATCTACATGTCTTTGGTTGTCTAGCATATGCATTATTGCATGAACAGGAATGCAGGAAATTGAATGATAAAGCAGCAAAATGTATTTTTGTTGGGTTCATTTTTGAAAGCAAAGGCTATCGTCTATATCATCCATAGACCAAACACATTTTGGTTAGTTGTGATGTTTCTTTTGGGGACCTCTTGCAATTGAAGATTCTTTTTTCAAGGAGGAATAGAGACTTCTCAATCGACCACTCTTTAGGAGGGTGTCCAAAATTGTAGGCACACCGCTCCCTCCAAATCTTCCAAAGGGTTTCCCTCTTATAGCATTCTTGAGTGGCATGAAGGAACCAATCTCTTTGCCCAGAAGTGCTTCCTTCGAGGTGATTTGGTCTTGCATCCTCAAAATATTCCCAAGGGTCCACCAGAGCAAGAGAGACTTGGGGCACACAAAGAAGATGTGACCTAGATCCTCAATGTTGCAGTGGCAATGCTTGCACCACGGTGGAGCACCATAGATTTTGCTAGCCTTTAGGTTGGTCTAGATACCGTGGTGGAGAATTTACCACATGAGAACCGGTTTTTTTATCTCGATGAGGGGATGCCAGATAGACATGAACTTCAAATCCCAACGTAGCTTGGTCTAAGTCAGACACCACTTCTTGTTAATTGATATATGAAAGTCCGTGTTCACCATGATTCTAGGAATTCTGGACAAGCAATTTTCATTGTGCCAAATAAAACCCTCATGGAGAGGCGGATCCCCTCCAATGAGGAGGCGGGTTTTTGATCGTTCCCAGGCGAGGCATCTGCTTTGAAGGAGAGTCCATTCTTTGTAGTTCAGACTTATTTAAAGGTTTATGTCCTCAAAGCCTATCCACTCGCCAGTTTCCTGTTTCTAGAGGTGTTTCCAATGTCTGAAATCCTTGTTTCAAAGCCTCTTAGCATTATGGAGGTTCCAAGAATCCACACCCCTGATGCCCATGATCAAAAACCAAATTGATTCATTTTGTCTGATATCGGCCGCCCATTTTATCTTCTTTGATTCTGACAAATTCTTTAAACTTGTTCCAACTCTTCCATAGGGAACACACAAGATTTGATCCTTTAGGGGAAATCGGAACTGGGGAGAATAAAAGGGTAAGGAGGTCCAAGTCCTTCCAGCCAGGAGACCCACCAACATAATCACATTCTTGTTTTTGAAAATGAGCTTGGCCCAAGAGGTCTCTGGGTTGTACCAAGCCTTGGTGATCCATTTTGCCGCCAACTCATTAACCATGCCTTCAATATCCATAATGCCCAAACCCCCACAATCCTTTTGGTTGATGCAGGTAGACAATTTAATTTTAGGAACCCCCTTCTATTGTGATTCCCCGTCCAAAGAAAGTTTCTACATATTCTTTCCAATATTCTAAGCTCTTGATCCTTTGGTCTCCAGCAGGAGAGAAACTATATGGTTGATGAGATGAGAAAGGTATTAATTACCATGGCATGCCCCTGAGAGTTGATTTGCATGCCCTTCCAATGTGCCAACTTGTTGTCTAGTTTGGAGAGGATCCAATTCCATTGATGTTCCATCGAGACACCAAAGCCCATAGGAATACCAAGTAGGTGGAAGACCCGACCCCTGGGGATAGTTTGGCAACCATGGTCAAACAGCAGTTGGGGTGGGGGACCGATGATGGCTCTGAAAGTGGTTTTTGAGTGGTTTATTTTGGAGTTAGATGCCTCACAGAATGTGTCAAGGCATCCCCAAAAGGTTTCAATGCTGATCAAATCATTGTGCACAAATGCATTCATGTCATCTGCAAAGAGCCTCATGATCATTTGGCCATGGTTGAGAGGAAGAGAGATCCCTTTAATATGGCCCAAATCCATGTGATGTTGCACCAGACGGCTGAGCCCCTTTGTGGAAATGGCGAAAAGCAAAGGGGCCATAGGACACCCTTGTCTTATAGAGCGTTTTAATCTGATAGCCTTCGATAAATGACTGTTGATATTTATTTGCCTCGACGCCTTCCCCAATAGTGTAGCGATCATCTTAGTGAATTTCTAGTTGCAGTCAAGATCTTTAAGAGATTCAAGAAGAAAGTCCCATTCAAGTCTATCATAGGCTTTCTCGAAGTTGATTTTAAGGAATACCACATCGGACTCTTCAGCAAAACCGAGACCTTCCCAAATGTCTATAATAGCTTCCATTATTGATCTACCCTTGGTGAATCCTTTTTGGTCCACACTGAGCCACCTCTTCAAGTGGCAATTACTTTTGCAAGAAATCAGTATCGAGTTTGAAGCATCCTGATCGAGCGCCAGTTTTCAATCCTGTTCTTGTTAGCTTTCTTATGGATAAGCTTGATGACACCATTGTTTAGGCATTTAGGAAGTGCACTGAAAGCCAATGCCTCTTATCAACCTATGTGAAAGACTTGAAAAACTCATTTGTGAGGCCATCAAGACCTAGGCTTTTTCCATTGGGAAGCATATCAATAACTTTGAGAATATCATTATCTAAAATAGGTGCATCAAGGAGAGGCTTTAGATTATGCAGAATTCTCGAGGGAGAGACACTCAAGATGGTCGCCATGCAATCCCGCCTGTGGGGAGAAAGGGGTGTCGAAATCCCTAGGAGTTGAGTGAAGTGGTCGACAATAATAGCACTATTCTCTTCTTCTGGTTTACATTTGACCCCGTTACAACCAATCAAGAGGGGATTAGAGTCTCTGGTCTGCTTCCTCTTGAGGATGTCACGCATCTCTTTAGTTGGTTTGTCGGCCTTACCTTCCCACCAACCTTTAAAGTATACTTGCAAGTTTTCCCTTTGAATTTCTTCCATATATCTCAGCATACCTGTTGGTGCAGAGCAATCAACAATTGAAGTTTTGGAAGTCAAGGAATGAAGACAAGATCAAGTTTTGAAGCATAGAAGAAGTTTACATTCAGGAATTGAAAGATATGTACATATATGTACATTAGTTCAGATATAGGTCACTTATACTTGTGAATAGTCATAAGTTTGTAAATATTTGCCTTTAAATACTATGAAAAATGTCAGGACAAGTATGAGAGAGCATGAGAATAGAGTAATTGAGAGTTGTAAGAGTCATTAGACATCTTAGAAGTTAGTTGAACTCTCTCTCATCATTCAATTGTAAACTCCTTCAGAAATGAAAGATTTTTGCGCCCGATGTTTCTGAGTTTTTTCCTTCTGTGTTAGATCTTTTGTGAAATGCTTTTGTACAAGTCTAAGTCTATAGGTGATTGACTTCTGTACAAATTTTTAGCTTCCAATTGTGATCAAGCTGAGAGAATTATGTGTAGGAACATTTGTATGTGAAGAAGTGTTCACTGGTTCCTGAAACAGGTGCAAAATTCAAAGTCAATGTTTTGATCAGTTCTCCTTCCATAGTTGAAAGTTTTGAGCAAGTAAGCACTTAATCTTTAAGTTGAAAGGTAAGTTACTTGTCGCTAAAAGCATTTGCTTAAACAGATTCTATTCTTGGAGAACTATGTCTTAGAAGTTATAGGTGTCTAAATCGACTTCTCAGAAGTACAGTTTTAGACATAGGTGACTTGTCAAGTTGATTTCTCAAGTTCTACTGAATCTTTTGGAGTGATTCGACTTGGAGGAGGTGCGCAATCTTTAGGCGACACCTTGTGCAAAGTTTTATAAAAAACTTTACACATTTGATAAGTCAATGAGAAAGATATGTGCAGCAGACTTTCTGTAGAATCATCTTTTTCACAGATTTTCCAAAATTCTTATAATTGAATGTTGATTCTCCAAATTGGTGAAGATTTTGACTTACTCTTGATATAAAGGTGCTCTAATTTCAAGAGTAGGTTGTTCTTTTGGAGATTAACACTCTCCATCAATACCCTTGATTTTTCATAGTCCCATATGGTATTGGTAGTTCCCTTTGTTCACTTCCTCCTCAAGATGTCAGAGCTTCTCTCTCCACCTCTGTCCAACATTGTGAATCATCTTGTGAGTCCTGACTAGAATTTGGCGAGACTTCTCAACCATAGCCCTCCAACTTTTTGTCAATGAGGTGCCGTTGATGAATGCCGAGTTCCAAACCAAGGTAATTTCTTGATGGATAGGGGGAAGGGAGAAAGACATCAAGCAAGCATGAAACCAAGGTGCTTTCCTGAGTTTGAGGAGTGGTTGAAAGTGAGAATAAAAGGGTAGTGGCCTCCTTTGAGATGTCATATCTGGGCCATTTTCATCATTATTTGGGCATTCAATTTATGCAAGTTGATGGGGGAATATCTTTGTGTGAAACAAAATATATTGACAGATTATTGCAGTATTTTGGCCTTGAAGATTGCAAACCTATTGCCACTCCTATGGAAACATGTTTATAGTTGAGTCTTCATGATGTTGGAGATGCATTTGATGTTCTTCTCTACCAGCAGAATGTTGGATGCTTGATTGACTTATGCATAAATCGAATTGATATTCAGTTTTTTGTCCCTCAAAAGAGTAGGTTTATGTGCTACCCAGGTGTCAAGCATTGGTTGGCAATTATGTGCATCTTTCACTACTTGAGTGGTACCAGCTACTTGGATCATTTTATCATGGGGGGATCACTACTGCCAGATTTAGATTCTTTTTTTGACTCTGACTAGGTTGGCTTCTATGACACTTGTGTGTCCACTAATGGTTTTTGCTTCATGCTTGGTAACTCATGCATATCTTGCTTGAGCAAGAAGCAACTTACTGTGGCCATTCCTAGTTGTGAAGCTGAGTATAGGGAATATTTCATAGCAATTGTTGAGTGTGTTTGGATCAGACCCATTTTGGCTAATTTGGCTGTTGATCAATCTTTTTCCACCACCATCTTAACTGATAGTCAGAGTGAATTGGCAGTTGCGAAGAACCCTATGTTCCATGCTCACACAAAGCACATTAAGGTGCATTATCATTTTGTCAGGGGGAGGTTCTCTGCTGGAGAGATCATTTTGGCATATGTTCCCACATAGGATAACATTGCATACCTTTTCACAAAGGCTCTACCTAGGGAGAAGTTTGAAGATTTTCGCAAAGCTTTGGGCTTACTTCCTTTTGTGGATTGAACTCTTTCCACATAGCTTCACACTTATACATGAGTGCCACATCCTTGTTCAACACATCACTCTTAGGGGGGATTTGTTGATATTGGTAGTCATGTGTGTGAACACACTTAGGATTGTCAGGGTACTTTTTTCCCTCTTTAGGAGGTTTTTTTCCCCTAGCTTGTATATGCACCTGTAACCTTAATGGCTCACTTATCATTTTGCATTCACTTGGTAATTCATTTAGTGTTTTGTTGTGCTCCAAGCTTTTTCTTCTTCCTTGTGTTGTTTGCACGCTTTTGCATACCTCAAACTTCAACACCAAAAGGCGTTGGCTCTTCTAGTGAAGAGTCAAGAAATAAACTATAAGGATAGGAGGGGAAAGAACAAAGACCAAGAGAAGTCACTTTCTAAATCCTTTGAGAACGCACACAATGAATTGGATTAGAACATTAAGTGTTCGTGAAAGATTTCTTTTAGAGCATATCAAGATAGAATACCATCAAGACCCACATTGGAGAATCACGAGAAGTGTTATCCAAGAGCTCACCTAAAAACGTAGAGCTTGTATATGTATCAATGCATGATTGAAGCTCAACATTTATTACAAAAGGCCAACTGCTATCCCTAACACATGAGGTCTAGAGCCAATGTTTGAAGAAATGACCCACCATTTCAACAATCCACATATCACATGAAAACCACAACATCTCAAAAGGAGAACTCAAGTTGATCAACCAGAAAGCCTGCCACTAGAGATCCAAAACCATACATTGAAAATTGTTGGTGGGATTCTTGTGTAGAAAGGGATTTGAGTGTTTGTAGGAAAATGAAGAGTGAGAACAAGAGAATCTGACACTGAAAGCTTCTGATCAATTAGGAAGAGAAGAATACAAGCTTGTACATAAGCCAAATGCTCTGTGCAATATGTCAAAGACTAAATAATGCTCATGAAACAAGATTATAAAGTACTTAGAATGTGCTGCAGACCTCTCCACCAGACCTCCACCTTCTCCAAGCTTGCCCTTGTGCACACCTTGCACTAAGCTTCCAATAAGGGGAGGGATGGACACCTTCTATCGACGTGCACCTTCAATGGTACTTTGGAACTCTTGATATTCCTTGCTTCACCTTCTTTGCATACAATCTAAGTCACTCTTCTTGCACCTTGCAAATGACTCCCTATGTTGCACGCACTCTGTATGTTTCTTGCACTTCCCTCTTAGTCTAGACTATGCAAACCTTGCTTAGTCCTCAAAGAATAATCCTTGCCTTGATTTGAGTGTCGGTTCATGCATGCTCCTAACTGCTAGAGTATCTTGGTGCTCACTTTGATGTCCCAAGATTTTCTCCAAAAGTGGGTAGCCAACAAATCCCTGTTTTGTCATGTAGTAACTTTAGACTAAAACAAAAATTTTAACTGGGGGCCATACTTTCACTTCTCCATACGCTGCCGCTTCACATACCTTCACATTTTGCCTTTTAATTCTTCAATTGTGCACCTAAGAGAGGGTTCACCTGAACCTTCCAAACACTTTGAACCTTAGAGAAATTAGAGAAATACACTCTGCAACCTGCAACCACTTTCTGCAATTATACCCTTTGTGAACAATTAATTGTGCACTACTTGTGCACCTTGACACTCGAATTTTGAACACCTTGACTTCAACCATGTTGAATTTGACCTTGAACATGTTGACTTTGATCGCTTTGACTTTGACCCTTTGACTTTGACTGTGCTTGATTTTGACCAATATGAATTTTTTCGGCTCAACAGTTGCCCACCACCTAATGGGCTCTCCATCCTGGAGAGCTACAACCAAAACTCTGAGCATAGATGACACCATGATTCTTGTCCTGCAAAATCCTCAAAAGGAAACTTGAGCAACTACCAAGTCCACCAGAAGCAGTAGGGAACAAACACCAGAGAAGAACCAAAAGTGGAAATTTTGCATAAAAAGCAAAGGATGGCAAATAGAGGGTAGGAAGTAGAGGGAAGGGAGGGCTGAGGGGGCTGATATGGATAGGGCAGGGAGGGGTAAGGATTGGGCTGAGTAGAAGGGTAAAGGGAGGGTGAGGTTTTAAGATTATGGGCTCTAGAGAGGGCCGAATTGATAAACAACAAAGCTACAGAGGGTGCATATGGGAAAATGTGAAATATATGGTAAAATAAAGTGAGAATAGATCATGTGGACTATGTGCGTAAAAACAAGCACGTGATAAATATGCTTAAAACATGGGTATTTTGACCAAAAGACAGAGACAAGGTGGGATTTTGGAAAAACTAAAGCAAAAAATGAGTCCAAAGGTGCCAAAATACATGAAAATAACCCCAAGTTTGAAAAAATTGGCTATCTGAAGCACAATGTAAAGTGAAAAGCATTGGACCATGGAAAATAAAAAATATATATTTTAAGTATATATATATATATATCTATATCTATATATATTTGGATGCACGTGGGATGGGCGGAGCTTAAAATAAAAAAGAAAAAAGTAAAATAAAGATAAATAAATAAATAAATAAAATAAATAAATAAATAAAATAAATAAATATATTTAAAATAAAGAAAAAAATAAATAAAAATAAAAAGTTAACGCATAGGGGGGAAACCTAAAATAAAATAGAAAAAAGTAAAAAAAAAAAATAAAAAAAAAATAAGAATATAAAAATAAATAAATAATAAAAAAAGAAAAAAATAAAATTAAAAAATAATGCATAGGGAGGGAGAGAGAGAGAGAGAGAGAGAGAGAGAGAGAGAGAGAGAGAGAGAGAGAGAATGGAATACGGGGGTTTTTTTTTGGGTTTTAATGAAATACAAGAGGTGAGTGTTTTTTCTTTAATCCATTTTTTTAAATCCATGTTTTTTTTAATATCCAAAAATCAGATAAAAATACAAATAAAATCCAAAAAGAAAAATTCAAAAAAAAAATCACAAAAAATTCTCTACAGTTTTAAGCCAATTTTTCTCACTCAAAACCTCAGAAAACTTCCATTATTCCTCCATTTTAGCAAGAAAATGGCATGCCTTCTCTGGATACAATCCAATTTTAATAAAATTCTTGATGTCATCATACCAACCTTGAGCTTGTACAACAAACATATTAGCATCTGGAAAATCATAATTTACTCCAATTGCTTGTCCATCATATTGATCTTGGATAGGTCATCTGCCATGACATTTTCTTTACCTGGTCTATGGACTACAGAAAAATCAAATTCCTGGAACAAAAGTAGCCACCTCAATATCCTCCCAGTTGCTTGTGGCTTATTCAATAAATACCTGAGTGGTTGATAATCAGTGATGATAACAAATTTCACACCTAGCAAATAATGATGAAACTTTTATACAACGAAAACCATTGCTAGGGCCTCCCTTTCTGTGGTGCTATAATTTTTTTCAGGCTTAGTCAAAATTCGACCAGCATACTGAATAGGTCTGCCAATTTAGTATTCTTCACTGTGTTGAGCCAAAACTGCACCCACTGCATATGCACTAGCATCTGCATGTACATGAAAAGGTTTTGATCAATTTGGTGTACTTCTTTACCTATAAGTCTAGCCAGTGGCCTTGCTATCTCTACATACATTTTTATAAATCTTTTGTGGTACCGAGTATGCCCCAAGAAGCTTTGAATCTCTTTAGGAGATTTGGGTTTAGGTAACTTTAGTATAGAAATAATTTTATCAGGATCCGGAGCCATACCTTTAGCAGACACCACATGTCCCAAGAGGGTTCCTTCTATCACGAGGAAATGACATTTATTTGGGTTTAGCTTTAGTTTAGTCTCCCTGCATCTTTTAAAAACATTATGTAGTTGTCTCAAGTGATGGTCCAAGCAATCCAAAGGGATCTCTTTGTGAGATCCTGAAAATGAAGAAAAGTCATCCATGAAAATTCTAAGTATTTCTAGCAATAAGGGTCCAAAAAAGGGACTGACAGTCCTGTTAAAGGTGGCTCGAGCATTTCTGAGTCCAAATGACATTTTTACATACATATGTGCCCTAAGGTGTGATAAAAGTAGTCTTTTCATGATCCTCTGGGTGGATGGATATTTGGTTATAGCCACTAAAGCCATCCATAAAGCCATATAATGCGTGTCTAGCCACTTCTTCAATGACCTTCTCTGCAAAAGGCATGGGGAATCCATCTAGAATGGTCATCTTGTTGAGTGCTCTAAAGTCAACACAAATCCTGATTTTCTTGGTATTCTTCTTTGGTACTATAACCATTGGTGAAAGCCATTCTAAATGTTCCACAAGAATGATGATTCCTGCATCCTCCATCTTCTGTATTTCCACATAAAAAACTTCAACATATTTTGGATTAAGCCTATAAATCTTTCCTCTTATTGGTTTGGCTCCATCAACAAGAGGGATTTTGTGCTCTCCATAATTGGTAGGCACTCCTTCTAAGTCTTTATAATGCCACACAAAAACATCTGCATAGTGTGTCAAGAAAGATTTTGCCTTTCCAAGTAGCTTTGGATGGCTCCACAACCAAGTGGCCACCAAAACTGGACGATTATTTTCCTAAGTGCCTAATTGTACTTCTTTGACTCGGTTTCTATCTACCATGGTATCTACATGCTCATCTCCAACCTTGTTTTCTGCCAATAGCTTTTCCTGCATTGTTGCATAAGCAGGAGTGTTTTGGATCTCAATGTATTCCTCTTTGTCTTGCATCCATCCTGTAGGGATTTCTTGAATTGGCAAAGAACATTCCTCACTAGTATGTTTTACCTTGTCTTTAACTTTAGTAACTTCCTTCTCTCTTGTTGTTGCATCCTCCTCCAAGTTCTGCTTCAAGGGTGTCTTCCTCCCCCTTCTGTGGTCTGTGATGGGTTCTCCCAATCCATCAACCTGAACTTTATCCTCATTTTCATCATAACATTCATCTTCACAAAAATTATTTAGAAAAACTCCAAAACAAGAGGAAGAGTTACCTGCTTGCAACCAATTCATAATATCTTCTTCCTCCTTGAACCCTAATTGTGGTTGATCCTCCATTTCTTGTTCCATGCAAATGCCAACTAATTGCATCAACTGGTGTTCCCTTGATGATATGGACCCTCCTCTAAATATATTTGTGTAAGTTCTTGCCCTTTCTTTTGTACCCACATAATGTCTTTACCCCAGTCATGAATGACACTTGCATGCCTCAGCCATGGTCTTCCAAACAAGAGGCGAAATCCACCCTCTACTTGGGGTAGTCTTAATACCACAAAATCCAAAATGAAGAGATTACCTTGTACTTCCAGTGGAACTTTTGAGATCACCCTCATTGGCCTTACTTTGCTTGATCTACCAAAGTAACGGTGAAGTGGGCTGGTCTAGATGGACGTAGGACAAGCTTCTCCATGGTATGCTCAAGCATCAAATTTATGCCAAACCCACCATCCACAATGACTCCTTGTAGCTTTAATCCTTTAATTGTTACTGTCAGTCTGGGACTCTTATAGTCAGTGAGAGGTGCTTCTTCTACACTCTTCCCTTGGCCTAAGGTAGTAGTCTTGGCCACCAAGGTGGATGAGGAAGCCTCATCAATAATCTGCAGTACTTCAGGCCTGAATTTTACATCGATGTGTATCAATTCAAGAATACTAACCTCTGTTTTAATTGACTTGAATAATCTTGAAGCTCCAGATTCCCTAAGGCCAATTTTGATGTTTGACTTATCAAGTTTGTTGTGGGCCTGACTATATGCATTCCCAATGAAATTGTCAATTTTTGAAAAATATTCTTTTTATGTTACCTCTTCACATTTTGTTGAACTTCCTTTCTCTTGTTTTGCATCTTCATATATATCTGATTTGCTTTGATGTACCCTCTGATCTTTTTCACTTGCAAAAGTAATTGATCCCTGGTTTGGTTCTTCTAGAATTGTTCCTTTGCTTCTTGTCAGCATGACCATGGAGTCGATTTCTTCTAATTGTACCACTCTAGTGGATGGTGATTGTACAACAGTGGCTCCTTCCACTGCTCCATGATTATTTACTGAGATCATTTGGAGATGGGGCCCAGATGTAGATGCTTTGTTTGTGGGCAACAATTTGTATAATGATCCTTGGCATCTGGGCAATTCCTACAAGGGGGAGCATTTTCTGGCAGGGTGTATTTACTTTGATAATGTCCACACTCTCCATAATTGAAATAGATAATTGACCTTCTAGGCCCATTTCCATAATTACCTCTAGGTCTTTGATTGTAGTTGTTACCTTGGCTGGGGGTTGCCGCCATTACATTGGTTGAGAATTGAGCACCTCCTTATGCCCAATAAGGTTGTGCAGGCATCCCTCTTTGCTGACATTCATGGGTCTCATGACTAGCTTTCCTGAATAGTTGGCAAGTTACATTTAACAATGGACATTCACTTACTACATGAACCTGCTTGCTGCACATGGTACACCATAGCCCACTTTTGATGCCACCCCCCTTGAGCTCCTGCAACTCTTGTCGAAGCTGAGCCAGCTCTTCTGCTTGGGCTTCCTCTTCCTTTTGTAGTTTCAATGCTTCAATTTCCCTCCTCAATTGAGTCACAACATTCTCCTCCTCTTTATGGGGCTTATTCCTTTTTAAGCCCTCAAGCTCTTTCCTTAGTCTTCCGGTTTTGCAGGATATGAAAAATTGGAAGAGCTTGCCCCATATTGTTTTCTAATTTGTTCCAATCTTGTAGTTGTATTGATAAATTCTTCAATTGTGGCTGTCGGTAAAACCAACTCCTTTATTTTACATTGTGTTGATATGGGAAGTGGTTTAGCCAACCAGTTCTTGATTAAAAAATCATGGGGAGGGTCTGGTAGTTTGGCTCAGTGCCTTAGCTCTAGTTACAAATTCTGGGAAGGTCTCCCCAGGACCTAATCTTAAATTTTCTAATTCTTCAATAATGTTTTCAGTTCTGTTCCTTGTTGGAATTGTGTTTTAAATGCTTCCTTCATCAAATCCCATATGGTGAAATGGTTGTCGATGAACTGACTAAACCATTTGTCTGCTAGCCCTTCTAATGTTGTAGGGAAAAGAATCAGAAATGTGTCCTCTCTTCCCATCACACCCCTTGTTTTTCATAATGCTAAGAATCTCCTAATGTGCTCATCTGGGTCTTCCTATGCTAGCCCTCTGAAGGATGGAAATTTGATATTCAATCTAGAAAGTAAAGTTTCCAAATCTACCTAGGCTATCATATTCTTTACTGATGATGTCAATGACGATGGACTAGTTGAGGGTCACTTGCTTTGCAAGTGACCCTCAAGCTTTGAGACCGGGTTGCGGTCATGAGCTGTTCATACTCCTCTTAGTTTAAGAGAATTCCAATGAAAGAAAGATTACCTCTTGAGTCAGTACAATACTCTCGATGCCCTTGAACTCTTGTACACTTTGCGATTTGCTTCTCCTATGCTCAAATCTCCTTATGGTCCCACCGGCGTGCCAAATATTATTGGGGATTCTTGTGCAGAAAGGGATTTGAGTGTTTGTAGGAGAATAGAGAGTGAGAACAAGAGAATTAATGACACCAAAAGCTTCTGATCAATTAGGAAGAGAAGAATACAAGCTTTTATATAAGCCAAATGCTCTGCGCAATATGCCAAAGACTAAATAATGCTCATGAAACAAGATTACAAATAACTTAGAATCTGTCTTCGATCTTTGCACTAGAACTCCACCTTCTCCAAGCTTGCCTTTGTGCACACCTTGCACCAAGCTTCCAATAAGGGGAGGGATGGAAACCTTTTGTCGACGTGCACCTTCAATTGGACTTTGGAACTCTTGATATTCCTTGCTTCACCTTCTTTGCATACAATCTAAGTCACTCTTCTTGCACCTTGCAAATGACTCTCTATGTTGCGTGCACTCTATATGTTTCTTGCACTTCCCTCTTAGTCTAGACTATGCTCACCTTGCTTAGTCCTCAAAGAATAATCCTTGCCTTGATTTGAGTGTCGGTTCACGTACGCTCCTAACTGCTAGAGTATCTTAGTGCTCAATTTTTATCCCAAGATTGTCACCAAAAGTGGGTAGCCAACGAATCCCTGTTTTGTCTTGTAGTGACTTTAGACTAAAACAAAAATTTTGATTGGAAGGCCATACTTTCACTTTTGCATTGTCGGAAGGATTTCCAACTCCATATCAACACTCAGAAAAATAAAAACTTTTTGATTTTAAGATGAATAACTTTTATCTCTCTTGAATTGTTTTCGTATATTTTTTTAACTAATCTTTTCTTTTAAGTGCCTGTAGGCAAAAGAAGAGGAGAATGTGTTTTGAACACAGAATGATGGAAGAGATATTTGAATCATCATTTGAATCTTCGATGTTATCTTCATATAAACCCTTATCTGTACCCTCTATAGATATAAGACTTTCTTAATTCCTCTATGAGCAGTATGTGTAATTTTTCACTTGAACCAAAGAAATACGTGCAATCTAAATGTGTGCAACTATGTGTGTGTATGTATCTAATAATATATGTGAGTTTTATGATTTTGGGCATGTGAACGTATAGATATATGTACATAAAACTTCTTAACTATAAAGTAGAAACTATTAAAATATTATAAAATAAAAAGCAAAAACAGAAATAAATACGTGGTTGATTGTGAATACGTATACAAGCACATATATTGTGATTAGAAGTAGGCATGCATGATGGATATTTTTTTTAGAAAGTTTCTTGGTGGAACAGAATAGCATCGACGAGTGGAGACAATTTCTGGAGGCTCTAAAAGAAGAAGGCGCTAATGTGGATTCGGAGAAGCGAGCATAAAAGAGGAAGGATTGAATAGAGAGGCCCTCTCCTTTGTTGTTGTTATGCCCACACATAGTATTTATTGCCTTACTAAAAAACAAGAGGTCGTCGGTTGATCTCTTTTCTGTTTATGAGAGAGCTTGAGGAGGCGCTGATTGTGAGTATAAAGGAGAGCTTTGTGCATAGATAAAAGAAAGAAGAGTAGGCAGTGCTATCCAATCTTGCTTGGAGATCACCCAAGGACTCTTCCATCCATCGATGAATGCATCAATGTGGAGTTGTGTTCCCTTCAAAAGATCCATCCTCTGACATGAATCTTGATTGGGAGAAGTTGTAGTGCATGCGCTTAACAGATAAGAAGGAAAACAAATTATGAACTTTTGATACATCTTGTGAATCATAGTTCTTCTTTTGAAGAATTTTTTAACAATCTTATTAAGTTATGTGTTAGGAGATATGAGAAACAAGATGGGTATTTTGATGCAGTATTGGAGAATGTCATGAGGAAGGAGATAAGGAAGAGAGCTCACACACACACTCTCACTCTCAAGGGTAAGCACACACACAGATTGAGGCAAGGAAGAATGACCTTCTTCTTCTTCTTCTATTACATAAAAGGAATGTACAAGAATGTCCTAAAAACAAGAATACAACAAGTGCAATATATAAAGATCAATACATAAGGAAAAACCTAATGTCCGTGAATGAGTGAGCTGGCAAGGAACAAATGTGCCATCACTCTAGGTAGATAAATCTAATAAAGCTCAATGAAGTATCCCTGACATATACAGGCGTGACCACTATACATGTCACAGAAACAAAAAACTGGTACGTGTCATCCTGGATCATCACATGTTGAGCTTGATATCACAACACTCCCCCTCAATCTCAACGCCATATCCTATAATCCAAGCATCTCCCAAAACTTCTTCAACTTCTCAGCTCCAAGTGCTTTGGTGAAAATATCAGCAACCTGCTCATCTGTTCTCACATAAACAAGATCAATATCACCTGCTAATACCTTCTCTCTGATGAAGTGATAATGTACCTCGATATGCTTTGTTCTGGCATGGAAAACAGGGTTCCGTGCTAATTGTATGCTGCTAAGATTATCACAATAGATAGTGATAGGCTTTTGCACTTCCACACCTAAATCTGCAAGTAACATCTCTAGCCATGATGCCTCACATGCTGCCATTGCAACACCTCTATACTCAGCCTCTGTACTCGACAAAGCAACAGTGGGTTGCTTCTTACTGCTCCATGTAATAGCTGCAGCTCCAAGTGAGAAACGAAAGCCACTAGTAGATCTTCTATCTGGAGTACTACCATCCCAATATAACGTAGAGTGCGCCTTAGAGCATCCAAATGTGGCTTCTTGGAACCTGCATAAATTGACTTTCAAGTCCAACAGTATAACTTAAATCAGGCCTTGCAATTGTAAGATATATAAGACTTCCCACAATTTTCCTGTACATAGTAGCATTTTCCAATGCTTCACCTGATGTAGTATCCAACTTCAAATTCTGATCTAATGGCATAGAAATTGGCTTACAACCAGCCATACCATACTTTTGCAACATATTCAATGCATATTGCCTTTGCGACATCCATATACCTATTTCTATATATATAACAATGCCCAAGAAATAGCGCAACACACCAAGATCTTTCCTGTCAAATTCCTGCATAAGAAGTTGCTTTACCTCTTTGATGCTTTCTTCATTATCGCCACCTACAATCAATTCATCAACATAAATGGCCACAATCATGATGCCATCATTAGCCTTCCTTGCATATAGTGAATGATCTACATCACACATAGAAAACCCAATGCTGGTTAAGTAATCAACAATCCTTGCGTGCCATGCATGCGGAGCCTCCTTCAACCCATACAAAGCCTTTTGCAACCTGCAAACATATTCTGGATGCTTTGAATCTTCATATCCTTGTGGCTGGTCCATATATACTTCTTCTTGTAACTCACCATTTAGGAAAGCATTCTTCACATCTATCTGCTGCAAAGTCCATCCTTTTGTTATAGCTAATGCAACAAGTGTCCTGACAGTAGACATTTTAGCTACAGGGCTGAATGTTTCCTCATAATCAATGCCATATGTCTATGCATATCCTTTAGCTACCAATCGTGCTTTATACCTGCTTATGCTACCATCAACATTATGCTTTACCTTGTAAACCCATTTACAACCTATGGGTTTCTTTCCTTGCGACAATGGAATTAGCTTCCATGTACCATTTCCATAAAGTTCAACCATCTCCTCATCCATAGCTTTTTCCCAATCTGCAATTCCAATTGCATCTTCAAAGCATTACCTTTGTCATGTAGGCATAATGACGAGCCATGTAACTATCATATGTCAATTGTTGCACTGAATTCCGCGTCCTCCCAGATCTTCTTGGTCCTAGGTCACTTCTCTTTGTATCATCTACATGTGCCCTTCTTACTTCTAGAGTCTTCACAGAGGGCAATCCAAGTTCCTCATCAAGACTCCTTTTTGAATCGCTTGAATCTCCATCAACATCTTCAAAACCTGCACATGTTTTATGACCAGCAGAAAGCTTTTCTTTACCTTTCTTGGATGTATTTGATGAATTTGCTCGATTGAAATTTCCACGTAATTTTCCACTCCATGGATTCAAGTTGGAACTATTGCTTGGTGATGCATCCGGTCCACTCAAAACCTAAGATTCTGCACTTGATTTTTCAGCATTTTCTTTGTCATTTGGTTCAAGACCTAGTCCTTCTTTTGCATCTGCAAAGAAGCTTGACATTTCATCAAATACCACATCTCTGCTCACCTTTACCTATCGTGTGAGTGGGTTTTAACATTCATATCCCTTTTGCTCAAGGGAGTATCCAATGAAGACAGACACACTTTTCTGCTTTTGGATCAAGCTTCGTCCTCAATTCATCTGGGACATGTACATATGCAATACAACCAAAAACTTTCAGATGTGATAAAGTTGGCTTTTTTACCTGTAAACTTCTCTTCAGGTGTAACTTGATGTACAACAGCAGTCAGATTTTTGTTCATGATGTATATAGCAGTATGCACAACTTTTGCCCAATAACAATGAGGCATATTCTTCTCAGCCATCAAGGCTGTTGCTATTTCTAGAATATGTCTATTTTTACGTTCAGCAATGCCATTCTGTTGTGGTGTGTACCTGCATGAAAACTGACATCGAATTCCATGATTTTTTAGAAAACTGTTGAACTCATTTGGCATGTATTCACCTCCTCCATCAGATCTTAATGTCTGAATGTACTTCCCTGTCTGCTTTTCCACCATAGCTTTAGAATTCTGGAAGTGAGTGAACACCTCACTCTTCTCTTTCATGAAATATACCCATACTTTGCGTGTATGGTCATCAATGAAAGTAACATAAAACCTGCAACCGCCCATAGATGTGGTCTTTGCTGGACCCCATACATCTATATGTACTACTTTCTCACTAACATGCTTGTCATGTGGAAATGATGCTCTTGACTGTTTACCAAATTGACATGCTGCACATACCTTTTGCATTTCTGCAACTTTGAAATTTGGTAGTCCATGGACAATCTCCTTTGACTGCATCAATTTCAGCCTTTGCAAGTTTGCATGTCCAATCCATTTGTGCCACATCTCTATGTCTGCAATAACTCCTGCACCTTTTGCAAACATGGCTGCATTCATTTTAGGAATCTTCACATTTAGGGTGAACATCCTACCCACTTTGTTTCCTTTGGAAACCAATCGTCCATCTTGCTTGTACACTTCTACATATAATCCATCAACATTGAACCTGACTTGTAATCCCTAGTCAACCATTTGTCCAACAGAAACCAGATTCTTTGTTATATTTGGAACATGCAGCACATCAGCAAGATGTTTTACCTTTCCATCCTCCATCGATAGTGCTATGTTTTCTGTATGCTCAATAGGATGTGATGTGTCATCACCTGTTTCAACATATCCAGGAACTGGCAATTTTTGCAAAGTACTAAACCATTCCGCATGACTGGTCATGTGATTTGAACCACCTGAGTCAACATACCAGACATTATCATTCGATTTTGAAACACTAGCAAACATTGTATTCATCATGTGATGTTGAACCATGAACAACTTTTGAGAATCATCTATACTTGTGGATGCATAGTTGTTTTGCTGCCTTCTGTTATTTTGATTCTTCAACCTGCAATCACGTTCAAAGTGTCCAGGTTTACCACAATTCCAACATCCTTTACTATCATTACCTGAATCATTTCTTTGGAAATTTCTGTGACCTCTTTGGCTCCCTCTGCCTCGAAACTGTCCTCTTCCTCCTGCATGATTCTGTTGTTGACCTTGGTCTTGGTTACTGTTTCCTCTTCCATTTCCAAAACCTCTATCTCTGCCTCTTCCTCTGCTGGAGTAGAATACCTACTCAGAACTGGGCTTTCCTTGAGAGTTTGAATCCTCACCAAGATTCTTTTCTTCAATAATCAGTATGGATACCAAATCAGCAAAATTCGTAATATTTTCTCTGTTCTGTATAGAAGTTATGAACTGCTTATATGCAGCTCCTAAACCACGAAGGCACACTTCCACCTTATCATCATCTACATTCACACCAATAGATGCAAGTGACTCACATATGCTTTTGAT
The DNA here is from genome assembly GCA_020310875.1 of Ceratopteris richardii. Lineage (NCBI taxonomy): Eukaryota > Viridiplantae > Streptophyta > Polypodiopsida > Polypodiales > Pteridaceae > Ceratopteris > Ceratopteris richardii. The sequence goes on along the minus strand of CM035407.1, from coordinate 44,574,759 downwards.
TTTCAGAGTGTAGTCACTTATCGACATGCTCTTTTTCTCCAATGTATGGAGCTCGTTCTTGAGTTGCAATTTCCGTGCCTTTGTATTAGTCTCATACAAAGTGACCAAACTATTCCAAGCCTCTTTTGGATTCTTGGCATCCTGTATGTGTCCAATCATGCTATCCTATATGCTAACAGATAGCCAATACATTACCTTTCGTGCTCCTTGATTCCATTCCTCATATGCTCTTAATTGGTTTGTAGTCCGATTCCTCTCTGGTAACTCCGAAGCATTTTCATTCTCTCCTTCGATGTACTTTCAGTAGCCTTTTCCCATCAGGAAATTTGTCATTCTAAATCTCCAAGCATGGAAGTTGTTCTTGTCCATCTTATCACTCATAAGTTGACTCATTCCATCTGCGTTTGCCATTTTTGTAGCAATTCACAACACTACAAAACACTACAAGCAAAACTTCTACTTGAACACTATCGCACTATGACGTGATAGTTCGATCTCAGAAAAACATAATTTTCGTGTATCAACAATACACAAAACCGCTTGAAATTCTGGATCTAGAATATATGTGAGCGTTGAACACAACGCAAGTTACAGTTTCTGAAACTGACTTGGTTTTTCTATGGGCCCCACCTTGCGGGCTCGAAACAGAGGTCGAGATGGCTCCGAAACTTCGATCTGACAAAAACGAGTGACCCTAAAGGGATAACTCGCGAAAATATTTTGAGGTCTTCTACCTTCACACCGATTTTCGTAGCAAACGGAGGCCATTTGTGAAATCGCGTTTTCTCCATGCCTTGCCGCATAGTCTTCACCGTCGCCTTCTCCACGAGCTCTCTACAGCCATGCTGGCTCTGATACCATGTCACGAGGAAGGAGATAAGGAAGAGATCTCACACACACACTCTCACTCTCAAGGAGAAGCACACACACAGATTGAGGCAAGGAAGAATGACCTTCTTCTTCTTCTTCTATTACATAAAAGGAATGTACGAGAATGATCTAAAAACAAGAATATAACAAGTGCAATATATAAAGATCAGTACATAAGGAAAAACCTAATGTCCGCGAATGAGTGAGCTAGCAAGGAACAAATGTGCCATCATTCTAGGTAGATAAATCTAATAAAGCTCAATGAAGTATCCCTGACATATACCGGCATGACCACTATACATGTCAGAGAAACAAAAAACTGGTACGTGTCATCTTGGATCATCACATGTTGAGCTTGATATCTCAAGAGAGAATACTATAGAATCGTCAATGATATGATAACTGGTTGTTGCCTCGAGAACTGTTGCGTAAGAGAGGTGCCAAGAGACTCATAACATGATGCAAGGGAAATCCATTTTAAACTGGAGAAGGTGATCAATGATCTATTAGTTGCAACACACAGCACAAAAGGTATGAAACGTACGTGCTTTTGATAATAAATATTAGTATATGCGTTGCTTGTTTGGAAAGGCGTTCACTTCTCAGAAATAGATATGAGTTGCATGAATAGCTATTGAATCTTTTCATTATTATTATTTTTGGTGACATACGAGGATGTTTATTTCGGCTTTATATCAAGTAACCTTTGAATGATGAGTTCATACTTGAAGAGAAAGGACATTGTCAAAGGTGAGGAGGAGTTTGGCATTGCTACTTTTTGAAGACGAAGATGATTTTAGAGGAGTTTGGGTGATGACACGGCCCTTCTTCAAACATGCAAAGCTCGTGAGCACAAAGAAAACTTTACAATGAAGAAGTTACAATGATATAAGCAAGCAAACTAGGAGTCAAAGAAGACAAAAGAGGAGGAAATTACACGTAGAGATTTTGCAAAGAAAGTGTGTGACAGAGGTTTTTAGGATCAAGCACAGTTGATGATTTTCGACTTCCAAAACACTTAGATATAACTATAAGTGATTGTGTGTGTACAAGGCATGGTTCAGAGGGAAACAATGACAATGGAGACAGGAAAGTCTATCCAATTTCCTTTGAATTGTTGTTTTATGTTTTGCGAAGGATTAATGGCGAGCTTTAGCGAAAGCTTTCAAATTATTTAACTGTTGTCTATCTTGTCTAGTTTCTTTTAATGGATGCATATACAGCCGATGCAGATGCAGAAAACATGATCTTTTAAATTGGATTCTATAGTGCATGCGGAAATAGAAATTGTACTCTCTTCGAGTAAAGTTATGATTGTTTGAGTTTGTAAAGTTATGATTGTTTGAGTTTGTTGGGGAGAATAGACTATCAAATTAACAATTATATACGTCATAGACGTTAATGAATGTTGATCCATAGTTAACGTGAACCTATGCTATCATTGATTTATTTGGTTAATGCGGATTCATGCATGCTACTTCGAGTTCAAGAAGAATCTGTTGCAGATCTATTGTTTGCTATATAAAGATTGTATATATAGTTAAGAGATACCATTGCCTATTTCTAAATGAAATTAATGTGAATCCATGGTCTAGTTTTAATAGCATGTCCAAGTATAATTTTATTTTTTTCTTCTCTTAGCGAAAGATCAAGGCAAGAGTTTCATTTTCATACTTTTGGCAATTCACGTTGAATATAAAAATAGATAGCGTCTTTTCTCAGATATATCCGGTTTTAATAGTTTTTGTCGAAGTCAATGATCGAAAAAATCAAATGTGCTGTAAGTTCTTTGAAATGAATGTTGATTGCCTAAACAAAAAAGGGGAAAAAGAGGAATCATCACTAAATCGACTATCTTAAGCCTTTATGAGAGATTGACTAAAGCATAAACTTCTTTTCGAGCTAGCTAATATTCTTGCGATTAATTTTATTGATCATCCTTTTGTCTGTGAGATTCTTTTCTCATCACTTGAGGTTCTCAAAGATCATCCTGTGTGCACCATATTACCAGCGGTAGACCTGATCCATCAACCGTTACTTTCGCACCGATAGTGTACGCTGTCGCTTTACATACCTTCACATTTTGCCTTTTAATTTTTCAATTGTGCACCTAAGAGAGGGTTCACCTGAACCTTCCAAACACTTTAAAAACACTTTGAACCTTAAGAAAAATTACAGAAATACACTCTGCAACCTGCAACCACTTTTTGCAATTATAGCCTTTGTGAACAATTAATTGTGCGCTACCTGTGCACCTTGACACTTGGACTTTGAATGCCTTGACTTCAACCATGTTGACTTTGATCTTGGATATGTTGACTTTGATCCTTTGACTTTGACCAATATGACTTTTTTGGGCTCAACAAAAATTTTGCCAAAAATCCTCCTACTATGCCTCCTTCCCAAGTATCCTTAGTGAGTTAAAAAGGGGAGAGCCTGAACAAGCAACAAAATGGGATCTCTCAAAGTCACAAGGTGTTACTGTTGAAAGTTCCATGCTCCACTCTTTAGTCCAAGTCCACTTTGATTCTCATGTAAGTTCATTTATCCCACATGCAAGGGAATTCTCCCAAACTCCATATAAGCAAGGCCTCCCTTCACTCCACACAAACCATTCACTCTAGCCCATTGCGAAGAGTGTGCATCCTCTCCTCATGGAGTCTCCATGCTCATAGAGCATCTTATGTAAGTCATTTTTATTTCTACTTTAATTCATTTCATCATATTTTGTTATCTTTTGTTCCTTCCTCCATAGCTTGTTAGATGTGTGCATGTGAATAGAAGTAGGAGTAGTGCTTTGTTATTTCAATATGGTATTAGAGCATAGGTTACCTTTTGACATCTAGAGGTTCTGTTTGGATTGTTGACGTCATCGATGACATCATGAGGTGGTAACCGCCTTTAATAACCACCCTTAAACACCTATATAAGGAGGGCTTGGGCACATACATCCTCAGTCTTGCAATGCCAGTCTTGGAAGCTCAAGGAGTCACGATCTCCATGTAAGTACTTTCCAAGTTCGAGTTCGATTTCTTGTCTTGATCCTTGTTCTAGTCTTGTCTAGTCTAGTTCTTGGACATCCTATCTTGTCCTCTTGTAATCTCGTAGTACGAGATCTTTTCTAGTTATTCCCTATATCTAGTTCATCTCCCTGAAGTAATTTTTGTAATCGAGATATCTTGTTTCATACCTATGATCCGAGGTTGTGGAATCTCCTATATCATCTCTGGTCCAGGTATTCATACCTATCAGTCTCGGGTTGTGGGACGTCCTGTAATAGTTACATATTATTGTATCCTTTTCCCTACTTGGGTGTTCTTGTAATCAAAAATATATTTCCAAAATCTTGTCTACTGTAGTCAGAGAGCACAATCTAGTGCTCCCTCGCCACACACCCCTCTCCATGCAACATTCTCACCCTCTCCCCTCACCCCCAAGGAAATATTTTTTGTATGCCACACCACATCCTCAACACATAATCTACATATTGTTCTGTGTGTGAATCGATGTCTAAAAGAACTTTGAAGCTCTCCATGGTTCACTTTGGAACAACGTGATTTTGAGCCTTCATTCTGAAGCCCCATTGTGAAACGACCCCAAAAGAGCTACATCAAAGTTGCTTTTTTTGCATGCATGCAAAGTATTCTTGTTGATGTGTCATGAGTGATCGATCTAAAGAGACTCTTGGTCCTCTGATTTTCTCTGTTCCAGTCACCCAAATGTACTTTTTTTAAGAAGATTTACAAAATTCAGTTATGTTGTCATGAATTAATAAGTTATTACATACATGTGCCCCAAAAACAAGACTACACGGGACGAAAGTTCCTTCCATTATCCAATGCTCTTTTTTATGGATCATAGAGAAAAATTTTCCAAGTGGTCGACTTTAGTGACCGGTCTGAGAACTCCAAAACAAAAAAAAAAGAGAAAGAGATAGTTGAACAACGTGGTCTTCTCAATCATTTTTTGATGCCGATCGTTCATATATCCACCTATGCTTTCTTCCTTCTGCGCGCACGCGTGTACATCTCAGAGGAGACGTATGGAGTTCTATGGAGTTATGGACGATGACGAAAAGCAACAGGAGATATCTTGTGCGATGAAAAAGGTACCTCGGTTGGATGGAAAAGTAATGATTTGTTATCCTCATTTTCTTCTTAAAAAAATAATTATTCGCTTCTCCCGATACAGAGGGCTGTACCTGCCATAGAAAAGGCATGCATGGAAGTGCCTCCCAGAGCCTTATCTTCCTAAGTAGCGCGTAGGTCAACAGGACGAAGCAAGAAGACCCCAAAGGAAATCGGTCCTCCCTCGACGGACTCACTGAGGCAAAGGCGGTCGGATTTGTGCCGGTATTCCTTCCTCAGCCCCTGGAAAAATACGTCCCTTGATTCGTTATTACCTCCAATCTGCCTACTTGAGCGCTTTTTCCTTAGTTTTTGAGTAATACTCCATCGCCATTGCTTGCTCGTGGTGTAGCATCCTCTTTTTTGGCAGGTTTGTCCCTTGGCGTAATCATCTTTTAGTTTTATTCGACTAATGAATGAGTGAATGCCTGTTCTGCTTATGCATGCTTCTGTGTTTACAGACAGATAGAGATTTTGAATTGTATTTTGTCTCTGTGCGGATGTCGGGAATATTTCAAACTGTGTGATGTAGAGAGGAAGATAGGCTCTGGTAATTTTAGCTACCGTCAAACGTGGAGGAGTTCGGTTTTTCTGTCTAGGTGTTACGAAAGGGACGAGGGTCAAAGGGCGTTTTTTAGCATGAATCTTACGTTGGTTCGCGTTGCCTCATATCCAAGCAATTGGCAGATTATCCTCATTGTGTTGATGAGGAAATACAGTTCTTGAAGCCGTATTGCTCATTTCCTATGCAGAAGACCATGAATTGAACACCACGATGCGCGTTTCGCTTGTTTTTTTGTTTGAATTCTCTGGGGCGTAACTGAGTCTCAAGGTGCGAAGTGTTCTGACGGTGGATCTACCCAGGTTCTTTAATCTGTCTTTATCTCGAGAAAAATTTGACGATGTATGTTTGCTTCTTGTTCACAGCAAGAGCCTGATATCCATATTGTAGCTTGCCATGCCTTTGTCATGGGAGATGGCGTCAGGGCCTACCGTAGGGTATGAGATGGCAGGCCAAGGTAGTACCCATGTTGCAGTGGACTCGTCGGAGGGTACTACATACTCAAATTTCAGACTCCAAGATTCCACCATCAGAGCCTTCTCCAGTAATCCAGACAATCCTATGAGTGCAAATTACAGAACTCTTCCCTTTCAGGACAACGTTGTGAGGGGCCTTTCTACTCTCTCTTTGTATGGCCAATACAATAATGACAATAACGCTGAAGAAAGTCCAACTGATTCACATGGTAAAGTCTGCAGTACACCTTCAGAACTATACAGATATCCTTCTCCTAGTCGAGTTAGTCCCATTTCCAGTATGGGACTCGTAGAGAGCAGTGCGTTTTGTCCACATGCTCTATCTAATGAAGGAACATGTGACACGCTGTTACCTGTGAAAGTACCCTACACGATAGCCCACACCATTGCTGATGAGAGAGCAGCAGCCAACAACAAAGAAAGAGGTTTCCAGTTAAACAACTCGTATGATTTCTTCAACTCTTTCCTTGGCGGAAACATAGATGAACTTAAACCTATCGAGGACGTGGATCTGGAGACTCTATCAGAATCATCAGTCTCATCTGGAAATTGCATGCAAGGTGCTAGCTCATCCTCTGATGAGACTTTAAATGCCTTGGATGAGACAGAAATTCAGAGTACTGATACAGAAGGCCAAAGTGTCAATGCAGAAGCTCATAGTACTGTGCAAGAAGGCACACAACTTTCTTGTTCGATTGGAACAACTTTCCATCGAAGGTCAGATCTTACTTACGCCGAATTACAATTTACAGTGCGTGCATTATAGCCGGATTACCTGGTTTCGTTAGATTTGTGCTCTTATCCGATTGTTTTGTGCAATTTACAGGAGAGGGCTATCCCAATTCTATGCAGGTAAGTCTCGTTCATTTACATGCCTTAGAGATGTGGGCTCTGTAAAGGATCTTGCAAAACCTGAAAGCCCTTTTTCTAAGAAGCGGAGGCTTCAATCAAGTAGTTCACGGCTCCCTCCTTTGCAGAAAGGTTCCTCTAGCATAGTTAAGAGGCCAACACAGACATCTAGTGTAGTGAAGAGGCCAACACAGAATTGCAAATCGACCTTAGCATTGGCTGTTGCGATGACGACAAGGGAGGAAGATGAGTCCCAGATTTCTGCAATCTCGTTCAGGCCTAAAGGGAGCTTGATAGCTAATAGGTCATATTCTCTGTCTGACTTACAGAGAGCAGGTGATAGCCTCTTTTTTATTGGCTGAGAAGAAAATTTTTCGACCACCATGCTGCTAGAAGCTTTTATTCTCACCTGTAAATATATGAATGTCCCTTTCTAATTGCCAGTTGCAGAGATATATTGAACGAAGCATGTGCTGATGCTGTTACTGTGTGTATTTCATAGGTTGTTGCTTCCAGCAGTTCGCTCTTTCAACATGTAAATATCATGTTGTTAAATTGGATATCTGTGTATGCTTTAAATACTGATTTTGCACATCTTATTTTCTGTCGCACAAAATGTGAAAGGGTTTTTGATTCCTAATTTTCTTTTACCGAGTTATATCTCTATAATGAGAAGGTTGATGTTTTTGAACCTTGATGCTTTTCAAGGAACATAACAGATTTCACCCTTAGTGTCTATATGTGCCAGAAATTTGTCATCCATGCTATACTATTGAGGACCGCATCTCGAGCTAATAAAGTAAGTCTATGATCTAATGGTCCGGCTGGCTCAGACCGTTTGGTCACTTTGTGTGTATGGCCAAAGATTTGGAGACTAGACTTAAGCATAAGTTCATGTGCTCTCCTAAACAAGTGATCCACTTAGTCTATATCTTTATTGATGTGGACTCGTTTGCAAATGGTAAAAGATTGAAATAAATGACCTCCCTTGTGGATTCTATAGTCCTTGGAAGACTGATTTCATTGTTGTTTTCGCATGTGGATTCTATACTTCTTCGAAGAGTGATTCACTTGTTGTTTTTGCTGCTTTATAACATAGTTGTCATGATGGGATCTTACCGTTGAACATGAACGTGGGAGTTGTGAAATGGGTCCACAATGAATGTACAAGATGTCACAACAAAGAGGAAGACATTGAACGTTTGTTTTATGCGCGTCCCAAGACGCGTCTTACATAGATCTTATGGCAACAAGCTTATGGGCTGCTCAACAGTCCTTTAGAATGCTATCAAAAGTGGAGCGCCAAGAGCAACGAAGCTACAAAGATGGTGTTGTCCACCCATTTGTCCCAATGTGGAGCTTAGATGGCGATCTACACAAACTCTAGATGAAGGGCTTGCTAGTGCTCAATGCTGTGTAAAGCTACACATGGACCATACTTATATAGCTTTTACAAGGGGAGTTGATATAGATTTTTTTGAAAATAGCCTACTCTCTAAGACTTTAATTAAAATAAAAGAAAACAATTGTAGAAGTGAATGGGTCTAGCACCCATGTGACCCCCCAAATCCAACAAAACAGGGGAAGAACAAACAAAGCTAGAGGGTTTTGCAAAGGAGGTTGATAACCCTCTTGTCCCTCTCATGTGGGGCCCACTTGGATTTAATCTTGTTGTTCTCGAGGAAAAACACTCTATGATGCCTAAAAGGTGGGGGCTTCTTACAATTGGAAATTCTTTTGCCTAAGAGGAAAAGAGATTTCTCGATAGAACATTCTTTAGGAAGAGATTTCTCGATAGAACATTCTTTAGGAGGGTTTCCAAAATTGGAAGCACACCTCTCTCTCCAAATCTTCTTGAGGGTCTCTTCTCTTATCGCATTTCACAATGATGAGGAGCAACCAACCGCCTTGCCCAGTAATGCTTGCTTCTAATTGATTTGTGCGTGTAGAAGCAATATTTTTTCAAGGATCTGCCAAATCCGATTTGGTGCATGAGAAGAAAATGTGTCCCAAATCCTCATTGCCGCTTTCATCACGATGGAACCCCATAAATTTTGCTAGCCTTTCTATTGGTCTAGATTCCTCGGTGGAAAATTTGCCACATAAGCACCCGACTTTTTTATCTCGATGAGGGGGTGCCAGAGAGACATGAACTTCAGATCCCATCACAAGCCCATCCAAGTAAGACACTGTTGGTTGGAGTTCCAGGTCTCCGGAAGCACGCGAACAACACAAGGAAGAAGAAGAAGCTTGGAGCATAACATATAATACTAAATGTATTACCACTAGAATGTACAAAGATGAGTAACATGTTAGGGCTATAGGCGTATACAAGCCGGGGGAAAAAACCTCCTATAGAGGGAAAAAATTGTCTCGATGATCTTAGTGTGTTCACACACATCACTACCTAAATATATCAACAAATCCCCCATGTGAGTGATGCGGTGAACAAAGAGTTGGCACTCATGTATAAGGAAGTGTCAAACTATGTGGAATCAATCCACAAAAGGAAGTATGCCCAAAGCTTTGCGGAAAGCTTCAAACTTCTTCCTAGGTAGAGCCTTTGTGAAAAGGTCTGCAATGTTCCGCTCTATGGGCACATATGCCAAATTGATCTCTCCAACAGAGAACCTCTCACTGACATAATGATAGTGCACCTCAATGTGCTTAGTGTGAGCATTGAATACAGGGTTCCTCGCAATTGCCAATGCGCTTTGACTTCTAGTGAAGATGGTGGTGGCAGAAGACTGACCAACATCCAAATCATCCATAAGGCGTCTAAGCCACACACACTCAATAGTCGTTATAAAAGCTTCCCTATATTAACCCTCACAATTGGAAGTGGTCACAAAAGGCTGCTTCTTGCTCAACCAAGATATGCATGAGCTACCAAGCATGAAGCAAAAACCACTCGTGGACACACGAGTGTCATAGCAACCAGCCGAGCTAGAGTCAGAAAAAGCATGTAAATCTGGTGGTAGTGATCCCTCCTTGGGATAAAACAATCAAAGTAGCTAGGTACCACTCAAGTAGCGAAAGATGCTCTTAACCACCTGTTAATGCTTGACATCTGGGCAATGCATAAACCTGCTCATCTGTCAGTCAGCAAACCGAATATCTGGCCGAGTAATGCATAACTAAATCAAGCATCCAACAACCAGTTAATAGAGAATAACATCAAATGCATCTCGAGCATCATGAAGAATCAATCATAAACCTGTCTCTATAGGAGTGGCAATAAGTTTATAGTCTTGAAGGCCAAAATGCTGCAATAATATGTCAATATATTTTGTTTGATCTCAAAGCTATTCCGCCATTAACTTGCATAAACTGAATGCCCAAATAACGATGCAAATGCCCCAAATTAGACATCTCAAATAAAGCATGCAAATCAGTCTTAAAATCAGCAATATTCTTCTCATGAGGACTAGTGAGCAACATGTCATCAACATACACAACAATGATCAAAAGCACATCATTAGCACACTTAACATATAAGCTGCTCTGAGTTGGATTGTTCTCAAAACCATGTGCAATCGGATAGGCATGTATCTTTTTATACCAAGCACGTGGTGCTTGCTTCAAACCATATAATGCCTTTTTCAATCTGCATACTTGGTTTTCATGCCCTTCATTAGGAAAAAAGGTGAACCCTGCATGGGCCTTGTAAGGATCCCTAATTTTCAGGGATTAAAAAGCTTACTCTATGGGTTTTAGCAGGCACACAAAACCACCATGGTATTCTGGAATAAAATAATCGGATAAATTTTTTCGAAATTGAACTCTCAGGTGTGAGAATTCGTGGCCTTTGGATCCTTCTAATCGATGGCTTAATTTAAATGCCGTGTGAGAGTAGAGAGAGAAGGTGTCAGACTCCATGGGAGTGGGGATAAAACTTATGCTCACTCTCTGCAAAAAGTTAAGCCATTAGATCATCAAGAATCCGATGGCTACGCGCGTTTGATCATTTTTCGGAGGTGATGCAGAGCTGTTCGATTTCAGAGCCCATCCGATGGCCAGATTTTAAAGGCGCTTTTCTCTCTTGAAGAAGCAATCTCAGCCATTTGTTCATGGCTACATCCAATGGTTAGCAATGCAAGCGCCCAAAATTCAAAGAAGTCAAGATTCATCGTTCGATTTGACATGCCATCCGATGGCTCACGGCAAAAGGCGCATTTTCTCATGATTGCTTCAATGCTAGCCATTCGATTTGAAGCCAATCCAAGGGTCCAAGTCCATAGATGCCTTGACTTTTTTCATTTAATCTTGACCTTTAGATCTTCTAGAAATCCAAGGGCTCTAAATGATTTTCGAGCCTCTAAAAACCACTCTCTAAAGAAAAACATGAGTTCTAGATGGTTTTGTGCTCTTTGACCACCCAAAAACAAGGGAAGCCTATGCCTACCCTATGTGATTAAGAGACTAGACTGTGGTGACCACCCTCTTCTGATTGCTCCATCACTAATCTCTCCTTAGTCTAAAAGGCCCATGCAGGGTTCACCTTTTTTCCTAATGTTTGGCACAAAGCCATGGGGCTAAAAAACATACACTTCTTCATGCAAGTCACCATTAAGAACTGCAATTTTGATGTGCAACTGATGTACATTCCAACCATGATGATCTAGAAGTGTAGAGATGCTATGAACAACAGTCATTCGGCATGTAGGTGCAAAGGTCTCATCAAAATCAATGCCTCTTTCATGTGCACAACCCTTTGCAACAAGCCTAACCTTATACCTGTCAACTATTCCATCAGGCTTACGCTTCAGCTTGTATATCCACTTAGTTCCAATGGCCTTATTGCCAGGAGGCAAGTCACATAAAGACCAGGTACCATTTTTCATGATAGCATTATATTCCCATTGCATAGTAGCCACCCAATTTTTAGAATTTTGTGCTTCATCAAACGAAACAAGCTCCTTCTCATTACATAGACTAGAGGCAGCCATAACATAGCAATCTGATGCAAAAGAGGCACTATGGGAGCTTGAAAGAGTACGATATGATAGAGGTGCATCTAATTTGCTATCACACAAAGTTTGCACCAGCCATTTTGGCATAGTTTTTGCCTTCTCAATATCATCTCTCTCATCAACAAGTGCATCGTGTAAATTTGCATCAGAAACGGAATGATCTGCATCATCACATGAAACCCATAAAGGCTGAGAAGTTACCTCATTAGGACCAGCACTAGACTGTCCACTTGTAAAAAGAGGCAGCAAAGTATCACACATGTTTTGGAGCTAACAGATGTCTCCTTAGTACATGAAAGTAACGGCTGAATAGCATCTTCCACAAAAACAATATCACGGCTAACCAAAATGCATTTATTTTGTGGATGATACATACAATAAAAATACATTTCACTGCTTGATCATCCATTTTCCTATGTTGTTGTTCAGGCACTATGGCATATGCCATACAATAAAAAACATGCAGGTGAGCAATAGATGGCTTGCGACCATGCCAAGCCTCATATGGAGTGATAGACTACAACACTTTAGTGGGACACCTGTTAAGTACATATGTTGCATACATAACAGCCTCAAGCCAGAAACTATGTGGTAAAGCCTGACTCTTGACCATACACCTCGCCATCTCCATGAGTCACTTGTTCTTCCATTCAACAACTCCATTTTGTTGAGGTGTATATGACACTATACATTGACGTTTTATCCCACGTTCAGCCAGAAATGCATTAAAGTCAGATTACATATATTCCCCCTTTCAATTACAACAGAGTGCCCATTTTACATGCTGACAAATTTTCAGCCAAAAACTAGAAACTCTTTGAAGCACATAAATACTTCAGACTTTGCTTTCAATGGATATACCCATGCATGCTTGGAAAAATCATCAATGAAAGTCACAAAGTAAAGATAGTTTCCAAAAGAGGATGTTTGCATAGGACCATAGACATCACTATGAACGAGCGGCAAGTTCTAAGTAGCTCGAACTAAACCATCTTTTGGGAATGAGGAATGTTACATTTTGCCCAAAATACAACCTTCACATACATGTTTACTGGGTGCCTCAAGTTTGGGCAAAGAGGACATCATTTCATATTTTTACAGGCATAACAAACTAGCAAAATTGAGATGACCAAAGCATGCATGCCAAAGCTTTGCATCTAACATAGCCTGAGAATCATGTACTGCACATGCTAAATCATTCATAGATTTTTCATAGTCTATGAGCTTATACAACCATGACATAAAATGCCAGAAGCAATAATGACATTGCCATTTGACAGATGATGAATTGTACGTTTGCCATCAACAAATTGCACAACCAAGAAAATCTTGGCTAATGCTAAAACTGATAATATATTTTTCTTGATCCCTGGCACAAATAAAGCATCTGACACTGTAAAAGAAATACCATCAGTAATAGTGAGAATGATCTTACCAATAAGAGGAGTTTTTGGTACATGTGATAGTATTACCTATAGGGATAGGCTCGAGTGAAGTAATGAAAGTGCACTATGAGATAGTATGTTTGGTCGCCTGACTCTTGACCAAACACCTCGCCATCTCCATGAGTCACCTGTTCTTCCGTTCAACAACTCCATTTTGTTGAGGTGTATACGACACTGTACATTGATGTTTGATCCCATGTTTAGCCATAAATGCATTAAAGTCAGATTACATATATTCCCCCTTTCGATTACAACAGAGAGTGCTCATTTTACATGCTGACAAATTTTCAGCCAAAACTAGAAACTCTTTGAAGCACATAAATACTTTAGACTTTGCTTTCAATGGATATACCCATGCATGCTTGGAAAATTCATCAATGAAAGTCACAAAGTAAAGATAGTTTCCAAAAGAGGCTGTCTGCATAGGACCATAGACATCACGATGAACGAACTGCAATTTCTAAGTAGCTCGAATTGAACCATCTTTTGGGAATGAGGAAGGTTACATTTTGCCCAAAATACAACCTTCACATATATGTTTACTGGGTGCCTCAAGTTTGGGCAAAGAGGGCACCATTTCATATTTTTACAGGCATAACAAACTAGCAAAATTCAGATGACCAAAGCATGCATGCCAAAGCTTTGCATCTGACATAGCTTGAGAATCATGTACTGCACACGCTAAATCATTCATAGTTTTTTCATAGTCTATGAGCTTATACAGCCCATGATATAAAATGCCAGAAGCAATAATGACATTGCCATTTGATAGATGATGAATTGTACATTTGCCATCAACAAATTTCACAACCAAGACAATCTTGGCTAATGCTAAAACTGATAATATATTTTTCTTGATCCCTGGCACAAATAAAGCATCTGACACTGTAAAAGAAATACCATCAGCAATAGTGAGAATGATCTTACCAATAAGAGGAGTTTTTGGCACATGTGATAGTATTACCTATAGGGATAGGCTCGAGTGAAGTAACGAAACTGCACTACGAGGTAATATGTTTGGTGGCCCCACTATCAAAGTACGAAACATCTGAGTCTACTCTAGACATACACTATTCATGAGAAGATGGGTCATAATTGCAAGCACTGGTAAATGCCCATTCTTCATTGTCCATAAGATAAGCAGACTTTGTTTTGGGTGTAGAGGCCTTTGCAATACCATTCCAGCCTCTTTCTTCCTTGCCTCTTTAATAGTCAATTTTGGATAGCTCTTTATTACATGATCATTTCCTTTATAGTATTTGCAAAATAATTTTTGCTTTTCTATTTTCTTTTTTTCTCTGTCTTCCTTCTTTGATTGTGCAAAATTACCAGATTTTTGCTTACTAATAGAAGAGCTCCATTTACCTTTGCCTATCTGACTAGCCATGAAAGCTTGATCTGCAACACGCATAATGGACCTGTTCTTCTTAGACCGATCTTCGTGCAATAGAACAAAGACTAACTCCTCAAATGTTAAGGCATTTGGATTGCCTTTCATCATCAAACGAAGAGTAGAAGCAAAACTCTTATATGAATCAAGAAGACCATTTAGAACGTTCTACACAAGTGAAGTCTCAGACAAGACTTCATCAGCTAAAGTCAATTGTTCCTTCAAATCTTTGATCTTTGTTAGAAAATTGTCCATGGAATCTCCTTCATTCATGTGCTCACTCTCCAACTGTTTTCGGAGGTCAGCAACACGAGCCTCATTCCTTGCCTAGTATAAAGTGGTAAGTGCATCCCAAGCATCCTTAGCTATTTTGCAAGAGGGAATGTGAGGAATAATGGCACGTTTGACAGACAAGGCTATCAATGCATGTACTTGAGCATCATGTCATCCCAACAAATTTTCTCTATAGTAGGTGCAAACACGAACCGCAACACGAACAGGAACATGAAGAATATCATCATCTTCAATGTCATCTGCATCATCTTCAGTAACTGTGTTTGCAGGTGAAATATGACGTTTTTCAATACCCTGCACAATATTCCAGCAACCAATACATGATGCATCGTATAAGCCATTTGTACCATCCAACTTATCCTTAGCAGCCAACATACGAAATGCATCACTGCTTTCAGCCATGGCCACTGACTAAAATGCCATGATGCAGAAAAATAGTTGTATCTGAAAAAGTTGAACAGAACTACCCTGATAAGTCTCGCTAAACCTATAGCAGACTTCAAGGTGCTTATACTAGCGAAGTGAAACTTATATATATCTTTGGCACATAAAGAAAAAGCCTACACAAGCACTACAATAGTGTGTTCAAAGGTGAAAACGAGCTCAGATTGCGATTTTGGCACAACAGAGAGAAAAAGTTTTGATCTCCTAATCACCCTAAGTATGCTCACCAAATTTCGTGCGATTCTAAGACTGTGATCGGAGGGGTGTCCATGATGCCTTAGATGAAGTAACAACCTGCTCTAATACCAATTGTTCGAGTTCGAGGTCTGTGGAAGCACACGAACAACACAAGGAAGAAGAAGAAGCTTGGAGCACAACACACAATACTGAATGTATTACCACTAGAATGTACAAAGATGAGTAATCTGTTAGGGCTATAGGCGTATATACAAGCTAGGGGAGAAAACCTCCTAAAGAGGAAAAAAAGTGCCTCGGCGGTCCTAGTGTGTTCACACACACCACTACCTAAATATATCAACAAACACCACAGACCTTCTCAAATATCAATAATAGCTTCTAGGATGGATCTACCTTTGACGAAGCCTTTTTGGTCCTCACTTAACTAGCTTTGTAAGTGGCAAGAAATTATGTTGGCAATTACTTTAGCAAGGATCTTGTGTAACATCGTAATCAGGTGCCAATTTTCAATCATGTTTTTGTTTCCTTTTTTGTGAATAAGCTTGATGATACCTTTGTTTAGACATTCAGGCGATGCATCGAAAGACAATGCCTCTTGCCACACCAAGCGAAGTGGAGTGGCTATCACTCATTTGAAGGTCTTGAAAAACTCATTGGTCAAGTCGTCAAGAGCCAAGATTTTCCCATTAGGAAATGAATCCATAACTTCTAGAATCTCAATATCTAAAATGGGAGCTTCAAGAAGAGTCTGCAAATTATGCGGGATTATTGTTGATTTAACACTAGAGATGGTCGTCATGCAATCATGCCTGTGGGGAGAAAGAGGCGTCGAAACCCCGAGAAGTTAGTAAAAGTTCTTGACAATCATTGAGCTATTTTCTTCTTGTGTCTTGCATTCGACCCCATTGACGTTCGTCAAGAAGGGGATAGCATCCTTAGATTGTTTCCTTTTTAAGAGGCCACACATCTCTTTAGTAGGTTTGTCAGCTGTACCAGCCCACCACTCTTTAAAGTATACTTGTAGATTTTTCCTTTGAATTTCTTCCTCGTATTTCAGCATGCCTCTGATTTTTCGTAGCCATGTCTGGTATTGAGAGTTGCCTTTGTTCACTTCCTCCTCAAGATGGCTCAGTCTCCGATAGAGCTTTTCTCTTTGCAAGCGATGAACATTTTGCAGAGTCTTTTGGGTCCCGACCAGGATATGATGAGTCTTCATAACGACGATGCTCCAACTTTTGGTCGGTGATGAGAGGTTGGTGAAGGCTGATTTCCAAGCCTCGGTAATCTCCTGCTGGATAAAGGGGAAAGAGAAAGACGTCGAGTTAGCATGAAACCATGGTGCTTTCCTTAGTCTGGTGAATGGCTTGAAGGTGATAATAATTGGGTAGTGATCGAAGACGGTACGGTCAGTGTGTTGGGAGAGGGAGGGTTGGCTCTGTTGGTACAAATGGCAAGCCTAAGTGCTTGGCTATTATCTCAATACTACACGTTGGTTTATACACCTCACATAGAGGATCACATATGAACACCTACTTATACATTTAGTTGTATTCACCATGGATAAAATGTAAAAGTGAAGAGAGAATAGAATCTTGTGAAGATAGGGAACTAAACATGACTCATGTGGTAGGAAGAATCATTTCAATCACCCTAAAGTGTAGGAACACTTTTAGGTGAGGGAAATTCAAAAATCAAATTCATTGATGAGTATAAATAGAGGAGGCTTTAGTTGCGAGAGATGAGTACCATTTTTGAGAGGATTGAAGCTACATCATTGAGCATACATTGAGCTCAACTCATGTATGAGTAGTCCTCTACAATTCCCATGTATCATATGTGCATTATCATATACTAATTGATACATTTCTTCATGATCAGTTCTATCTATTGTACTCTGTTGCATCTCCATTATTTCTGTGATCTTGCATAAACAATTTCTCTATGTGTACTTAATCATTTGATGCACTTTAACTTGCTATAGTTAGATTGAAGTGTCTACTATCTACTTGTCAAGCTTCATTAGTTTTGGTTCAGCCAATCTCGAGATATGAACTGATGAAAGCGACTATGTTTGCACATTATCTTGTTCCTGAAATATCAGGATGACCCCCCTAAGTTACTAAACTCATTGCTCAGTGTATAGTGCTTCTAAAGTCATGAAATAACTTGTGTTAGCTAGCTATACACTTGAATTAGATGTGTGCAAAAGCTCTCTGGTCAATTCATACCAAGTCATGAGATCTAAGCAAAACACTGAGCACCTGCATTCCCAAAATAGAAGGTTTCTTCATATTTCTAGTACATGCAAGTTATCTATGATGTTCCAAAGTACATATTGGATATAAATGCATTATTGTGAAGCCAAAGGAGTCTAATAAGCATCTCTAGAGTCAACTTGGCAGGTGTCGAGCAAGTTTTGTGCAACACTAGCTCATCTTTGGACTATACTCAACCATCTTCTCACAGTGGTATCAGAGCAACAACAAATCAACATGGGAGATGGAGTTCCTTCATCCGTAGGCGAATTGGATTGAGGTAATTACTCAGCTTGGTCACTTAGAAAGGAAGTATATCTTCAAGGGAGAAACATCTATGGTTACATTTCTGGAGATGAGATGATGCCAATCCTCAGAAGCAAAGGACAACCAACTCAAGAAGAACAAGAGAGGTTAACCACATGATGCTCAAAGAACACTCTAGCCAGGTCACACATTCTTAACTCAATCTCTGATTTTTTAGTTCCACACATTAGGAATTGCAAGACTTCACAAGAGACTTGGAATGCTCTTGAAGTATTTTTTTCATCAAGTACCAAATCTAGAAAGAATCAACTCTGGATGGAGTTTACTACACTCAAGAAGATGTGGTTGTCTTGCATATGCATTACTACCCTAACAACGCAAGAAATTGGATAATAAAGTAATGAAATGTATTTTTGTCACGTATAGTTTTGAAAGAGAAGGCTATTGTTTGTATCATCCACAGAGTAAATGCATTTTGGTTAGCCGTGATGTTGTTTTTGTGGAAGATGCAATTCATCTATTACTTTCATGTACCAAGTAGACTTCAATTAGCTAAAGAGGTATGATGCTTTGCTGCCTCTTTTTACAGGTGGACAGTCAGGTGTTGGTCCAAATGAGGCAATTTCTTCACCTTTTTAGCTTCCATATGATCATGCAGATCGTTCCATTTTTTATGCAGATTTACATGGTGGACTTATTGATGAGAGGGATTATATAAGGCCATTGGCACTAAATGAGTTACAAGTTGAAACCTAAGCCTGATGGAAGAGTTGAGTGGCATAAGACTAGGCTTGTTGCGCAAGGTTATGCTTAAGAGAGAAGCATTGATTTGATGAGACCTTTGCATCCATATGTTGAATGACCACCATTCATAGCATCTATGCAGCTCATCAGGGTTGGAATATACATCAATTGGACATTTAAACTGCATTTTTGAATGGTGACTTACATGAAGAAGTGTATGTATTTCAACCCCATAGTTTTCTGTAGAAAGGGCATGAAAACAATGTATGTAGGTTGAAAAAGGAATTATATGATTTGAAGCAAGCATCACAAGCTTGATATGAAAAGATACATGCCTACTTGATTGCACATTGTTTTGAGAACAATCTTACTGAGAGCACCTTATATGTTAAGCATGTAGATGATGCACTTCTTATCATTGTTATGTATGTTGATGACATGTTGTTCACTGGTCCTATTGAGAAGCATATTGCTGAATTTAAGGTTGATTTACATGCCTCTTTTGAGATTTCATATTTGGGAAATTTATGCAAGTTGATGGGGGAACACCTTTGTATCAAACAAAATATATTAACACATTATTGTACTGTTTTTACCTTGAATATTGCAAACCTATTGCCAGTCTTATTGAAAGAGGTTTACACTTGGGTCTTCATGATGCTTGAGATGCATTTGATGTTGTTGTCTTTCTAGTGGTTATTGAATGCTTGATTTACTTATGCCTAAATGAGCCTGATATCCAGTTTGCCATCTCTTAGATGAGTAGGCTTATGCATTGCCTATGTGTCAAGCATTGGCAAGCAATTAAGTGCATCTTTCGCTAGTTGAGTGATACCCGGCTACTTGGATTGTTTTATCCCAAGGGGGGATAACTTTCACTAGATTTACATGCTTTTTTTGACTTTGAGTAGGCCCGTTGTTATTGTTGATATATTTAGGTAGTGATGTGTGTGAACACTCTAGGACCGCCGGGGCACGTTTTTCCCTCTTTAGGATGTTTTTTTCCCCCGGCTTGTATATATGCCTATCGCAAGTGTATGTATATGTGTGTGTATGTGTGTGTATGTGTAAGTATGTATATGTAAGTGTATGTATGAATGTGTAAGTGTATGTATGTGTGTATGTGTGTATAAATATGTATGTATTTATTATGTATGTGTGTGTATGTATATGTGTGTGTATGTGTATGTGTATGCGTATGTGTATGTGTATGTGTATGTGTATGTGTGTGTATATATATATGTATGTATGTATGTGTAAGTGTATGTATGTGTATGTGTATATGTATGTATGTATGTGTAAGTGTATGTATGTATGTATGTATGTATGTATGTATGTATGTATGCATGTATGTATGTATGTATGTGTGTGTAAGTGTATGTATGTGTGTATATGTGTATGCATGTTTATAATTTTTTTTAAATAGTGATCCTTTTTTGTTCAAGATTTAAATAATAGGAGATATTGTATGGTAGAAAAAAATAAGAGAAATGCTAACATACCACCTATGACATGACAGTATTTTCACAGACAGCTACATCTTCCTCATAAGTAGGTATACAAAATAGTTTACATTACTATGATTTATAATTCTCATATGTTTTATAAATATTTTAGATTTAATCTATGTACTTTTGTTTCATTAAATAAACATATGCTGCTGCAAAGAAGAGAGTTGAGTCAAGTCATATGTCGTGTTTAGGTCAAATGGGCCATCATGGTTTTGTTGCTATATTTGTAAGTATATGTATTATTGAAACTATATTTTTTATTTCATTTAAATCACTAATCATTAGTCTTTTTTATTTGTTTCAATGTAGCAAAAGGATTGATATCCTACGAAAAAGGAAATTGAATTTGCTACACATTGTGGACATCAACGTCTAAGTGAGTACATGCGAGATTATCCAAATGCTTTGTGAGTATGATCAAAATTCATATAATGTCTTTAATCCATGGCTTCTCTCCATTCTGGTTTGGTAATTGCTTCTTCATAGGTACCTGGTTCTTCATTCAACAAGTCCTTTGCAAGATATATAGAATGTTTAGTTACAAGTGATGTGTCACACCCAAATATGATAGGCTTCTTCTTTTCTCTCTGAGATCTCCTCATTGCTTGAGTTGAAGTTTCTGGTTTATCTTCTAATTGTTTCATCTTCATCTTTCCTTTGGACTTCCAAGCTTTAAACTCTTCAAGATTTATTGTATCATCATCATCTGAGCTTGAATCTTCTTGTTGAATTGGTTCTTCCTTGGTGAGCTTTGGGAAATCTTCTTCCATATCATAGGGTAGACTCACTTTCTTGCATTCATTCTCATACCATGAGTCATTCTCATCAAAGATGACATCTCTGCTTACCTTGAAGCCTTTGTTTGTGGGGTTGTAGAATATGTATCCCTTTTGATTCAAATCATAACCAATGAAGATACATTTTTCAGCTTTAGGATCTAGCTTTCCCCTTACCTGTGAGGGAATATGCACATATGCTACACAACCAAAGATTTTGCAATGATCCAGAGAGGGTCTCTTACCATGCCAAGCTTCATATGGTGTCATGCCATCAAGTGATTTGGATGGCAACCTATTGATGAGATAAGTGGCAGTGGATACACTCTCTGCCCAAAGATAATTTGGCAACTTTTTCTCATTAAGCATAGACCTAGCTGTTTCCACAATGAGTCTATTCCTTCTTTCAGCTACCCCATTTTGTTCAGGTGAGTACCTTGTAGTAATCTCCCTTTTGATGCCTCTTTCCTGCAAGAAATCTTCAAACTCATTTGAGAAGTACTCTCCTCCACCATCTGACCTTAGCCTCTTCAAGCTTCTTCCTGTTTGATTTTCAACAAGTGCAAGATACCTCTTGAAACAATTAAACACTTCATCTTTATGCTTCATAAAGTATAAAATGGTCCACCTGCTATAATCATCAATGAAGGACACATAATACCTTGAACCAGAAATGGAAGGGTCCTTGCTAGGTCCCCAAACATCTGTGTGTACCAAGTCTAGGTAGTCTTCATGCATGAAACCTTTCCTTGAATAGGGTAATCTATGAGACTTACCAAATTGACATGATCCACACTTGTATATCATGTGTTGCTTGGACACATTGGGTATCCCAAGCACACATTGATCCCTGCACATTTGCTTTAGAGTCCTTTCACCTATGTGCCCTAATCTCTTATGCCATATTTCTAACTCTGAAAGTGTCTGATCCTTGTAATTATACAAAGCAATGTTCTTGGTGTCTTCTAGCTCAAATGTAAATAATCTACCTGATTTCTCCCCTTTGGCTATCCTTCTGAATCCATGTTTTGGGTCCTCCACATATGCTCCATGTTGTGTGAATCTGACCTGCAAACCTTTCTCCACAATCTGACCTACACTCATTAGGTTCTTGGTGATTGTTGGAACATACAACACTCTGCTCAATAGATTCTGATTACCATCACATGTCTTCACATTTCCAATTTTGACAACAGAGTGTTTAGTGTCATCACCTGTTTGTACCTGATGTTTGCCCTTGGGCTCTTCCAAATCAGAAAGTAGTGCCACATTTCCAGCTACATGGTTAGAACATCCTGAGTCAATATAAAATAAATGATCATCATTTGTACCTATCTTGGAGGTCATATTCATGATCAATAGGGAGTCATCTTGCTCCTCTGTGTAGTTGTTGTAGTCTCTTCTATTTCTGAATCCACCTTGGTAATTACCATTGTGGTTGTTGTTGTAGTTGTTGTTGTATGAATTGTTGTATCCATTGTAGCTTTGGTGTTGATTGAATCTGCCTCTCCCTTGAGAGTATCCACCTCTTGAGTAGCCTCTTCCTCTCTGATTCTTGTAGTCCTTGTAGCATTCATCTGTGGTATGATTGGACAATCCACAAATGTTGCATGGTGATGAGTTGTAGGGTCTCCCCCTACCTGACTTACCTCCTCTGCCTCTTCCTCTAGATGACCTACCTCTCCATGCATAATTGGCTTGAGAGGTAGAACCTTCTTCATCCTGTTTCTTCCCTTTTCCTTTATCTTTAACTTTCTTATCAGTATAGAGAGCAGAGGGGTTATTACCTTTTGATTGATCTCCAGCCTTTGTAAACTTTGCTTCATGTGTGAATAGTTGGCCCATGAGTGTTGTGAGATTAGGGGTATGCATGTCCATATAGAGGTCCATTGCAGTGGTGAAACTTTCCCACTTATCATCTGCCTTGAGTCCATTTGTTACTTGCCTGACTATTTGCTCCTCTTCAATCTCCTCTCCAATGCTTGCTAGTTGGTCTGCCACATCTTTGATCTTTGTCACATACTCTGAGACTGATTGCTTGGGCTGCTTCCTAAGGGTTGTGAACTCAATCCATAATTGATTCTTCCTAGCCCTTGTGTTGGAAGAAAAATAATTTGACAAGGTTTCCCAAGTCTCTTGGGAAGTCTTACAATTCCTTACATGAGGTAAAAGAAAGTCAGATATAGAGTTTAAGAGATAAGACCTTGCCAAAGCATCCTTTGCACACCATTGATTGAGCCTTTCATGTTCATCCTTTGTGGGTAGTCCTCTAGTCTTAAATGAGGGCAATTCCTCATCTCCTGATATGTATCCAAATAAGCTTCTCCCTTGTAGATAGGTCTTCATTCTCAATGACCAAGCCTGATAATTGTTTCTGTCCAATTTGTCAATGAAGGAAGGGAAACCATCACCCATATTTACCTTCTTTGCTCTGATACCACTGTTGGGAGTGATGGTTGGATGCACTCAAGAAATGAGTTGATGCTGCAAAACCTGCTTCACACCTGCCCTCTTTTGATTCCAGATATTCTTAGTGCACTTGCTTAGCTTCCAAATGACACAAAGAAATCATATATGTACTTTGGAAATGGTTTGTGTAATGATCAAACCAAAACAGATAACTTGGCACTTCAAAATCAAGAAAAAACTTTCTATTTCTATAGTGACACCTGCTCAGACTTTCACTCAGTGTGACCAGCACACTAACAATTGATCTAATTCCTTTTGGGGGAATTAAAGTACCTTAATAAGCTACCAATCACAAGTGGAATCACTCAAATTGATAAACCATACACTGAGAAATAAGTTTAGCAAAAATCTGATTACCCCCGACTTTTTAGGAACTCTGCAGACATTTACCAGTGTGCACTTCGAAGCGGATTTCTCCCAAATGGCTGAATGAAATATTCTGAGATTTTGTATGCTTGTAGAGAACCTTGAGCTGGTTCCAATGAGCTATAGATCTCTTGATTTGGTTCAGTAGATCCTGAGATATGCTCCTTTGAAGTTGATAGACTTGGGGAAGGAAACACAGAGAATCAGAAATGATGAATGAGTATATATCTATTGATTGATAAGATTGTACAAGCTCAATAGCATGACAAGCATAGCTAATTGAGGTGTGGTGGTGTAGGCTATGGAGTAGCACTAACACACACTCAGTTACAATGACAATATGCCTCGGGGAGTGAGCTGAAGTGACTCTACTAACCGCGAGTTTTTCCCTCTTCATTTTATATGAGTTGAGAGAACATTTGAATTTCAAATTCAAACTAAGGCTCCCTAGAATCTCTCCTCTAAAAGTAGGGAGATATTCTCTCCATTACATCATTCAAATTTCCACGACTTTCTCAAGTAGGTGTGATTACAAATTATTCCAAGTCACAATGACTTTTACAAAGGGGTAAAAAGTGAGAACATCTAAGCATATGTTCATATGAGACTTGCTTCAAGTGAGGCCTTGATGAAGCTTTGTTCAAGCTAATCTTCAATGAGTTCAATGTTCCAAGCCAATGTGTTAAGGCTTGTCTTGTACCAACAACTTTTGGTACCATTGTCTATGGGACAGTTTAAGTCCATACAAGCTCTTCTTGAGCTTACAACCTAGACTTTCCTTGCCAGGAACTACATAACCCTCTGGTTGTTCCATATAGATCTTATTTGTAAGATCTCATCTATAAGATCTCCATGCAAGAAAGGAGTTTGCACATCCATTTGGACTAGCTCTAAGTCCTCCATTGCAACGAATCCAAGCATCATGCACAAGGTAGTCATCTTGACCATTTGAGAGAAGATTTCCTTGAAATCAACACCATGTTGTTTCTTAAAACCCTTTGCAACAAGTTGTGCTCTATACTTTGGAGAAGCACTATCTGATGTAAATTTCAGCTTATATACCCATTTACATGGTAAAGCTTTCGTGCCATTTGGCAAAGATACCAAATCCCAAGTACCATTCTTGTGAATAGAATCCAACTCACTCTTCATGGCATGCTCCCACTTGACATGATCGTTTGTGTGCATAGCCTCTTTGTAGCAAGAAGGCTCGTCGGCATCTATTAGGATAACAAAATCTAAACCTGGAACATATCTATCAGGTGGATGTGAGACATGTGTAGAGCATCTCAATGGTTGCTGAACAGGAACATGTGCAAACTCATCTGATCGGACATTCTCTTGAACATCCCTATGTGTAGCATTTTTATGCATGCTAATTGGAGGACTAGTATCCTCAAACACCACTCTTCTTACTACCTCCTTAGTGGGCCTTTTATGCATCTTAGACCCATTGAAAATGAAATCACTACTTCTTATCATTGATCGTGTTTCAGGATCCCATAAGCGATATCCAAATTGTCCTTCTCGGCCATATCCAAAAAAAATGCATTTCTTTGACTTATGGTCCAACTTTTGTCTAAGACTCTTGGGTATATGAACATATGCTTCACACCAAAAAACTCGAAGATGATCATAATATGGTGGCTTCCCTGTCCATAACTCTTGTGCCACTTTCATACCTTTGGTAGTACTAGGTGAAAGGTTAATCACATGAACTGCAGTCAATACTGCTTCTGCCCAAAAGCCTTGTGAGAGATTTGCATGATGCAACATAGCAAACCAGAAATGTGCATAGAATGCACATTGACTCTTCAATTCAGCCTTTAGATCTCATTCATACAGATGTGTGTGGTCCTATGCCCACTAGGTCCTTAGGCAATTCTATTTACTTTGTCACTTTCATAGATGATGCTACTAGAAAAGTCTGGGTATATCCCATCAAATCAAAGGATGAGATATTCCCTACTTTCAGAAAATGGCTTGCCTTAGTTGAGACTCAAAAAGGAACTAAGCTTAAGGCTTTACATTTAGATAATGGGGGTGAGTATACCTCACATGAATTCCACCTTTTCTGTCCATTATTTGAACATTATCACACTCTAACTTGATAGTTCTATCTTGGAGAAACATATTTTTTATGTACCAAAAGTCCATGGCATCTCTTTAAATACTAGATCTAGAATATTTGGGAGATGTTGAAGAGAACTTAAGTTTCATATTTGCAAACTGACCTATTTCTTCCATGGACCCAACCTTGAAATGTGAGCAAAACAAGTGACCCTAAAGTGATAACTCACAAACATATTATGGTGCCTTCTAGCTACACACAAAATTTCATAGTAGTCTGAGATCATTTTTTATGTGCACCTTCTGCATGCCTCTCATAGATTCTTCATTGTCTTCTTTTACTTCTTCTATTACATAAAGAGAATATACAAAAATGACCTAATACAACATTACAATCAATACAATATATTAAGAGCAGTACATAAAGAGAATCCTAAGGTCATGAATTAGTAAGTTGGCAAGAAACAAATGTGCCATCGTTCTCGGTGGATAAATATGGTAAAGCTCACTAAAAGTATCCCTGACATATATCAGCATAAGTACTATGCATGTCACGGAAATGAAAAGTGTTATGTGTCATCCTCGATCATTACATGTCAAGTTTGATGTCTCAACATCATGTAGATGGTTGCATAAATACATGAACCTTTCAAAAATGCTTGTGTCACCCAATCATCATCATCAATCGTGGTGTTATGGCATAAGAAAAATATAATATCATCCTTTTGATGCCTCTACATAGGTCTTTTCATTTGGAGTTATGTGAGAGTTGTAGAGGGCTCAAGAAAATGTTTCTGGTGAGGAAACATGGGTTTTGGATCTAGTATACTACGAAAATGCTTTTTTGAAGGATAATAGAGATTTCTTACAAGATTGCAAAAAAAATCACGTTTTGAGCTCAAGGCAATGGTGGGATTCTCGATCTAGGGTTGAAAATTGACCTTTTTCATACCAAAATAGGTTAAAAATAGTTTTTGGATGGGAAAAAATGAGTTTTTGAAATTTTGAAAAAACTTGATTTTTTGGCTCTCAAAAGTGATGCCCAAAATTTGAATTCAAGACTAAAAAGTGACTTTTTCAATAATATATGTGTTGGAGTTAGACGTCTGCGAAAGCACGCGAACAGCACAAGGAAGAAGAAGAAGCTTGGAGCACAACACACAAGACTGAATATATTACTAGAGAATGTACAAAGATAAGTAGCCCATTAGGGCAATAGGCGTATATACAAGCCGGGGGAAAAAAACCTCCTAAAGAGGGAAAAAAGTGCCCCGGCGGTCCTAGAGTGTTCACACACATCACTACCTAAATATATCAACAAATCCCCCCTGGGAGTGATGCGGTGAACAAGGAGCTGGCACTCATGTATAAGGAAGTGCCGAGCTATGTGGAAATCACTCCACAAAAGGAAGTAAGCCCAAAGCTTTGCGGAAAGCTTCAAACTTCTCCCTAGGCAGAGCTTTCGTGAAAAGGTCTGCAATGTTCTCCTGCATGGGCACATATGCCAAGCTGATCTCCCCAGCAGAGAACCTCTCCCTGACATAGTGATAATGCACCTCAATGTGCTTAGTGCGAGCATGGAACACAGGGTTCCTCGCAACTGCCAATGCGCTCTGACTGTCAGTGAAGATGGTGGTGGCAGAAGACTGGCCAACACCCAAATCAGCCATAAGGCGTCTGAGCCACACACACTCAACAGTCGCTGTGAAAGCTGCCCTATACTCAGCCTCACAACTGGAAGTGGCCACAGTAGGCTGCTTCTTGCTCAACCAAGATATACATGAGCTACCAAACATGAAGCAAAAACCACTGGTGGACACACGAGTGTCATAGCAACCAGCCCAATCTGAGTCAGAAAAAGCATGCAAATCTGGCGGTAGTGATCCCCCCTTGGGATAAAACAACCCAAGTAGCCGAGTACCACTCAAGTAGCGAAAGATGCGCTTAACCGCTTTCCAATGCGTGACTCCTGGGCAATGCATAAACCTGCTCATCTGTGAGACAGCAAACTGAATATCTGGCCGAGTAATGCATAAGTAAATCAAGCATCCAACAGCCTGCTGATAGAGAACAACATCAAATGCATCTCCAGCATCATGAAGACTCAATCGTAAACCTGTCTCCATAGGAGTGGCAATAGGCTTACAGTCTTCAAGGCCAAAACGCTGCAATAATGTGTCAATATATTTCGTTTGACACAAAGCCATTCCACCATCAACATGCATAAACTGAATGCCCAAGTAGTGATGCAAATGCCCCAAATCAGACATCTCAAATGAGGCATGCAAATCAGCCTTGAAATCAGCAATATGCTTCTCAAGAGGACCAGTGAGCAGCATGTCGTCTACATAGACAACAATGATCAAAAGCACATCATTAGCACGCTTAACATATAAGGTGCTTTCAGTTGGACTGTTCTCAAAACCATGTGCAATCAGATAGGCATGTATTTTCTCATACCAAGCACGTGGTGCTTGCTTTAAACCATATAACGCCTTCTTTAACCTGCACACCTGGTTTTCATGCCCTTTCTGCACAAAGCCACGGGGCTGAAAAACATACACTTCTTCATGCAAGTCACCATTCAAAAATGTTGTTTTAATGTCCAACTGATGTACATTCCAACCATGATGGGCTGCAAGTGCACAAATGCTCCGAACAGTAGTCATACGGCATGTAGGTGCAAAGGTCTCATCAAAATCAATGCCTCTTTCCTGCGCATAACCCTTTGCAACAAGCCTAGCCTTATACCTGTCAACTGTACCATCAGGTTTACGCTTCAGCTTGTATACCCACTTAGTGCCAATGGCCTTCTTGCCAGGAGGCAAGTCACATAAAGACCATGTACCATTCTTCATTATAGCATCATATTCAGATTGCATAGCAGCCATCCAATTTTATGAAATTTGTGCTTCATCAAAAGCAACAGGCTCATTCTCATCACAGAGACTAGATGCAGCCATAGCATAGCAATCTGATGCAAAGGAGGTACTATGAGAGCCTGAACGAGTACGATATGACAAAGGTGCATCTAATTTGCTGTCACGCAAAGTCTGCACCAGCCATTTTGGCATAGTTTCTGCCTGTTCAATATCATCTCTCTCATCAACAAGTGCATCATGTAAATCTGCATCAGAAATGGAATGATCTGCATCATCATATGAAACCTGCAAAGGCTGAGAAGTTTCCTCATTAGGACCAGCGCTAGCCTGTCCACCTCTAAAAAGAGGCATCAAAGTATCATACATGTCTTTGGAGCTAACAGATGTCTCCTTAGTACATGAAAGCAATGGCTGAATAGCATCTTCCACAAAGACAACATCACTGTGTGGAGGTGATCGCAATCCGGGTGGATCGGGTCCGGTCGTGGCACACACAGGGTGTATGAAGCTAATGAATGTTGGAAGGTTTAAAGATGTGAAGGTGAAATTAATGTTGAGTATGGAGAAGAGAGAGATGTTGAAATGATTATGGGAATAGGAATGTAGGAGTGCAAGTTAGATTTATGAACATGAATGATAAGAATGAAAGAGAACCATACATACGAATGAAATTTGGAAGGAAGAATGGTCCATTGAAGGAGCTTCTTAAACACTTCCTAATTCCAATCCATATGCATAGTCTTCTTTGGATGATATGTATGCATGACGAGAATAGATGGAACCCTTACACATAAACCAGTTCCGAAAGGAAGAATGGTCCAATATTGGAGCTTCTTATACACTTTCAGAAACTAATCAACATGTATGGGTATGTATGGATTATATGCATGCAAGTGAATTATGATGATAGAGTTTTACTCACAAGCTCAAAGAAACATCCTCACTGGTTCAACGCAATACTGCGGAGCCTTCTCACACATAGAAGAAATAGAAGACATGTAAAAATACTTAAGAGACTGAGAGAGGAGACAAGAGACAAGTGACAAGTGACATGAATTAAAAGAATTTGAATTAAGTTACATGTAAAATATCGTCGTGGTACGTCATGCTAAGCAGTCTACTGATCAAAGGTGGTTCCGACCCTCAAACCATGACAGTTCAACCGAATGTCACACGTAAGAAGGTGAGTTCCACTCCAGTGACCCTATGTCTGTCTAGGCTCGTAACGTCTAACTAAAGAAGTCTAAGACTCATTAAAATCAGCTCTAACTCACTCACACGCTCCACCGAGGGTGAGTCAAGATAGAGATGCTGGTTTCAAGAGCCTATCCTAGATTGGAGTTCTAACTTAAATTTGAAACTAGGTTCTATACTCATACTAGCTCACCTTGGATCCTCACTCGCTCAACCGAGGGTGATCGTCTCAAGGAAACCGTAAGCTAGCATGAGCCCTATGGATGCCTAACAATGATGCTCTAGGAGTTTGGAGGGGGGTTTATATAGTTTTTTGAATGAATTTGGGCCCTTGGATCTAGAGAAATCAACTCTCAACTCTAGGATCACTACTTTTGATTACAACCATTTGATTAATCAAATCAATGGCTTGGAATTGTTCTTTCTATCAAATCTAGTGTAAAGGAGTGAAATTTAGGGGCCCTCATTCTCCACCATTGGATCTGGGGATGATCTGGACCGTCGGATCAGTGCTGACATCAATTCGGATAAGATAAGTCACTATTTTTGGAGAAACTTTGCATTATTGATCTTTAACTGTCAACAAAGTCTTCTTTTATGGAAAAAATTTGTGGATCCTCCTTCCTTTATGCTTTAGTGCATCTCCACCCTTGAATAGGAGCTCATCTTGACCGTACACCATGGTTCAATCATATTTTGACATGTGGCAGCCCTTCAAGCCTTCAATTTTCTTATTCTAGAAAACTGCGGTGACCTTGAAAACTGGACTTTGTGCTCTTTGACCCTCCAAAAAGACTTTGATGAAGATGAATCTTTGTAGGACTATGTTTCCAAAGATCTCCTTCAGGAATATGCAGGAAAAACTCCCATCTGAATCTCCCTTGTACAAGTTTGACTACATTTGGAAGCTTGCAAGGTGGCATTAAGGTGTCTAGGAAGCTCTGATAGCCTTGAAAATTTGTACAAATATGTAGCCACATATGATCTTTATACATGCCAAACCATATGGCTAACATAATTTTCTATACAAGAATTTGTAGGGTCAAACTAGAAAAATTATATTTTTACAAAATGAACATAGCATATCAATGTGCTACAAAATCCATTTTCTGCTGAAATTTGGGCTATAGACTGCCTTTGACAATATTTTCAAGTATATGGATTTTCATCTAATTTGGTGACAATGAAATTTTTGCCCTAATTTCCCAACTTTGACTAGCTTTGACCAACTTTGACCGCTACCATGGACTTTCTTGATTTCTTTGAAACTTTGTATGTGAGCTTCTTTTGACATCCTTGATGCATCCTGGACTTCTCGGGGAATTCCGGCTAGCTTCGCCAAATATGTTTTTTGTAGGCCTTCACAAGTGAGAGAGGAGAGAAAATCTCGACGACATTCGCCCCCACTAAACCTGCGATTCCTCCGGAAGCGCCACTCTAGCATCTGTGAAAAACAAAATGTTCTAGGCATCAAATTCTTTTATAGGCAACATAAGAAACATGGAAGGAAAATTGATTATATGCATGAATAAGTATGTAACGTGACATGAAGCAAAATTTGCATGAAAGAAAGAATTGAAACAGACAACATGAATATGCATGAACAAATAGGCAACATATATGCAAATGAACAAGCAACATTGGCAACAAGAAAGAAAAAAAACAAGCATCAATATGAAGTGGAAGTGGATGTCTGGAGTCGTTTTAAGCATCAGTTCCTCTCATCTTGAAGAAAATTTTGTACCTTTTTCATAAAGCAATCTACCTTAAATATGATTATAAACAAAGATTTAGGATTTTCAAGAGACATCTTTCATCTTTAGCTTATTTTAGATCAACTCCTTTCCTACATAAATATGAATATGCTCTTTCTCTAATAACATGCAAGGAAATCTAACTAAACTCCACTAATGCATAAATCTGCTTATATAGCCCGTGATTTATTCTACTATGTCTCTTTATCCTCCTTTGGCTTGCTCTTTTTTTTTTTTTTTCCGATGATGATGATGATTTGGCAACTTTATGGTTACGATCACTTTTTTGGGGTGGAAGAAAGTGTAAACTTCTTGGTAACATGTAGCTTTCTTTTTTTTTTTTTTTTTTTTGACGAGGAAAAGTTAAACCCTGATACAAGGTACAACCATTTTTGATGACGGAGAATAGTAGTTTAAACTCCGATACAAGTGCTCTGAGGTGGACTAAAGATGTAGAAACTGTTGATATATTTAGGTAGTGATGTGTGTGAACACTCTAGGACCGCCGGGGCACTTTTTTCCCTCTTTAGGAGGTTTTTTTCCCCCGGCTTGTATATACGCCTATTGCCCTAATGGGCTACTTATCTTTGTACATTCTCTAGTAATACATTCAGTCGTGTGTGTTGTGCTCCAAGCTTCTTCTTCTTCCTTGTGCTGTTCGCGTGCTTCCGCAGACGTCTAACTCCAACAATTGGTATCAGAGCAGGTCGTTGCTTCTTCTAGGGCGCCGTCGACACTCCTCCGTTTGCAGTCTCAGATTCACACAAAATTTGGTGAGCATACTCAGGGTGTTTCTGAGCTCGTTTCGGCCTCCGAACGCACTATCGCAGTGCTTGTGCAGGCTATTTCGTCCTTTTGTGCCAAAGGTATATACCAGTTTCTGTTCGTCAGTTTAAGCGTCTCAAAGTCTGCTACAGGTCTAGCAGAACTCGTGTGGGCAGTTCTGTTCAACTTTTTGAGATACAGTCAATTTTCTGCATCAAGGTATTTTAGTCACCGGCCATGGCTGAAAGCAGTGATGTATTCCGTATGTTGGCTGTTGAGGATAAGTTGGATGGTACCAACTACCCATTATGGGCTTATATGATGCGACATGTACTGGTTGCAAAAGGATTGTGGAACATTGTGTAGGGTGTTGAAAGACGTCCTGTTACACCTGTAACGACAGGTACTGCAAATACAGGTGTTGGAGCTGATGAAGATGGTGTCGAAGATGATATTCCGCAGATTCCTGTT
Organism: Ceratopteris richardii; assembly: GCA_020310875.1. Classification (NCBI taxonomy): domain Eukaryota; kingdom Viridiplantae; phylum Streptophyta; class Polypodiopsida; order Polypodiales; family Pteridaceae; genus Ceratopteris; species Ceratopteris richardii. The sequence continues at coordinate 44,541,607 of CM035407.1, read as the reverse complement.
CGTGCTGCTGTTTCTGTTGCACCTACTGCAGAGCAGATTCGTTGGGATGGCAGAGATGCCCAGGCACATGCATTGATAGCTTTGTCTGTCAAACGTGCCATTATTCCTCACATTCGCTCTTGCAGAACAGCAAAGGATGCTTGGGATACACTTACCACTTTGTACCAGGCTAGGAATGAGGCTCGTGTTGCTTACCTCCAAAAACAGTTGGAGAGTGAGCACATGAATGAAGGTGATTCGATGGACAGTTTTCTTACAAAGATCAAAGACCTGAAGGAACAATTGATTTCTGCTGATGAGGTTATACCAGATAGCTCACTTGTGCAGACCGTTCTGAATGGCCTTCCTGATTCATATCAGAGTTTTGCCTCTACTCTTCGATTGATGATGAAAGGCAATCCGAATGCCTTGTCATTTGAGGAATTAGTCTCTCTTCTGTTGCAGGAAGATCAGTCCAGGCAGAACAGGTCCATTATGCGTGTTGCAGATCAAGCTTTCCTGGCTAGTCAGAAGGGCAAAGGAAAATGGAGCTCTTCTACTAGTAAGCAGAAATCTGCAAATGCTGCACAATCGAAGAACCAGGATAAAGATGAGAAGAAATCAGAAAAGCAGAAATTGTTCTGCAAGTACTGTAAAGGAAATGATCATATTATAAAGAACTGTCCAAAACTGGCTGCTAAAGAGGCAAAGAAGAAAGAGGCTGGAATGGTTGTTGCAGAGGCCTCTACACCAAAAACAGAGTTTGCAAATCTTGTGTAGGAAGAAGAATGGACGTTTACTACTGTCTGCAGTTTTGACCCATCTTCTCATGATCAGTGCATGTCTGCAGTAGACTCAGATGTTTGGTACTTTGACAGTGGGGCGACCAAACATATTACCTCGCAGCGCAGTTTCTTCTCTTCACTCGAGCCTGCCCCTACAGGGAATACTGTCACATGCGCCAATAACTCCTCTTATCCTGTTATGGGAGTTGGTAAGATCATTCTGACTACTGCTGATGGTAGTTCTTTCACTTTGTCAGATGCTTTATTTGTGCCAGGGATCAAAAAGAACCTGTTATCAGTTTCTGCATTAGCCAAGATTGGCTTGGTTGTGAAATTCGTTGATGACAGGTGTACAGTCCATGATCTCTCAAATGGCGATGTGATTATTGCTTCTGGCATTTTATGTCGTGGGCTGTATAAGCTCATAGACTATGAAAGATCTGTGAATGATTCGGCATGTGCAGTTCATGATTCTCAGGCTATGTCAGATGCAAAGCTTTGGCATGCACGCTTTGGTCATCTGAATTTTGCTAGCTTGTTACGCCTGCAGAAATCTGAAATGGTGTCCTCTTTGCCCAAACTTGAGGCACCTGGAAAACATGTTTGTGAAGGCTGTATTTTGGGCAAAATGCAGCGTTCTTCCTTTCCAAAAGATGGTTCAGTTCGGGCTATGCAGAAATTGCAGCTTGTACATAGTGATGTCTGTGGTCCTATGCAGACACCCTCTTTTGGAAATTACCTTTACTTCGTGACTTTCATTGATGATTTTTCCAGGCATGCATGGGTATATCCACTCAAAGCAAAGTCCGAAGTATTCATGTGCTTCAAACAGTTTTTGGTTTTGGCTGAAAATCTGTCAGCATGTAAAATGGGCACCCTCCGTTCTGATCGAGGGGGGGAATATATGTCTTCAGATTTTAATGCATTTCTGGCTGAACGTGGGATAAAACACCAGTGTACAGTGCCGTATACACCTCAACAGAATGGAGTTGCTGAACGAAAGAACAGGTCACTCATGGAGATGGCGAGGTGCATGGTCAAAAGTCAGGCTTTACCACATAGTTTCTGGCTTGAGGCTGTCATGTGTGCAGCATATGTACTGAACAGGTGTCCCACCAAAGCGTTGCAGTCTATCACTCCATATGAGGCTTGGCATGACCGCAAGCCATCTGTTGCTCATCTGCGTGTTTTTGGTTGTTTGGCATATGCATTAGTGCCTGAACAACATCGCAGAAAATTGGATGATAAGGCAGTAAAATGTATTTTTGTTGGGTACAGTTCTGAAAGTAAAGGCTATCGTCTGTATCATCCACAGACTAAACACATTCTGGTTAGCCGTGATGTTGTCTTTGTGGAAGATGCTATTCAGCCATTGCTTTCATGTACTAAGGAGACATCTGTTAGCTCCAAAGACATGTATGATACTTTGATGCCTCTTTTTACAGGTGGACAGGCTAGCGCTGGTCCCAATGAGGCAACTTCTCAGCCTTTGCAGGTTTCATATGATGATGCAGATCATTCCATTTCTGATGCAGATTTACATGATGCACTTGTTGATGAGAGAGCTGATATTGAACAGGCAAAAACTATGCCAAAATGGCTGGTGCAGACTTTGCGTGACAGCAAATTAGATGCACCTTTGTCATATCGTACTCGTTCAGGCTCTCATAGTACCTCCTTTGCATCAGATTGCTATGCTATGGCTGCATCTAGTCTCTGTGATGAGAATGAGCCTGTTTCTTTTGATGAAGCACAAAATTCAGAAAATTGGAAGGCTGCTATGCAATCTGAATATGATGCTATAATGAAGAATGGTACATGGTCTTTATGTGACTTGCCTCCTGGCAAGAAGGCCATTGGCACTAAGTGGGTATACAAGCTGAAGCGTAAACCTGATGGTACAGTTGACAGGTATAAGGCTAGGCTTGTTGCAAAGGGTTATGCACAGGAAAGAGGCATTGATTTTGATGAGACCTTTGCACCTACATGCCGTATGACTACTGTTCGGAGCATTTGTGCACTTGCAGCCCATCATGGTTGGAATGTACATCAGTTGGACATTAAAACAACATTTCTGAATGGTGACTTGCATGAAGAAGTGTATGTTTTTCAGCCCCGTGGCTTTGTGCAGAAAGGGCATGAAAACCAGGTGTGCAGGTTAAAGAAGGCGTTATATGGTTTAAAGCAAGCACCACGTGCTTGGTATGAGAAAATACATGCCTATCTGATTGCACATGGTTTTGAGAACAGTCCAACTGAAAGCACCTTATATGTTAAGCGTGCTAATGATGTGCTTCTGATCATTGTTGTCTATGTAGACGACATGCTGATCACTGGTCCTCTTGAGAAGCATATTGCTGATTTCAAGGCTGATTTGCATGCCTCATTTGAGATGTCTGATTTGGGGCATTTGCATCACTATTTGGGCATTCAGTTTATGCAAGTTGATGGTGGAATGGCTTTGTGTCAAACGAAATATATTGACACATTATTGCAGCGTTTTGGCCTTGAAGACTGTAAGCCTATTGCCACTCCTATGGAGACAGGTTTACGATTGAGTCTTCATGATGCTGGAGATGCATTTGATGCTGTTCTCTATCAGCAGGCTGTTGGATGCTTGATTTACTTATGCATTACTCGGCCAGATATTCAGTTTGCTGTCTCACAGATGAGCAGGTTTATGCATTGCCCAGGAGTCACGCATTGGAAAGCGGTTAAGCGCATCTTTCGCTACTTGAGTGGTACTCGGCTACTTGGGTTGTTTTATCCCAAGGGGGGATCACTACCGCCAGATTTGCATGCTTTTTCTGACTCAGATTGGGCTGGTTGCTATGACACTCGTGTGTCCACCAGTGGTTTTTGCTTCATGCTTGGTAGCTCATGTATATCTTGGTTGAGCAAGAAGCAGCCTACTGTGGCCACTTCCAGTTGTGAGGCTGAGTATAGGGCAGCTTTCACAGCGACTGTTGAGTGTGTGTGGCTCAGACGCCTTATGGCTGATTTGGGTGTTGGCCAGTCTTCTGCCACCACCATCTTCACTGACAGTCAGAGCGCATTGGCAGTTGCGAGGAACCCTGTGTTCCATGCTCGCACTAAGCACATTGAGGTGCATTATCACTATGTCAGGGAGAGGTTCTCTACTGGGGAGATCAGCTTGGCATATGTGCCCACGCAGGAGAACATTGCAGACCTTTTCACGAAGGCTCTGCCTAGGGAGAAGTTTGAAGCTTTCCGCAAAGCTTTGGGCTTACTTCCTTTTGTGGAGTGATTTCCACATAGCTCGGCACTTCCTTATACATGAGTGCCAGCTCCTTGTTCACCGCATCACTCCCAGGAGGGATTTGTTGATATATTTAGGTAGTGATGTGTGTGAACACTCTAGGACCGCCGGGGCACTTTTTTCCCTCTTTAGGAGGTTTTTTTCCCCCGGCTTGTATATACGCCTATTGCCCTACTGGGCTACTTATCTTTGTACATTCTCTAGTAATACATTCAGTCGTGTGTGTTGTGCTCCAAGCTTCTTCTTCTTCCTTGTGCTGTTCGCGTGCTTCCGCAGACGTCTAACTCCAACAGAAACATGCAATAGCAGGAGCTAGGATTTCAACAATTATGCTTTCGATACAGGATACATATGCATGTTTATATATGAAAGTCTTGTCACCAAAATAAACCTCCAAATCTACATGCCCTATCTTTCCACAATCCTAGATTATAATCAATTTCTTAGTAGATAAGTTACTACTTAAGATACAATTTTACACAAGTAGAGAAATCATCATTTGCCCTTTTTTTGACTCAAGTGATGTGGATATGCAATGCAATGCAATGCAAAGACTGAAAAAAAACATGCATGAAACAAGCATGGAAAAAAGAAAAAAAAAATAGAATGAACTTGGAAAAAAAACAAAGCAACATGAACTTGAAAAATTAATGATGTTTTTTTTTTTTTAAAATAATAATAACATGGATACTCCTGTTTATGAATCGGCCTCATTGTTGTCATCTTCTTCAATGTCCTCATCCAAAATGTACTCGTCATTATCACGCTTCTTGAATAACTTTATCCTTTTACCTGCAATGAAAGCTTTTAGTGCAACACCATTTAATTCACAAAGAGCATACGTACCATTGTTGTTGACTTTTGATACTATGTATGGCCCAAACCACCGTTGAGTGAGCTTTTTGCGTGCATCATATTGAGAGTCGAATGTACTATCATAAATGAGCACCCAATCTCCTACTTCAATTGGCTTAGGACGCAATCGATGAGTTTTATCAAAATAATGCTTGTTCTTCATTCTAGATTCTCTTAATTTTTCAACAGCATCATCAAATCTTAATTTACCTTGTTCTAACTGTTTAATACGCAAACTCAAAAAATCATCAGTAGACATGTTTTCAGACCAAGGCAAATTTGACCATGCAGAAATATGAGACTGAATTGGAAACAATGGTTTTTGACAGTACATGAGTTCACCAGGCATATATCCAGTAGTACGTGTGCATGTCATTCTATCTGCCCAAAGTGCAAAAGGTAAGAATCTAGGCCATTGTTTGATGTCACCGTTACATGCTTTAGATATGGCTTTCACAATAGGTGGATGCCCTCTCTCTATTTTACCATTGGCCTCTGGATTATATGCAGTAGTGAGAGACAAACAAATACCGTGACGCTCAAAGAACTCTTTAGCTTCTCTCGCATTTAACTCTCCATGATCGGCAACTACTTTCTCTATGTACCCAAAGCGACTTATGACATCTTCAAGCAAGAATTTGCAAACATTTTAAGTGGTCTTAGATCGTAGTGCACGTCCCTCTACATGATTAGTTAAGTCTTCTCTTGCAAGTACAATGTAACGCATTTTGTCAATACCTTTAGGCATAGTTACAAGATCTACTACCCACTTGTAGTGAATACAAGGTGGATAAGTAGGATGCAACGGATCTCTATGTTTGACTGATGAATGAAGTTGACAAGTAGAACATGTAGAAACATAGCTACTAATGTCAACATACATCCTAGGCCAATAATAGGTACTTCTAATTTTTTCATATGTTCCAAAAAATCCTTTATGACCGGCCCATAATGTCTCATGCATTTCCTTCATTACTTGCAATTGAAGACCTCGTTTTCCCAGGACTCGTTGTGGATTCTTAACCTTACCCTTAGCATGTCTCCAAAGATAACCATTACATAGGAAAAAGTTATAAGCTCGTTTCCTAATGTTACGGAATCTATTCGTAGTCCAGCTAGGTAATGGTTGTAGTGTACTGAGATACTTTCCTATGTCTCTCCATTCATCTTCGTACTCAGACTCATGAAATTTCTCATACTCATATATATGTGGAACATAGTCAACTAAATTCACATTCTTTATTAGATCACTTTCAAGATCATCATCAAATCTAGCTCTCGATAACATATCAGCAACTGAGTTTGACTTACCTGAAATATGAACTAACTCAGGATTTATGAACTTAATATATGAGATCCATCTAAGCATGGCTATATCAGGAGATGAACAATTGGCTATCATTCCAATGAGAGGCAAACAATCAGTCTCAACTTTGACATTTGCACCAATGAAATATTCTTTGTTTGTTTTCAAAGCTGTTACCATACCCCATAGTTCTCGTTTGATTTGTGGATATTTTCGTTGTGTTTCATGTAGAATTTTGGCACCAAACCTAATTGCATATCTATTCCCTTCACTATCATCTTGACTTATGACCCAACCTATACCAATAGGACTAGTATCAACAGTCAATATAATAGGTTTGTTAGCAGAATAGTCTACACGCTTAAGGATGGGAGCTTTAAGCAATAATTTCTTCAATTTATGCATAGCTTGAGTGTGTTTGTCAGTCCAAATAAATTTTCGTTTCTTCCTCAACAAGTCATAAAGACAATCAGCAACATGAGCAAAGTGAGGGATCCAAATAACATAAAAGATGCAACCACCAAGAAATCTACGTACCTCACTCACGTTGTTACATGTTTCAGAAATCTTGCTAATGGCATCAACTTTTTGTGGGTATGGCTTTCGACCATAATGGCCACATAAATGTCCAACAATAAGTACCTCGTTGACACCAAAAACAGATTTCTCTATGGAAAATGTGAGACCTACCTCTTCAAATCGTTGAAATATTCTTTCACAATCAGAGATATGGTCAAGAACAAATTTACGACATCCCGATGAATCTAAAGTAATGTCCTTTACACGTTCCTCACTCCCTTTAATTGGAATATCATCAATGAATGGCATAGTTATATGAGGGGTAAAGTCATGTAAGACCATATTCATAGCACTCATCATATGAGCCACAGAATTAGTCGATCCTTGAGGTAAAGTACACATTCGCACTAAGCCTAAAGGAGTTTTCATTGTGGTTATGTCACGACTATCAATTGCTAATTGGAATTGGTCATATCCAGAATATAGATCACCCATTGAATAGATAGAATGTCCTGAAAATGATTCAGCAAACTCATCTACAATGGTTCCTGTTCCTACATTCCTTATGGTGACTTTATTGACGGGTTGGAGATCTTGAATAAAACGTAGTTTCCCATTCTTTTTAGGCACAGTGAACCATCTGTTTGAGTAAGGTGCAAAAGATGGCTCTAAAATTCTCATGTTTATCTTCTCCTTAAGTAGTTTCATTAGCTCAGGTAAGTGAGCCTTTGGAACAGGTATAGGACGAAGATTCCATGGAATATGTGGAATAGTAAAGATTATCATGGGTGCAACTAGCTTAGGATCTACACAACCAATCTCATGAGGATACATAGTAAAGGCTTTTCCATGGCTACGTATGACTCCCTCAAATTTATCTCTCTCTGCTGGCAAAAGAAAGTCATCATCTCTACCAATTTTCACCTGTTTGATTGTCTCATCTGTGAATGTATGTCCTATGTTTTTCTTATCCCGAAGAGTTGGATCATTTTTCACATCAATAATTTTTTCATTACTTCCTTGAGGTAATCGTTGAGCTATGGGTTTGATTTTTTTTTCTATAGTTTTGTACTTTGTTTCAACTAAGGCATCATGTGTTTGGTTAAATTTTGAGCACTTGTCAACATTGAGAGCATACTCTTGGATTAGAGCATACTCATCAAGGGAAGAAAGAAGAATAATATGGGAATTAGAATTTTGTTGAAGACATAACTCTAACTCCTCAAGAGTAGAGAAACAATGAGATGTTTCAATCACATGCTCAATGTTCTCATCATGTTCCATGATTTTGTTGTTTTTATAATTTTTTTGGGTTTTTTGGATAAAAGACTTGGACAATTGACTCTTATGAAGAAAATCTAATCTAGAATGTGGAAAACAAAGTGACAAACTATTGAACAGGTTGGTTGGCTGCGGGATGTCAAACCAATATCCATTGTTGTCCCGCTCAACAATGGATTCTATCCGAAATTTTGATCATATGTAGCTCCAAACATGAATCGAGGTGCACAATCACTACAAGCATGCTCATGACCCTGAGTAACAATAGGTTTCTTTCTAATTGACAATCGATTCCTAGGATGATTCACTCCTACTGTCATGACTTGAAGTGATTGCATTCCATCCTTAGACTTGAATCTAGCATAGATAGACCCATCATCCATGGCTTTAGTTTCCATACGACTCTCACAAATAAAGGGTTGACCTAAGAGAACTTCATAGGAGCAATTATCTTGAATAAAAAAGTGAAATTCTTCTGTGATTCCTCCTATGGATATGGGCACACTAGCACAAGCTCCATACAGGATACCTACACCATTATCTGCAGTTCTCATACGCCATCCACAATCTTTATCTATGGGCCATCGAAACTTATCATAGACTTCTCTTGAAATCACATTGATTTCAGAGCCGGAATCTACTAATGCATTTACAGTGATAGTGTTCTTATCATTTCCTATTTTAACATGCATCTCTGATGTACCTCTAGACCAAAATGTTCTTTTAAAGTGACTTTCAGGATTGTTTTCATGATTTTCATGGTCAGGTTGAATAGGTCCTAAGAAATTTTTATTAACATTTACTTCATCATCATCAAAGTCCTCTTCATCAGATTCATCAAAGTTTAAGGCTTCATTCATAGCTTGATCTTGATCTAGAGAATCTTGCATCTCAGTATCTAGATTAAGCGGAAACCTCTTCCTTTTAATTAGGCCGATAAAGTTATCTTTAAAAACAGGCTTTGCAATAGAGAAAACTTGTTCTAAAGACATAGTCACTTGACTCTTAAGCAAAATGTCATCTAAAATCTCCATAGGATCTATTTTTCTCTCAATTTCTGAAATCAAGATGGCTTTAGGTTTTCTCTTTGGTTTCTTTTGTTTTTGCTCAGGGTCTTGTTTTTGTTCATGTTCTTGTGTTTGGTCTTCAGTTTGTTTTAATTGTTCTTGTTTATCTAAAGGCTTTGGTTCTGTTTTTCTTTGCTTTGTGTTCTTACCTTTTTGTTTCTCCTCTTGTTTTTGTTCATTGGGTTCTGATTCTTGTTTTTTATCTTTGGATTGTGATGTTTCTCCTTGCTCTATGATTGTTTCTATTCCCTCTGAGGTTTGTTTTCGAGTCACTCTTCTTTCACTAGGCTCAGCTTCATCTCTTTTTCGTTTTTCTTCTACATTGGATATGTGAGAAATAAGAGATTGATCTTCTATCGGTGACTCCCAAGCCGTTATTCTCCTAATCTCATCCCGTGCTCTTACTAAAGCCTCTATGGAAAAATCACCTTCCTTTGTGGGTTTACTTGATTCTACTTGTTGTTCATCAAGAGCTTCTAGTTTCACTCCTCTAGTTCCTACGTCCATTATGGTTATATTTTCATAATGTTTTTTCATTCCTCCCTTACCATAATTTCCTTGCAAAGGTAGCCTAGATCGATAGTCACAGATTTTCTTGTCTATGTCTATTACTAGTTGTTGCTCCTTAGCAGCCTTCAATAATTCACAATCTCTCAAAAAGTGCTCTAATGAATCACACCAAGGACACCTACGAGGGCCACGCACAAAACCATTTTGATTTTGAGGATTTTGATTAACTTGTGGTGGGAAATTTTGAAATTGAGGATTTTGTTGATAAGGTATTGCTTGAACAGGATAATTAGGATTTTGAAAATGCAATTGATGTATTTGAGGAGCTTGGGGAGCAACATGTGGTACTTGAGGTGCAAGAGGAGCTTCCATATTATACGGTTGATGATTTTGAAAATTTTGATTTTGAGGATTTTGAAAAGCTATTTGAGAAGCTTGAGGATACAGGTTTTGATACATTTGAGGATTTTGCACATGAGGATGAGGATTTTGCATTGAAGGATTATGCATTGGAGGATTATGCATTGGAGGATTATGCATTGGAGGAACTTGATATGCTTGAGTAGGAGCTACTTGTGGATTTTGATTGGTAGCTATAACATGTTGATTAGGCTCTTGAAAAGTCATTGGGTTCATTTGATTTTGGAAAGTTTTGGTGTAATTAGATTGTAAAGCATCTATAGTCTTGGCCAAATTGGATTGTGTAGCAATAAGACTTTCCATTTGCTTAGTGAGAATATCCACTTGAGATTGTTCAACTACACTTTTATTTGGCTCTACTTTAAAACCTTGATTAGGCTCCATCATTTGAGGAATAGGAGTAGAGTCAAAAAGCATAGCATGGGATTATTCTCTAACTTGCTCCTTAGTTTGTGGAAGGCTAGCTTGAGGAAGACTAGTTTGCTCATAAAGCATGGATTGTCTTTGATGTCTATGGGCTACAACCTCTACTACTTTACGCACTTTTTGCCAATTGTCAGTAAGACCATAGCGCTTATCTGGTTCTTCTAATCGCCGTTCAACTTCCCTACGAGTTTCAGGATGAAGAAGCTTAAGAAAATTGATCACAAGATCAGGTTCCAAAGTTATCTTATCCTGATCAGGAAGTTGTTCATAGCGTCTAATATACTCATTTTGTAAGTGAGTAATAGAGCTACTAGGCTTTGGAGAATTGACCCATCGTAATAATCCATCTCGATTATGTTGGCTATAATCTTCAAGATAGAATTCTTTGAGCATCTCCTTTCTAAAATCACTCCAAGGAAGACTATCATATTGAGTGACACGGTTTATGATAGAGCTATCAACAATTCGTTCAAAGAATGATATCAAAAGATCTTCGGGAAGACCAAAAATCATAGCTTGCTCTTCAAACAAATCTAAGTAGCTTGTGATGTTGATGCCATTGAATTTTCCCTTCTCTCTCAACATAGAAGAGACTATTCTTTGGCCTTGTTTCTCAACAATAAGGGATTTGAATCCTTCCTCCATCTTATGTGAATAAGCAAGTGATGCACGATGCTCTAGATCTCTCACAAATGCGTTTACTTCACGACGAAGATGTGCACGATACTGTGAGAAATCCAATGCAACACTCAAGACTGATGATGATGATATGATGAGGATGAAAAATATGAAACAAAGGATATGGATCACAACCTCCCAACAAGATCAGAAGCAAATGCCACGAAGCATTTCACGTCGGGTTCAAATGTGGAGGTGATCGCAATCCGGGTGGATCGGGTCCGGTCGTGGCACACACAGGGTGTATGAAGCTAATGAATGTTGGAAGGTTTAAAGATGTGAAGGTGAAATTAATGTTGAGTATGGAGAAGAGAGAGATGTTGAAATGATTATGGGAATAGGAATGTAGGAGTGCAAGTTAGATTTATGAACATGAATGATAAGAATGAAAGAGAACCATACATACGAATGAAATTTGGAAGGAAGAATGGTCCATTGAAGGAGCTTCTTAAACACTTCTTAATTCCAATCCATATGCATAGTCTTCTTTGGATGATATGTATGCATGACGAGAATAGATGGAACCCTTACACATAAACCAGTTCCGAAAGGAAGAATGGTCCAATATTGGAGCTTCTTATACACTTTCAGAAACTAATCAACATGTATGGGTATGTATGGATTATATGCATGCAAGTGAATTATGATGATAGAGTTTTACTCACAAGCTCAAAGAAACATCCTCACTGGTTCAACGCAATACTGCGGAGCCTTCTCACACATAGAAGAAATAGAAGACATGTAAAAATACTTAAGAGACTGAGAGAGGAGACAAGAGACAAGTGACAAGTGACATGAATTAAAAGAATTTGAATTAAGTTACATGTAAAATATCGTCGTGGTACGTCATGCTAAGCAGTCTACTGATCAAAGGTGGTTCCGACCCTCAAACCATGACAGTTCAACCGAATGTCACACGTAAGAAGGTGAGTTCCACTCCAGTGACCCTATGTCTGTCTAGGCTCGTAACGTCTAACTAAAGAAGTCTAAGACTCATTAAAATCAGCTCTAACTCACTCACATGCTCCACCGAGGGTGAGTCAAGATAGAGATGCTGGTTTCAAGAGCCTATCCTAGATTGGAGTTCTAACTTAAATTTGAAACTAGGTTCTATACTCATACTAGCTCACCTTGGATCCTCACTCGCTCAACCGAGGGTGATCGTCTCAAGGAAACCGTAAGCTAGCATGAGCCCTATGGATGCCTAACAATGATGCTCTAGGAGTTTGGAGGGGGATTTATATAGTTTTTTGAATGAATTTGGGCCCTTGGATCTAGAGAAATCAACTCTCAACTCTAGGATCACTACTTTTGATTACAACCATTTGATTAATCAAATCAATGGCTTGGAATTGTTCTTTCTATCAAATCTAGTGTAAAGGAGTGAAATTTAGGGGCCCTCATTCTCCACCATTGGATCTGGGGATGATCTGGACCGTCGGATCAGTGCTGACATCAATTCGGATAAGATAAGCCACTATTTTTGGAGAAACTTTGCATTATTGATCTTTAACTGTCAACAAAGTCTTCTTTTATGGAAAAAATTTGTGGATCCTCCTTCCTTTATGCTTTAGTGCATCTCCACCCTTGAATAGGAGCTCATCTTGACCGTACACCATGGTTCAATCATATTTTGACATGTGGCAGCCCTTCAAGCCTTCAATTTTCTTATTCTAGAAAACTGCGGTGACCTTGAAAACTGGACTTTGTGCTCTTTGACCCTCCAAAAAGACTTTGATGAAGATGAAACTTTGTAGGACTATGTTTCCAAAGATCTCCTTCAGGAATATGCAGGAAAAACTCCCATCTGAATCTCCGTTGTACAAGTTTGACTACATTTGGAAGCTTGCAAGGTGGCATTAAGGTGTCTAGGAAGCTCTGATAGCCTTGAAAATTTGTACAAATATGTAGCCACATATGATCTTTATACATGCCAAACCATATGGCTAACATAATTTTCTATACAAGAATTTATAGGGTCAAACTAGAAAAATTACATTTTTACAAAATGAACATAGCATATCAATGTGCTACAAAATCCATTTTCTGCTGAAATTTGGGCTATAGACTGCCTTTGACAATATTTACAAGTATATGGATTTTCATCTAATTTGGTGACAATGAAATTTTTGCCCTAATTTCCCAACTTTGACTAGCTTTGACCAACTTTGACTGCTACCATGGACTTGATTTCTTTGAAACTTTGTATGTGAGCTTCTTTTGACATCCTTGATGCATCCTGGACTTCTCGGGGAATTCCGGCTACCTTCACCAAATATGTTTTTTGTAGGCCGTCACAAGTGAGAGAGGAGAGAAAATCTCGACGACAACGGCTAACCAGAATGCGTTTAGTCTGTGGATGATACAGACGATAGCCTTTACTTTCAGAACTGTACCCAACAAAAATACATTTTACTGCCTTATCATCCAATTTTCTGCGATGTTGTTCAGGCACTAATGCATATGCCAAACAACCAAAAACACGCAGATGAGCAACAGATGGCTTGCGGTCATGCCAAGCCTCATATGGAGTGATAGACTGCAACGCTTTGGTGGGACACCTGTTCAGTACATATGCTGCACACATAACAGCCTCAAGCCAGAAACTATGTGGTAAAGCCTGACTTTTGATCATGCACCTCGCCATCTCCATGAGTGACATGTTCTTTCGTTCAGCAACTCCATTCTGTTGAGGTGTATACGGCACTGTACACTGGTGTTTTATCCCACGTTCAGCCAGAAATGCATTAAAATCTGAAGACATATATTGCCCCCCTCGATCAGAACGGAGGGTTCCCATTTTACATGCTGACAGATTTTCAGCCAAAACCAAAAACTATTTGAAGCACATGAACACTTCGGACTTTGCTTTGAGTGGATATACTCATGCATGCCTGGAAAAATCATCAATGAAAGTCACGAAGTAAAGGTAATTTCCAAAAGAGGGTGTCTGCATAGGACCACAGACATCACTATGTACAAGCTGCAATTTCTGCATAGCCCGAACTGAACCATCTTTTGGAAAGGAAGAACGCTGCATTTTGCCCAAAATACAGCCTTCACAAACATGTTTTCCAGGTGCCTCAAGTTTGGGCAAAGAGGACACCATTTCAGATTTCTGCAGGCGACAAACTAGCAAAATTCAGATGACCAAAACGTGCATGCCAAAGCTTTGCATCTGACATAGCCTGAGAATCATGAACTGCACATGCCGAATCATTCACAGATCTTTCATAGTCTATGAGCTTATACAGCCCACGAGATAAAATGCCAGAAGCAATAATCACATCGCCATTTGAGAGATCATGGACCGTACACCTATCATCAACGAATTTCACAACCAAGCCAATCTTGGCTAATGCAGAAACTGATAACAGGTTCTTTTTTATCCCTGGCACAAATAAAGCATCTGACAAAGTTAAAGAACTACCATCAGCAGTAGTCAGAATGATCTTACCAACTCCCATAACAGGATAAGAGGAGTTATTGGCGCATGTGACAGTATTCCCTGTAGGGGCAGGCTCGAGTGAAGAGAAGAAACTGCGCTGCGAGGTAATATGTTTGGTCGCCCCACTGTCAAAGTACCAAACATCTGAGTCTACTGCAGACATGCATTGATCATGAGAAGATGGGTCAAAATTGCAGACAGTAGTAAACGTCCATTCTTCTTCCTGCACAAGATTTGCAGACTCTGTTTTTGGTGTAGAGGCCTCTGCAACAACCATTCCAGCCTCTTTCTTCTTTGCCTCTTTAGCAGCCAGTTTTGGACAGTTCTTTATCATATGATCATTTCCTTTACAGTACTTGCAGAACAATTTTTGCTTTTCTGATTTCTTCTCATCTTTATCCTGGTTCTTCGATTGTGCAGCATTTGCAGATTTCTGCTTACTAGTAGAAGAGATCCATTTTCCTTTGCCCTTCTGACTAGCCAGGAAAGCTTGATCTGCAACACGCATAATGGACCTGTTCTGCCTGGACTGATCTTCTTGCAACAGAACAGAGACTAATTCCTCAAATGACAAGGCATTCTGATTGCCTTTCATCATCAATCGAAGAGTAGAGGCAAAACTCTAATATGAATCAGGAAGGCCATTCAGAACGGTCTGCACAAGTGAGCTATCTTGTATAAGCTCATCAGCAGAAATCAATTGTTCCTTCAGGTCTTTGATCTTTGTAAGAAAACTGTCCATCGAATCACCTTCATTCATGTGCTCACTCTCCAACTGTTTTCGGAGGTAAGCAACACGAGCCTCATTCCTAGCCTGGTACAAAGTGGTAAGTGTATCCCAAGCATCCTTTGCTGTTCTGTAAGAGCGAATGTGAGGAATAATGGCACGTTTGACAGACAAAGCTATCAATGCATGTGCCTGGGCATCTCTGCCATCCCAACGAATCTGCTCTGCAGTAGGTGCAACAGAAACAGCAGCACGAATAGGAATCTGCGGAATATCATCTTCGACACCATCTTCATCAGCTCCAACACCTGTATTTGCAGTACCTGTCGTTACAGGTGTAACAGGACGTCTTTCAACACCCTGCACAATGTTCCACAATCCTTTTGCAACCAGTACATGTCGCATCATATAAGCCCATAATGGGTAGTTGGTTCCATCGAACTTATCCTCAACAGCCAACATACGGAATATATCACTGCTTTCAGCCATGGCCGGTGACTAAAATACCTTGATGTAGAAAATTGACTGTATCTCAAAAAGTTGAACAGAACTGCCCAGACGAGTTCTGCTAGACCTGTAGCAGACTTTGAGACGCTTAAATTGGCGAACAGAAACTGGTATATACCTTTGACACAAAAGGACGAAATAGCCTACACAAGCACTGCGATAGTGCGTTCGGAGGCCGAAACGAGCTCAGATCGCGATTTCAGTACCACAGAGCGAAGTTGTTTTGATCTCGGAAACACCTTGAGTATGCTCACCAAATTTTGTGCGAATCTGAGACTGCAAACGGAGGAGTGTCGACGGCGCCCTAGAAGAAGCAATGACCTGCTCTGATACCAATTGTTGGAGTTAGACGTCTGCGGAAGCACGCGAACAGCACAAGGAAGAAGAAGAAGCTTGGAGCACAACACACAAGACTGAATATATAACTAGAGAATGTACAAAGATAAGTAGCCCATTAGGGCAATAGGCGTATATACAAGCCGGGGGAAAAAAACCTCCTAAAGAGGGAAAAAAGTGCCCCGGCGGTCCTAGAGTGTTCACACACATCACTACCTAAATATATCAACAATATGATGGGAGGTGGCTTTAAAGAAGCTACGATGATTTTCATGAAAGTTTTGAAATTTTCATTTTTTTGGGTGTTTTTTTGTATGAGATCCTTTTGGGCTCTGTTGGACTCAATGACTTTTTCCAAAGATTGAGTTCACCTCTCTCTAGCTTTTTATGAGTCATTTAATGCACTTTGTCCCTCTCAAGCATGAGAAGATTAAACTTAATCCCTTGAAATTAAGGACCTAGTTTTGGGCCCTTTTGGGGTTTATATTCTTCTAATTGAGACATATGGAGTTGTTTGACATCATCAACCATTATGAGATAAGGATTTTATCTTTTTTGGATAGGATTCAAAAAATACTTGGGAACCTGATCTTTATCTCCGTGATGCTTCTAGACATTATATAATTCAATTTGGTCTCAAAAATCCCATCAACAATGGTTGAGAATGATTTGACTAGCTCTTAGTGAGACACTTCAGACCTGATTTGACGTGTGAATGTTTGTCCAAATGTTATTACATTTGTTTATATTCAAATCTTATGAAACAAGCTTAGAAACAAGACCAAGAGCACTTGAAATTGAGCTTCGAGCATGATGAGGCCTCCTTGAATGTGTAGGTAGGAGTAATAGTAAGTGAAATGAAAAGATTCATGAGAGTGTGGCTTGCCAAGCTCATCTAGCTCATAAAATCATGCTTTGAGGAAAGATTCCCATTGAAACCAAAAGTCCACATAGTCTAGTACATGCATATAAAGGTATATGCCCAAAAATCCTTCCTTTCCACCTCTAAATCCTTCTTCCAAACTTTTCAAAGTATATAAGGCAAGGCCTCACATGCTTCATGTCATTAAATTGAGGAGAAGGGTGAAGGAGAGAGCTTTAAATCTCCATGCATGCTCATGGCAGTCTTTGAGGCTATGTGTGAATGCACCCTCCGCTTGAGGAAGGACGAGGAAGAGGAAGAGCTCAAAATTGAAGTCCTTAAAACTTTCAAGAAGTACACCAAAGGAAAATCGAAACTGAAATACCTAAACAAAAGATTATGCTTGATCAATCACATGACAACAAAGAAACCACCAAGAAGTTTGTGGTTGCCCATGCGACTGAAGAATTTGTGTTCATAAAAATAGTTAATGATCCTATCAAAGAATAAAAGTGAATATCAAGACATATTTACTTGATCTTTTAAGGATTGGAAAGGGGTCAATCTTGAAATTTCCTCTAAGAGGATCCCTATGATGAGTGAAGTCAAACCAGTGAAGAACTTGCTATACACTTGCAATGATACCTATTCTAAGATACTAAGAAAGAGGCTAACAATAATGATCCTATCAAAGAATAAAAGTGAATATCAAGACATATTTACTTGATCTTTTAAGGATTGGAAAGGGGTCAATCTTGAAATTTCCTCTAAGAGGATCCCTATGATGAGTGAAGTCAAACCAGTGAAGAACTTGCTATACACTTGCAATGATACCTATTCTAAGATACTAACCTCTATTGGTGAGAAATTTTGTTGGTAACTGGATTCATGTACAAAATTTCTCACCAATAGAGGTTGTGCCCAAGAAGAATGGAAAATTGCATGTGTGTCTCAAAAAGTAAACAAATCAACATAAAAAGACAATTATCCTCTACTGATAGTTGATCGCATTATTGAAGTCAAACACAAAAGTACATTTACAATGGAATGGGAAATGTTTGCCTTTAAGTAATGCACTTTGGGCTTACAAATTCATAAGTAAGCTTTTAATGAATTATCTTCCAGATGTTTCAAGAGTTTCTTAGGGAATGTCTTGAAGGATATGTGGACAATCATTGCGCTTGCTCTAAAGTTAAGTCACCATATACATGATTTGAGGCAAGTAGAAGATCAAGGCCATCATTGACTTACCTAGGCCTAAGAATGTTAGAGTTCCAAGCCTTCATGGGACATTGTGGCTACCATTCATACACTTGTACGATATGATTGCTAAACCTCTTTATGCTCTCATAGACCATTTTGAATGTATGGAAAATTGTGAGAACTCTTTTTAAAAAGGGATGGTTAATGCCAACTCCTGTCCTTAAAATGCTTGATTGTAAAAAAAAAATCCACATCCATGTGCATGCATCCAAAAATGCTATGGGATGTATATTAGCCCAACTAACAGATGATGGAGATATGGACTTCCCTATAGCATATGCAAGTAGAAAATTGAATACGTTTTAAACAAATTACACCACCACATATAGATAATGTTTTGGCATAGTCTATATAATCAAGAAATTTAGAAATCACTTGTCATCCAACCTCATGTGATAAGAAGATTGGTTAGGTAGTCCTCACTCTTGATGGAGTATGATTTTGAATTTGTGGTGACAAAAGGGAAGATATGCATAAGAGAAAACCAATTATCATGGCTAACAAATGGAGAGGTTATAAGTGGCATCAATGATGGCATCCCCAATGCTTTTTTTCTAATGTGGAAATGGTTCCTAAGTGGATAGGACCCTTTTTTCTACTCTCACCTATGTACGTGGCCACCTAGATGTCTGAGTGCCACAAAAAATTAAAATTATCAAACCAATGCATATTGTATATATCATCACGAGAACCAAATACATATTAAAATGTTGTGTAGACATGAGTATCTTGTGCTCATTGGCAAAAGACAAAAGAACATTTTAGGCTCACATTATTCCCACTAATGAATTGTAAAAAATATCAAAAGAGATGGCATACATTGGCTCACCATGGAGAAGGATGTGATTCAATATGTAAAGAATTGTCAAGGCTACATGTATCAAAATCCAATTGAACATGCCACCTTGTATACAAATGCTGCCATAGATCCCTCACAAATTGAACCCTTCGTTTGCTTCCTTAGGATAGGCATGCATCAAAAGACCTATACCATTCATGGAAGCTCTCTCTTGAAAAAGATTCTAGGGATTACACTTTGATTGATGATCAATTGTAAAAACGGGGCAAGGAAACTTTCCTTACAATATGTGTCCATGCGTCATAAAAACTTTCTCTACTTGACGTTTCCCACTTTGGTGTAAATCATAAATACTTCTCTCTAAAAAGGACCTTCAAAATGTTGATGTTTATCGGCTTATAGTGCCCTATGATGAGAATAGATGTTGAGACCTATGCAGATAGATGTGATACTTGTTAGGGATCCAAATACTCTTTTAGAAAGGATGAGATGCCTCCAAGACCAATGATGTGGGATAGGGATTCACCAAATGAGGTATGGATTTTATAGTACCAATACACTTCCCCAGGACATCTATAGGGGGGAGAAATTTTTGGCTAAAGAGAAGGAGTTGGAGCCCATAAAATTTCTTTTAAACTCATTTGTTTCAAAACTTATTAGTTGATGAGAAGGTGTGTTGTAGAGATGTTCGTAGGCCACTATAGCCTTTTTTCTCAAAACCTTCACTCAAAATCACTTGCTTTTGCTCTCTCTTCTTGTTTGTACTCATGCCCACTCATTTAATTGGGAAATACTCACTTAATTACCTATGCTAACTCATTAGCCCACCCAATCAACCATATACTCTTAAAGACTTGCACATTGATATTACTCAGATTACTACTTGATAAACCATGACTAATGGAAGCTTGTAAGTTATTTCCTAATGAAAAATTTTGGTTTTATAAACATGAATTTGTAGTTTGTAGCATACCAAAATTCTTCTTCAATGCTTCCTTATCCACCAAACCTTGAAATTTCCAAATTGTTTCTTCCTTTAATTGAGTCTTCAGAGCACTTTTTTTCCTCTTCTAGTTCCTCAACTTTGTTCCATAAAGTGACAATTGACCACTCCATAGCTTGAACTTGCTCTGTCAAAATATCTACTCTTCTTGCTAAACTAACCTCCGATTCTTGAATATTTTGAGTTAACATAGCATTCTACTTATGCAACTCCTTCTTGATTAGTTGTGCCTTGTTGGCACTAGTTTTTGCTTGATCAAAGTTCACATAACACAAAGCTAGTATACTTGAGGCATCTACTAAGTAAAAAGTTGTGAGCTTGACATCCTTCGTGTACCAAGGATAAATTGTTTGTGTACAAGGAAAGAAGGGCCACTCCACTTTTCCATCTTCATTCCTTTCTTGATCCTCTCATTTGTTCATTGAACATTGGAAAGTGTATATGTCCTTGACTTATGTTCTCCTCGAGTTCATGCTCCACCCCACTGCTTGCTGCCTCAACTTCGACTATGGCCATTTCTTCTACATCTACAATGTGGCCTTCTTCCTAGCTTCCTCTACTAATCTAGTTTTCTTAGCCCGATGGAAAACTTCTCAAATGATGTATTCCCTATGACATTTTCAACAATCCTCCTCCTCAGTATTTGTATCAAGATCGATTGGAGGCTTTGATTATTTCAGCACTTTGTTCAAGAACATTGCTTTAGAAACTTCAATGGCTTGCCATCTTGTCAAAAGAGGACCAACTAGGAGAGTAGGTTGAAAATTATCGTGAGTTTGGTGTTGAGGGCATGTGGTTTCTTATTCAATTTGAATAGTCATCTAATCTCCCTCTTGATATGTCAAAACATCACCTTAACCTAGTGGACTTGGTCACTCACTTCAAAAGTTTCATGTACTAAAGAGTACAATGAAAGTCCTCATAGTGCTTCATCTATAGATTTATGACAAGGGTTATGATATGCAAACCCATACAAATAAAAGTGATGAAACTAAAATTTATGCATGCTTGAATTCAATTGAGCATGGTTTGTCAAAAAACTTGTCCATCTCTTGTAGTGAGATGATTATTGCTCGTACTTTGACTCCTTGACTCAACTTCAATTTCTATGCAGTAATCTTTGGGCTCAAAGTGTGTATTGTTGCCCAACAACACACTAGCACTCTTTGACATATAGTCAGTGAAACTTACTAACACATTCAATTACAAAAACACATACACACATGCATATGTGCAAACATATCTACATGCACATGCATGGACATGCATGCATGCACATACACATACACACATAAACACATACTTATACACATGCATATGCACATGCATGCACATACACATGCATGCAAATGTAGATGCATGCACGTCATACATATACACATGCATATAAACATGTACACATACACATCCATATATACACACACACGCATATATACATATACATGTACACATACACAAACACGCACATACACACATATACACATACACACACATACACGCATACACACACATACACATACACCTACATATACACGTACACATACGTATACACATACACACACACACGCATACACACACACACATACAAACATACACACACACATACACACGCATACATGCACACACACACTTACACAAATATAGATATATACATACATGTACATACATATACACACACAAATACATGCACATACATACATATATACACACAAAAACACATACAATATGAATGAATTAGAGAATTAAAGTAATAAATCACATGTTAAATATAAACTATAATAGAAATCATTAGTACATTTTTGACATTAATTAGTAGCATAGACACATTTAAAAACATAGCTACATTTTCTCCTGTGGCTAAGATGCCAACTATCAGAATTTTGGTGAGTGTAGCTGCATCCAAGAATTGGAACATGTACCAATTAGATGTCAAGAATGCTTTCTTGAATGGATGGATATCTGAAGAAGTCTACATGTCACAACCACCTGGCTATGAAGATCCAAAAAAGGTACATTATGTTTGTAAATTGAAGAAGGCCCTGTATGGTTTAAAGCAGGCACCTAGAGCATGGAATTACAGGTTGACAACCTATCTCCAAGACCAAGGATTTGTGATGAGTAAAGCAGACACTTCTCTATTCATAAAGAGAAGTAGTACAGAGGTAATCTACTTATGTGTCTATGTTGATGACATCATTATAACAGGGAATGATGTTCAAGGAATTAGGCACATTAAAGGACAGATGATGAAAGAATTCAAGATTAGTGATCTTGGATTATTGAAGTACTTCTTAGGTCTTGAGTTAGTCTACACCAACTCAGGTATATATATCACTCAAAAGAAGTATGTGCAGGATATGGTCAAGAAGTTTGGTTTGCAGGATGCTAAGGTATCTACTACTCCAATGGAGGTCAACCTAAAGCTAAGTGCTCATGAAGGAGAAGAAGTCCAAGACATCACAGGGTATCAAAGTATGGTAGGTAGTTTGAACTATGCTACCTTGACAAGAATTGACATAGCATATGGAGTTAGTGTGCTTAGTCAATTCATGCACAAACCAAGGATACCTCACCTAGAGGCAGCAAAGAAGATCTTGAAGTATCTGAAGGGAACTCAAAGTCATGGTTTGTACTTTCCTTATACATCAGATATTGACATTAAAGTTTACTCAGATGCAGATTGGGCAGGATGCAAGGATGATAGGAGAAGCACCTCAGGATATATTTGCTTTGCAGGAGATAAGCCTATCTCTTGGTCAGCTAAGAAGCAACCTACAGTGGCATTGTCATCCACTGAAGGAGAGTATAGAGGACTTGCCAATGCCACTCAAGAAGCTATATGGTTGAAGCTTCTATATACAGAGTTAGGCCTACATACAAGATCACCAATCATATTTGGAGATAACACTAGCTCTCTTCACCTTGCAGCTAATCCAATATATCATGCCAGAACCAAACACATAGAGGTTCATTACCACTATGTGAGAGAAAAGTTGCTAAGCAAAGATATACAATTGACTTATGTGTCTACTAATATGCAATGTGTAGATTTACTTACAAAAGCATTGGATGGAAGCAAGCTATGCAGATTTAAATCCATGATTGGATTGCAGGAAGTAATTGAAGACTAGAGATGAAGACTTGAGCCAAAGTGTTTGGCTTGAGGGGGAGCTGTTGGTACAAGACAAGCCTTAACACATTGGCTTGGAACATTGAACTCATTGAAGATTATCTTGAACAAAGCTTCATCAAGGCCTCACTTGAAGCAAGTCTCATATGAACATATGCTTAGATGTTCTCACTTTTTACCCCTTTGTAAAAGTCATTGTGACTTGGAATAATTTGTAATCACACCTACTTGAGAAAGTCGTGGAAATTTGAATGATGTAATGGAGAGAATATCTCCCTACTTTTAGAGGAGAGATTCTAGGGAGCCTTAGTTTGAATTTGAAATTCAAATGTTCTCTCAACTCATATAAAATGAAGAGGAAAAAACTCGCGGTTAGTAGAGTCACTTCAGCTCACTCCCCGAGGCATATTGTCATTGTAACTGAGTGTGTGTTAGTGCTACTCCATAGCCTACACCACCACACCTCAATTAGCTATGCTTGTCATGCTATTGAGCTTGTACAATCTTATCAATCAATAGATATATACTCATTCATCATTTCTGATTCTCTGTGTTTCCTTCTCCAAGTCTGTCAACTTTAGAGGAGCATATCTCAGGATCTATTGAACCAAATCAAGAGATCTATAGCTCATTGGAACCAGCTCAAGGTTCTCTACAAGCATACAAAATCTCAGAATATTTCATTCAGCCATTTGGGAGAAATCCGCTTCGAAGTGCACACTGGTAAATGTCTGCAGAGTTCCTAAAAAGTCGGGGGTAATCAGATTTTTGCTAAACTTATTTCTCAGTGTATGGTTTATCAATTTGAGTGATTCCACTTGTGATTGGTAGCTTATTAAGGTACTTTAATTCCCCCAAAAGGAATTAGATCAATTGTTAGTGTGCTGGTCACACTGAGTGAAAGTCTGAGCAGGTGTCACTACAGAAATAGAAAGTTTTTTCTTGATTTTGAAGTGCCAAGTTATCTGTTTTGGTTTGATCATTACACAAACCATTTCCAAAGTACATATATGATTTCTTTGTGTCATTTGGAAGCTAAGCAAGTGCACTAAGCATATCTGGAATCAAAAGAGGGCAGGTGTGAAGCAGGTTTTGCAGCATCAACTCATTTCTTGAGTGCATCCAACCATCACTCCCAACAAAAGTTTGATGCTTTTATGAAGTCTCAAGCCTATTCTCAAAGCAATGAGGATCATTGTCTCTACACAAAGAGATGCTCAGATGGTAGCTTGATATGCTTGATACTTTATTTCGATGATATGTTAATTGCTGGAAAGTCCTCTTATGACTTGTCAATTCTCAAAAAGAAATTGAGTCAAACATTTGATATGAAGGATTTGGGGGATTCCAAACATATTCTTGGCATGTGCATTACTCGTGATAGGAGTAAAAGATGCATATACTTGTCTCAAAGTGAGTACATATCCAAAGTACTTCACAAGTTCAATATGCAGGGTGCAAAGGTATTGAGTACACCTTTACCCACATATGTGAAATTGAGCAAGGATGATTGCCCCAAATCAGATGAGGAAAAGGAATTCATGACCAAAATTTCCTATCATTCTCCTGTTGGTAGTCTCATGTATGCTATGGTAGCTATGAGACTAGACATTGCATTTGCACTGGGATTTGTGAGTAGATCTATGTGTAATGCTAGCAAGAAACATTGGGAAGCGGACAAGATGATTTTGAGATATATGAGTGGCACTAAGGACAAGTGTCTATGCTTAGCTAAAGGGAAAGCATCCATTATTGGTTACAATGATTATGACTATGCTGGTCGTGTAGACAATCGTAAGTCTACATCAGGGTACATTTCTCATTTTGCTGGAGGTGCTATCTCTTGAAGATCTCATCTTCAAGAATGTACAGTTGTTTCCAGCACAAAAGCATGGAGCTCTGGAGAAGGAGAGTGCATCGTGGTGCATCGCCATCGAATTACTTCATGGTTATTGGGCAGAAGTTGTGCACACTTCTATAGGTTGTATTGCATTTGTACATATTCTAGATGATTTGAGGATAAAACTTGATCGAAAAGCATCCAAGAGCTTGGAATTTCAGATTGGTGACTTATTTGCAGGACCAAGGATTCAAAGCTAGAAAGGTGGATACCTCTTTGTTCATAAAGAGGAATGGATCTGAAGTGATCTATTTATGTGTGTATGTTGATGATATTATTATCACAGGCAATGATCTTGAAGGAATCAAACAAGTAAAGAGTCAAATGAAGGAGTTCAAAATAAGTGACCTCGGACCACTCACTTATTTTCTTGGATTGGAGTTGATCTACACAGATTCAGGTATATACATCACACAAAGGAAGTATGTGCATGACATGCTCGTCAAGTTCAAGATGGAAAATACCAAGTGTGCAGGTACACCTATGGAGAAAAATCATAATCTTAGTGCTTATGAAGGAGAGCCAATTGAAGACATCACAAGCTATCAAAGCTTGGTTGGAAGTTTGAACTATGCAACACTCACAAGCGTGGATATATGCTATAGTGTTAGCATATTGAGTCAGTTTATGCATAAGCCGAGAAGACCACATATGGAAGCCGCCAAGAGAGTTCTCAAGTACCTAAAGGGGACCATGAATGAAGGTTTGTTCTATTCATTTACTTCAGATATTGAGCTAAAGGTCTACTCAGATGCAGATTGGGCCCGATCTAGAGATGATAGAAGAAGCACATCCGGGTATATATCATTTGCAGGTTCAAAAATCATTTCTTGGTCATCGAAGAAGCAACCAACGGTGGCATTATCTTCTACCAAAGCTGAATATAGAGGTTTGGCTAATGCAACTCAAGAAATCATGTGGTTAAAGTCTTTGTACACAGATCTTGGACTTCATTCTTCAACACCTCATATTTTTGGTGACAACACAAGCTCACTACATCTAGCAGCTAATCCGGTATACCATGCTAGAACCAAGCATATTGAAGTCCACTACCATTACGTAAGGGAGAAGCTAATGAGCAAGGATATTCAACTATCCTATGTCTCTACAGATATGCAATGTGCCGACATGTTGACTAAAGCTCTTGATGGTACAAAATTAAGTAGATTCAAGTTGATGATTGGCTTGCAGGAAATCAAGGACAATTGAAGACTTATTTGAAGGTCAAGCATGTTAGGCTTGAGGGGGAGCTGTTGGTGCATTTTACCGAGGCCTACATGCTTGATATATTTGATATCATCCTCATTTGTAAGTCACATGAGTAGTCATGTGAACACCTCTTGTAAAAGAGTTCATTTTTATCTCTTGTAATTGAAAAAAGAAAAAGGAAAAGGATGGCTTACCTCATGCATGATGTAAAAGCAATTTCGTGGCTCTAACTACCAAAACCCACGACTTTTTGAGCTGAGGTAATATCTCCTAACTTTGGGGATCACTTTTAGGTGGAGCCATTCGAATTCGAATTCAAAACTCCCTCCAAGAATAGCTATAAAAGGAGCAAGAAGGAAGAGGCGATTAGCAAGCCTTGTACGTGACCACTTCATGTCATTTTGTAGAGATTAAAGAGATTAATCCATAGCTCTATCATTCTACTCCCATTGTGCAAAGATTCATTGCCAATGTGGTTCTAATCATATATGAATTTATACATTTATCATCATTCACTTCTCTATTTTGTTCTCTGCTATACTCACTCAGAGGAGTACATTCAGAAGGTCATTTCTCGCGTTATACTGATTCTTTTTCAGTGATTTAGCATGCGTTAGATAGCTCTTACTGTCTAGTTTCTGCATATCAATTTTCAAGGTCATTGGATTTATACTTTTGGAGATATCTGCATTTTACTGCTTACTAGTCTATCTCTGCAGAGCCCCGAGAATGGTGGGCATGTTCCAGAAATTGATAAATCTTGTTCTCAGTGCTCAGTCCATCATTTGAAGTGTTTTAACTTGGATTGGGAAGCTTGCTAAGTCTATTTGCCATGCCCAAAAGGAAGTTTTCTAATTCCTACCACGTTGAGAGCACTGGTCATTTTTTCTAGCAGGTGTATGTCCAAAAATAGCAAGTTTTGGGAGCTAGTCATTTCGCAACTAGTCTGTCTTGACTTAAACTTTTGGGATACATGTTCCAAAGTACTTGGCTGATATTTTGGTGGATTTAGGAAGCTTAAAGGGTCTACTAATCAACTCTGAAGTATCAATTGGCTGGTGTGAAGCTGGTTGTAGCAGCACCTACTCATCTTTGGATTGCATCCACCATCTCTCTTCACAGTGGTATCAGAGCATAGTCAAGCAACATGGGAGATGGATTTCCATCAACAATCGACAAATTGGATCGAAACAACTACCCGGCATGGTCTCTAAGGATGGAGGCTTACCTTCAAGGGAAGAATCTATATGGATTCATATCCGGAGATGAAGCAATGCCAACCATGAGGAACAAAGGGCAACCATCACATGAAGAAGTGGAAGGACTTTCGAATTGGTGTTCGAAGGATGCACTTGCAAGGTCCTATATTCTAAACTCAATCTCTGATTTTCTTTTACCTCATGTCAAGGGATGCAAGACATCAAGAGAGACCTAGAATGCACTTGCTTCTTTCTTCTCTTCCAACACTCGAGCAAGGAAGAACCAATTGTGGATGGAGTTCAACAATGAAGAAAAGCCCGAAGCAAAATGTGACTGATTATGTCACAAAGATGAAGGAGATTTCCGACCAACTTGGAAGCATTGGAGGGGTAATTGAAGAGGAGCAAATCATAAGACAAATCATGAATGGAATCAAAGCAGACGACAAGTGGGAGTCATTCACAACAGCCATGGATTTATACATGGATATGCATGTACCCGACCTCAACACACTCATGGGCCAACTCTTCACTCATGAAGCAAAGATTAGCAAAGGTGGTGAGTCCTCAAGAGGTAATCAAACTTCTACCTTATACTCTGATAAAGCTAAGATCAAGGACAAGTCAAAGAATAGGAAGAATGAAGATGAAGGTAGCTCTTTCCAAGCAAACTTTGCAGGTAGAGGAAGAACTAGAGGAAGAGGCAGAGGTGGAAAGCAAGGCAAGGGGAGATTCCAATCATCTCAACCTTGCAACATATGTGGCTTATCTAACCATACTACTGAAGAATGTTTCAGGAACCCGAGGAACTCAAGAGGAAGAGGATTCAATAGAGGTGGCTATGGATCAAATAGAGGTAGATACAATGGAGGCTACAACAACAACAACTACTACAACAACAATTACAACAACAACAACAACTATCAAAGTGGCCATAGAGGAAGAAGAGATTAGAATAACTATGCAGAGGACCAAAGTCAAGAAGATTCATTATTGATTATGAATCTATCAGCGAAGAAGGGTAAGGATGATGATCACATATTTTACATTGATTCGGGATGCTCGAACCATGTAGCAGGAAATGTGGCTTTACTTTCTGATTTGGAAGATCCTCATAACAAGCATGAAGTGCAGACAGGAGATGACACAAGGCACTCAGTGGAGAAGATAGGTAATGTGAAGACATCAGATGGGAATATGAACCTCTTAAGCAAAGTCTTGTATGTCCCTACAATTACCAAAAATTTAATAAGTGTTGGACAGATTGTTGAAAAAGGATTGCAGGTTAGATTCAATCGATTTGGAGCATATGTTGAAGACCCAAGGCAAGGCTTTCGAAGGATTGCCAAAGGAGAAAAGACAGGAAGGCTTTTCACTTTTGAAGTGGAAGATACAAAGAACATAGCTTTGTTTAGCTATGGATCTCAAACTCTTACAGAGTTGGAGATATGGCACAAAAGGCTTGCTCACATTGGTGAGAGGACACTCAAACAAATTTGCAGGGACCAAAGTGTACTTGGTTTGCCTAATATCACAAGGCAACACATGATTTATAAGTGTGAAGCTTGTCAACTCGGCAAGGCTCATAGACAACCTTTCAATAAGAAAGGATATATGTATCAAAATCCTTTGGATCTAGTGCACACAGATGTGTGGGATCCAAGTAAGGAGCCATCTATATCAGGCTCAAGATATTATGTGTCTTTCATAGATGATTGTAGCAGGCGGACCATTCTGTTTTTCATGAAGCACAAGGATGAAGTGTTTAATTGCTTTAAGAAGTATATTGCTCTTATTGAAAACCAAACAGGTAGGACTTTGAAACGACTCAGATCAGATGGTGGAGGAGAATACTTCTCTTCTGAATTTGATGCCTTCTTGCATGAAAGAGGCATTAAAAGGGAAGTCACTACAAGGTATACACCCGAACTCAATGGTGTAGCAGAGAGGAGGAACAGAGCTATTGTCGAAGCTGCAAGGTCCATGCTCAACGAAAAGGGATTGCCAAACTATCTATGGGCAGAGGCTGTGTCTACAGCCACATATCTCATAAATAGACTTCCATCTAAGTCACTAGATGGAACCACTCCATATGAAGTGTGGAATGGAAGAAGACCTAGTCTAGAGCATTGCAAAATCTTTGGATGCTTAGCCTATGCTCACATTCCTTCTCAAGTAAGAGGGAAATTGGATCCCAAGGCAGAGAAGTGTGTATTTATTGGTTATGACCAAAACCAAAAAGGATAGAGATTGTACAATCCAACCAATAAAGGATTTTCTGTGAGTAGAGATGTAATTTTTGATGAAAACAAATCATGGTTTGATGATGATAGGAAAGTGAAGCTGCCTAATGACTTGGATGAAGATTTTCCATCACTTCAACCAAAGGAGCCAGAGGAGATTGAACAAAGTGATTCGGAGATTGACCTAGAAGACTTGGAAAGACTAAAGCTATGGAAGAACAAAGGAAAAGCAAAGATGCAGGATGCTACATATGGACCCGAGAGCTCACATCAACCACTTAGAAGGTTTTCAAGGGAGAAGAAGAAACCAGAGAGGTTTGGTTATGATACTTCTTTGGTCATCAAGCACTCAATCTACATTGCAAAGGATTCAACCAATGAAGAACCTACCACATTTGAAGAAGCACAAAGCAAGAAAGCTTGGAGAGATGCAATGGATGAAGAAATGGAAGCCTTGAAGGAGAATGACACTTGGGAGCTTGTACCTAACAAACCATCTATGAAGATAATCGTATCTCGATGGATATACAAAATCAAGAGGAATCCAGATGGAAGTATAAATAGACACAAAGCAAGGTTAGTTGCTAAAGGGTTTGCTCAAACCCATGGTATTAATTATGAGGAGACTTTCTCTCCTGTTGCAAAAATGCCTACAATTAGGGTTCTCATTAGTCTTGCTGCATCTAGAAATTGGAATCTCTATCAACTTGATGTAAAGAATGCTTTCTTGAATGGATGGATTTCTTAGGAAGTGTATATGGCACAACCTTCTGGATATGAGGATGCACATCATCCTAACTATGTATGCAAACTAAAGAAAGCTTTGTATGGATTGAAGCAAGCTCCAAGAGCTTGGAATTTCAGATTGGTGACTTATTTGCAGGACCAAGGATTCAAAACTAGCAAGGCGGATACCTCTTTGTTCATAAAGAGGAATGGATATGAAGTGATCTATTTATGTGTGTATGTTGATGATATTATTATCACAGGCAATGATCTTGAAGGAATCAAACAGGTAAAGAGTCAAATGATGGAGGAGTTCAAAATAAGTGACCTCGGACCACTCACTTATTTTCTTGGATTGGAGTTGATCTACACAGATTCAGGTATATACATCACACAAAGGAAGCATGTGCATGACATGCTCGTCAAGTTCAAGATGGAAAATACCAAGTGTGCACGTACACTTATGGAGCAAAATCATAATCTTAGTGCTTATGAAGGAGAGCCAATTGAAGACATCACAAGCTATCAAAGCTTGGTTGGAAGTTTGAACTATTCAACACTCACAAGGGTGGATATATGCTATAGTGTTAGCATATCGAGTCAGTTTATGCATAAGCCGAGAAGACCACATATGGAAGCCACAAAAAGAGTTCTCAAGTACCTAAAGGGGACCATAAATGAAGGTTTGTTCTATTCATTTACTTTAGATATTGAGCTAAAGGTCTACTCAGATGCAGATTGGGCCGGATCTAGAGATTATAGAAGAAGCACATCCGGGTATATATCATTTGCAGGTTCAAGAATCATTTCTTGGTCATTGAAGAAGCAACCAACGGTGGCATTATCTTCTACCGAAGCTGAATATAGAGGTTTGGCTAATGCAACTCAAGAAATCATGTGGTTAAAGTCTTTGTACACAGATCTTGGACTTCATTCTTCAACACCTCATATTTTTGGTGACAACACAAGCTCACTACATCTAGCAGCTAATCCGGTATACCATGCTAGAACCAAGCATATTGAAGTCCACTACCATTACGTAAGGGAGAAGCTAATGAGCAAGGATATTCAACTATCCTATCTCTCTACAGATATGCAATGTGCGGACATGTTGACTAAAGCTCTTGATGGTACAAAATTAAGTAGATTCAAGTTGATGATTGGCTTGCAGGAAATCAAGGACAATTGAAGACTTATTTGAAGGTCAAGCATGTTAGGCTTGAGGGGGAGGTGTTGGTGCATTTTACCCAAGCCTACATGCTTGATATATTTGATATCATCCTCATTTGTAAGTCACATGAGTAATCATGTGAACACCTCTTGTAAAAGAGTTCATTTTTATCTCTTGTAATTGAAAAAAGAAAAAGGAAAAGGATGGCTTACCTCATGCATGATGTAAAAGCAATTTCGTTGCTCTAACTACCAAAACCCATGACTTCTTGAGCTGAGGGAATATCTCCTAACTTTGGGGATCACTTTTAGGTGGAGCCATTCGAGTTCAAATTCAAAACTCCCTCCAAGAATAGCTATAAAAGGAGCAAGAAGGAAGAGGCGATTAGCAAGCCTTGTACGTGACCACTTCATGTCATTTTGTAGAGATTGAAGAGCTTACTCCATAGCTCTATCATTCTACTCCCATTGTGCAAAGATTCATTGCCAATGTGGTTGTAATCATATATGAATTTATACATTTATCATCATTCACTTCTCTGTTTTGTTCTTTGCTATACTCACTCAGAGCAGTACCTTCAGAAGGTCATATCTCGAGTTATACTGATCCTTTTTCAGTTATTTAATGTGCGTTGGATAGCTCTTACTGTCTAATTTTTGCATATCAATTTTCAAGGTCATTTGATTTATAGTTTTGGAGATATCTGCATTTTACTGCTTACTTGTCTATCTCTACAGAGCCCCGAGAATGGTGGGCATGTTCCAGAAATTGATAAATCTTGTTCTCAGTGCTCAGTCCATCATTTGAAGTGTTTTAACTTGGATTGGGAAGCTTGCTAAGTCTACTTGCTATGCCCAAAAGGAAGTTTTCTAATTCCTACCAGGTTGAGAGCACTGGTCATTTTTTCTAGCAGGTGTATGTCCAAAAATAGCAAGTTTTGGGAGCTAGTCATTTCGCAACTAGTCTGTCTTGACTTAAACTTTTGGGATACATGTTCCAAAGTACTTGGCTGATATTTTGGTTGATTTAGGAAGCTTAAAGGGTCTACTAATCAACTCTGAAGTATCAGTTGGCTGGTGTGAAGCTGGTTGTAGCAGCACCTACTCATCTTTGGATTGCATATACCATCTCTCTTCACAGTGGTATCAGAGCATAGTCAAGCAACATGGGAGATGGATTTCCATCAACAATCGACAAATTGGATCGAAACAACTACCCGGCATGGTCTCTAAGGATGGAGGCTTACCTTCAAGGGAAGAATCTATATGGATTCATATCCGGAGATGAAGCAATGCCAACCATGAGGAACAAAGGGCAACCATCACATGAAGAAGTGGAAGGACTTTCGAATTGGTGTTCGAAGGATGCACTTGCAAGGTCCTATATTCTAAACTCAATCTCTGATTTTGTTTTACCTCATGTCAAGGGATGCAAGACATCAAGAGAGACCTGGAATGCACTTGCTTCTTTCTTCTCTTCCAACACTCGAGCAAGGAAGAACCAATTGTGGATGGAGTTCACAACAATGAAGAAAAGCTCGAAGCAAAATGTGACTGATTATGTCACAAAGATGAAGGAGATTTCCGACCAACTTGGAAGCATTGGAGAGGTAATTGAAGAGGAGAAAATCATAAGACAAATCATGAATGGAATCAAATCAGACGACAAGTGGGAGTCATTCACAACAGCCATGGATTTATACATGGATATGCATGTACCCGACCTCAACACACTCATGGGCCAACTCTTCACTCATGAAGCAAAGATTAGCAAAGGTGGTGAGTCCTCAAGAGGTAATCAAACTTCTACCTTATACTCTGATAAAGCTAAGGTCAAGGACAAGTCAAAGAATAGGAAGAATGAAGATGAAGGTAGCTCTTTCCAAGAAAACTTTGCAGGTAGAGGAAGAACTAGAGGAAGAGGCAGAGGTGGAAAGCAAGGCAAGGGGAGATTCCAATCATCTCAACCTTGCAACATATGTGGCTTATGTAACCATACTATTGAAGAATGTTTCAAGAACCCGAGGAACTCAAGAGGAAGAGGATTCAATAGAGGTGGCTATGGATCAAATAGAGGTAGATACAATGGAGGCTACAACAACAAAAACTACTACAACAACAATTACAACAACAACAACAACTATCAAAGTGGCCATAGAGGAAGAAGAGATTACAATAACTATGCAGAGGACCAAAGTCAAGAAGATTCATTATTGATTATGAATCTATCAGCGAAGAAGGGTAAGGATGATGATCACATATTTTACATTGATTCGGGATGCTCAAACCATGTAGCAGGAAATGTGGCT
The DNA here is from genome assembly GCA_020310875.1 of Ceratopteris richardii. NCBI lineage: Eukaryota > Viridiplantae > Streptophyta > Polypodiopsida > Polypodiales > Pteridaceae > Ceratopteris > Ceratopteris richardii. The sequence continues at coordinate 44,507,670 of CM035407.1, read as the reverse complement.
TTACTTTCTGATTTGGAAGATCCTCATAACAAGCATGAAGTGCAGACAGGAGATGACACAAGGCACTCAGTGGAGAAGATAGGTAATGTGAAGACATCAGATGGGAATATGAACCTCTTAAGCAAAGTCTTGTATGTCCCTACAATTACCAAAAATTTAATAAGTGTTGGACAGATTGTTGAAAAAGGATTGCAGGTTAGATTGAATCGATTTGAAGCATATGTTGAAGACCCAAGGCAAGGCTTTCGAAGGATTGCCAAAGGAGAAAAGAGAGGAAGGCTTTTCACTTTTGAAGTGGAAGATACAAAGAACATAGCTTTGTTTAGCTATGGATCTCAAACTCTTACAGAGTTGGAGATATGGCACAAAAGGCTTGCTCACATTGGTGAGAGGACACTCAAACAAATTTGCAGGGACCAAAGTGTACTTGGTTTGCCTAATATCACAAGACAACACATGATTTATAAGTGTGAAGCTTGTCAACTCGGCAAGGTTCATAGACAACCTTTCAATAAGAAAGGATATATGTATCAAAATCCTTTGGCTCTAGTGCACACGGATGTGTGGGGAACAAGTAAGGAGCCATCTATATCAGGCTCAAGATATTATGTGTCTTTCATAGATGATTGTAGCAGGTGGACCATTCTGTTTTTCATGAAGCACAAGGATGAAGTGTTTAATTGCTTTAAGAAGTCTATTGCTCTTGTTGAAAACCAAACAGGTAGGACTTTGAAACGACTCAGATCAGATGGTGGAGGAGAATACTTCTCTTCTGAATTTGATGCCTTCTTGCATTAAAGAGGCATTAAAAGGGAAGTCACTACAAGGTATACACCCTAACTCAATGGTGTAGCAGAGAGGAGGAACAAAGCTATTGTCGAAGTTGCAAGGTCCATGCTCAACGAAAAGGGATTGCCAAACTACCTATGGGCAGAGGCTGTGTCTACAACCATATATCTCATAAATAGACTTCCATCTAAGTCACTAGATGGAACAACTCCATATGAAGTGTGGAATGGAAGAAGACCTAGTCTAGAGCATTGAAAAATCTTTGGATGCTTAGCCTATGCTCACATTCCTTCTCAAGTAAGAGGGAAATTGGATCCCAAGGCAGAGAAGTGTGTAAATATTGGTTATGACCAAAACCAAAAAGGATACAGATTGTACAATCCAACCAATAAAGGATTTTCTGTGAGTAGAGATGTAATTTTTATGAAAACAAATCATGGTTTGATGATGATAGGAAAGTGAAGCTGCCTTATGACTTGGATGAAGATTTTCCATCACTTCAACCAAAGGAGCCAAAGCAGATTGAAGAAAGTGATTCGGAGATTGACCTAGAAGACTTGGAAAGACTAAAGCTATGGAAGAACAAAGGAAAAGCAAAGATGTAGGATGCTACATATGGACCCGAGAGCTCACATCAACCACTTAGAAGGTCTTCAAGGGAGAAGAAGAAACCAGAGAGGTTTGGTTATGATACTTCTTTGGTCACCAAGCACTCAATCTACATTGCAAAGGATTCAACCAATGAAGAACCTACCACATTTGAAGCACAAAGCAAGAAAGCTTGGAGAGATGCAATGGATGAAGAAATGGAAGCCTTGAAGGAGAATGACACTTGGGAGCTTGTACCTAACAAGCCATCTATGAAGATAATCGGATCTCGATGGATATACAAAATCAAGAGGAATCCAGATGGAAGTATAAATAGACACAAAGGAAGGTTAGTTGCTAAAGGGTTTGCTCAAACCCATGGTATTGATTATGAGGAGACTTTCTCTCCTATTGCAAAAACGCCTACAATTAGGGTTCTCATTAGTCTTGTTGCATCTAGAAATTGGAATCTTTATCAACTTGATTTAAAGAATGCTTTCTTGAATGGATGGATTTCTGAGGAAGTGTATATGGCACAACCTCCTGGATATGAGGATGCACATCATCCTAACTATGTATGCAAACTAAAGAAAGCTTTGTATGGATTGAAGCAAGCTCCAAGAGCTTGGAATTTCAGATTGGTGACTTATTTGCAGGACCAAGGATTCAAAGCTAGCAAGGCGGATACCTCTTTGTTCATAAAGAGGAATGGATCTGAAGTGATCTATTTATGTGTGTATGTTGATGATATTATTATCAGAGGCAATGATCTTGAAGGAATCAAATAGGTAAAGAGTCAAATGAAGGAGGAGTTCAAAATAAGTGACCTCGGACCACTCACTTATTTTCTTGGATTGGAGTTGATGTACACAGATTCAAGTATATACATCACACAAAGGAAGTATGTGCATGACAAGCTATCAAAGCTTGGTTGGAAGTTTGAACTATGCAACACTCACAAGGGTGGATATATGCTATAGTGTTAGCATATTGAGTCAGTTTATGCATAAGCCGAGAAGACCACATATGGAAGCCGCCAAGAGAGTTCTCAAGTACCTAAAGGGGACCATGAATGAAGGTTTGTTCTATTCATTTACTTCAGATATTGAGCTAAAGGTCTACTCAGATGCAGATTGGGCCGGATCTAGAGATGATAGAAGAAGCACATCCGGGTATATATCATTTGCAGGTTCAAAAATCATTTCTTGGTCATCGAAGAAGCAACCATCGGTGGCATTATCTTCTACCGAAGCTGAATATATGGGTTTGGCTAATGCAACTCAAGAAATCATGTGGTTAAAGTCTTTGTACACAGATCTTGGACTTCATTCTTCAACACCTCATATTTTTGGTGACAACACAAGCTCACTACATCTAGTAGCTAATCCGGTATACCATGCTAGAACCAAGCATATTGAAGTCCACTACCATTACGTAAGGGAGAAGCTAATAAGCAAGGATATTCAACTATCCTATGTCTCTACAGATATGCAATGTGCCGACATGTTGACTAAACCTCTTGATGGTACAAAATTAAGTGGATTCAAGTTGATGATTGGCTTGCAGGAAATCAAGGACAATTGAAGACTTATTTGAAGGTCAAGCATGTTAGGCTTGAGGGGGAGGTGTTGGTGCATTTTACCCAAGCCTACATGCTTGATATATTTGATATCATCCTCATTTGTATGTCACATGAGTAGTCATGTGAACACCTCTTGTAAAAGAGTTCATTTTTATCTTTTGTAATTGAAAAAAGAAAATGGAAAAGGATGGCTTACCTCATGCATGATGTAAAAGCAATTTCGTGGCTCTAACTACCAAAACCCATGACTTTTTGAGCTGAGGGAATATCTCCTAACTTTGGGGATCACTTTTAGGTGGAGCCATTCGAATTCGAATTCAAAAATCCCTCCAAGAATAGCTATAAAAGGAGCAAGAAGGAAGAGGCGATTAGCAAGCCTTGTACGTGACCACTTCATGTCATTTTGTAGAGATTGAAGAGATTAATCCATAGCTCTATCATTCTACTCTCATTGTGCAAAGATTCATTGCCAATGTGGTTGTAATCATATATGAATTTATACATTTATCATCATTCACTTCTCTATTTTGTTCTTTGCTATACTCACTCAGAGCAGTACATTCAGAAGGTCATATCTCGAGTTATACTGATTATTTTTCAGTTATTTAACATAGGTTAGATAGCTCTTACTGTCTAGTTTTTGCATATCAATTTTCAAGGTCATTGGATTTATAATTTTGGAGATATCTGCATTTTACTGCTTACTAGTCTATCTCTGCAGAGCCCCGAGAATGGTGGGCATTTTCCAGAAATTGATAAATCTTGTTCTCAGTGCTCAGTCCATCATTTGAAGTGTTTTAACTTGGATTGGGAGGCTTGCTAAGTCTATTTGCTATGCCCAAAAGGAATTTTTCTAATTCCTACCAGGTTGAGAGCATTGGTCATTTGTCTAGCAGGTGTATGTCCAAAAATAACAAGTTTTGGGAGCTAGTCATTTCGCAACTAGTCTGTCTTGACTTAAACTTTTGGGATACATGTTCCAAAGTACTTGGCTGATATTTTGGTGGATTTAGGAAGCTTAAAGGGTCTACTAATCAACTCTGAAGTATCAGTCGGCTGGTGTGAAGCTGGTTGTAGCAGCACCTACTCATCTTTGGATTGCATCCACCATCTCTCTTCACAGTGGTATCAGAGCATAGTCAAGCAACATGGGAGATGGATTTCCATCAACAATCGACAAATTGGATCGAAACAACTACCCGGCATGGTCTCTAAGGATGGAGGCTTACCTTCAAGGGAGGAATCTATATGGATTCATATCCGGAGATGAAGCAATGCCAACCATGAGGAACAAAGGGCAACCATCACATGAAGAAGTGGAAGGACTTTCGAATTGGTGTTCGAAGGATGCACTTGGAAGGTCCTATATTCTAAAACCAATCTCTGATTTTCTTTTACCTTATGTCAAGGGATGCAAGACATCAAGAGCGACCTGGAATGCACTTGCTTCTTTCTTCTCTTCCAATACTCGAGCAAGGAAGAACCAATTGTGGATGGAGTTCACAACAATGAAGAAAAGCCCGAAGCAAAATGTGACTGATTATGTCACAAAGATGAAGGAGATTTCTGACCAACTTGGAAGCATTGGAGAGGTAATTGAAGAGGAGCAAATCATAAGACAAATCATGAATGGAATCAAAGCAGACGTCAAGTGGGAGTCATTCACAATAGCCATGGATTTATACATGGATATGCATGTACCCGACCTCAACACACTGATGGGCCAACTCTTCACTCATGAAGCAAAGATTAGCAAAGGTGGTGAGTCCTCAAGAGGTAATCAAACTTCTACCTTATACTTTGATAAAGCTAAGGTCAAGGACAAGTCAAAGAATAGGAAGAATGAAGATGAAGGTAGCTCTTTCCAAGAAAACTTTGCAGGTAGAGGAAGAACTAGAGGAAGAGGCAGAGGTGGAAAGCAAGGCAAGGGGAGATTCCAATCATCTCAACCTTGCAACATATGTGGCTTATCTAACCATACTACTGAAGAATGTTTCAGGAACCCGCGTAACTCAAGAGGAAGAGGATTCAATAGAGGTGGCTATGGATCAAATAGAGGTAGATACAATGGAGGCTACAACAACAACAACTACTACAACAACAATTACAACAACAACAACAACTATCAAAGTGGCCATAGAGGAAGAAGAGATTACAATAACTATGCAGAGGACCAAAGTCAAGAAGATTCATTATTGATTATGAATCTATCAGCGAAGAAGGGTAAGGATGATGATCACATATTTTACATTGATTCGGGATGCTCGAACCATGTAGCAGGAAATGTGGCTTTACTTTATGATTTGGAAGATCCTCATAACAAGCATGAAGTGCAGACAGGAGATGACACAAGGCACTCAGTGGAGAAGATAGGTAATGTGAAGACATCAGATGGGAATATGAACCTCTTAAGCAAAGTATTGTATGTCCCTACAATTACCAAAAATTTAATAAGTGTTGGACAGATTGTTGAAAAAGGATTGCAGGTTAGATTCAATCGATTTGGAGCATATGTTGAAGACCCAAGGCAAGGCTTTCAAAGGATTGCCAAAGGAGAAAAGACAGGAAGGCTTTTCACTTTTGAAGTGGAAGATACAAAGAACATAGCTTTGTTTAGCTATGGTTCTCAAACTCTTACAGAGTTGGAGATATGGCACAAAAGGCTTGCTCACATTGGTGAGAGGACACTCAAACAAATTTGCAGGGACCAAAGTGTACTTGGTTTGCCTAATATCACAAGACAACACATGATTTATAAGTGTGAAGCTTGTCAACTCGACAAGGCTCATAGACAACCTTTCAATAAGAAAGGATATATGTATCAAAATCCTTTGGATCTAGTGCACACAGATGTGTGGGGTCCAAGTAAGGAGCCATCTATATCAGGCTCAAGATATTATGTGTCTTTCATAGATGATTGTAGCAGGTGGACCATTCTGTTTTTCATGAAGCACAAGGATGAAGTGTTTAATTGCTTTAAGAAGTATATTGCTCTTGTTGAAAACCAAACAGGTAGGACTTTGAAGCGACTCAGATCATATGGTGGAGGAGAATACTTCTCTTCTGAATTTGATGCCTTCTTGCATGAAAGAGGCATTAAAAGGGAAGTCACTACAAGGTATACACTCGAACTCAATGGTGTAGCAGAGAGGAGGAACAGAGCTATTGTCGAAGCTGCAAGGTCCATGCTCAACGAAAAGGGATTGCCAAACTACCTATGGGCAGAGGCTGTGTCTACAGCCACATATCTCATAAATAGACTTCCATCTAAGTCACTAGATGAACCACTCCATATGAAGTGTGGAATGGAAGAAGACCTAGTCTAGAGCATTGCAAAATCTTTGGATGCTTAGCCTATGCTCACATTCCTTCTCAAGTAAGAGGGAAATTGGATCCCAAGGCAGAGAAGTGTGTATTTATTGGTTATGACCAAAACCAAAAAGGATATAGATTGTACAATCCAACCAATAAAGGATTTTCTGTGAGTAGAGATGTAATTTTTGATGAAAACAAATCATGGTTTGATGATGACAGGAAAGTGAAGCTACCTTATGACTTGGATGAAGATTTTCCATCACTTCAACCAAAGGAGCCAAAGCAGATTGAAGAAAGTGATTCGGAGATTGCTCTAGAAGACTTGGAAAGACTAAAGCTATGGAAGAACAAAGGAAAATCAAAGATACAGGATGCTACATATGGACCCGAGAGCTCACATCAACCACTTAGAAGGTCTTCAAGGGAGAAGAAGAAATGAGAGAGGTTTGGTTATGATACTTCTTTGGTCACCAAGCACTCAATCTACATTGCAAAGGATTCAACCAATGAAGAACCTACCACATTTGAAGAAGCACAAAGCAAGAAAGCTTGGAGAGATGCAATGGATGAAGAAATGGAAGCCTTGAAGGAGAATGACACTTGGGAGCTTGTACCTAACAAGCCATCTATGAAGATAATCGGATCTCGATGGATATACAAAATCAAGAGGAATCCAGATGGAAGTATAAATAGACACAAAGCAAGGTTAGTTGCTAAAGGGTTTGCTCAAACCCATGGTATTGATTATGAGGAGACTTTCTCTCCTGTTGCAAAAATGCCTACAATTAGGGTTCTCATTAGTCTTGCTGCATCTAGAAATTGGAATCTTTATCAACTTGATGTAAAGAATGCTTTCTTGAATGGATGGATTTCTGAGGAAGTGTATATGGCACAACCTCCTGGATATGAGGATGCATATCATCCTAACTATGTATGCAAACTAAAGAAAGCTTTGTATGGATTGAAGCAAGCTCCAAGAGCTTGGAATTTCAGATTGGTGACTTATTTGCAGGACCAAGGATTCAAAGCTAGCAAGGCGGATACCTCTTTGTTCATAAAGAGGAATGGATATGAAGTGATCTATTTATGTGTGTATGTTGATGATATTATTATCACAGGCAATGATCTTGAAGGAATCAAACACGTAAAGAGTGAAATGAAGGAGGAGTTCAAAATAAGTGACCTCGGACCACTCACTTATTTTCTTGGATTGGAGTTGATCTACACAGATTTAGGTATATACATCACACAGATTTAGGTATGTGCATGACATGCTCGTCAAGTTCAAGATGGAAAATACCAAGTGTGCAGGTACACCTATGGAGCAAAATCATAATCTTAGTGCTTATGAAGGAGAGCCAATTGAAGACATCACAAGCTATCAAAGCTTGGTTGGAAGTTTGAACTATGCAACACTCACAAGGGTGGATATATGCTATAGTGTTAGCATATTGAGTCAGTTTATGCATAAGCCGAGAAGACCACATATGGAAGCCGCCAAGAGAGTTCTCAAGTACCTAAAGGGGACCATGAATGAAGGTTTGTTCTATTCATTTACTTTAGATATTGAGCTAAAGGTCTACTCAGATGTAGATTGGGACGGATCTAGAGATGATAGAAGAAGCACATCCGGGTATATATCATTTGCATGTTCAAAAATCATTTCTTGGTCATCGAAGAAGCAACCAACCATGGCATTATCTTCTACCGAAGCTGAATATAGAGGTTTGGCTAATGCAACTCAAGAAATCATGTGGTTAAAGTCTTTGTACACAGATCTTGGACTTCATTCTTCAACACCTCATATTTTTGGTGACAACACAAGTCATCTAGCAGCTAATCCGGTATACCATGCTAGAACCAATCATATTGAAGTCCACTACCATTACGTAAGGGAGAAGCTAATGAGCAAGGATATTCAACTATCCTATTTCTCTACAGATATGCAATGTGCCGACATGTTGACTAAAGCTCTTGATGGTACAAAATTAAGTAGATTCATGTTGATGATTGGCTTGCAGGAAATCAAGGATAATTGAAGACTTATTTGAAGGTCAAGCATGTTAGGCTTGAGGGGGAGGTGTTGGTGCATTTTACCCAAGCCTACATGCTTGATATATTTGATATCATCCTCATTTGTAAGTCACATGAGTAGTCATGTGAACACCTCTTGTAGAAGAGTTCATTTTTATCTCTTGTAATTGAAAAAAGAAAAAGGAAAAGGATGGCTTACCTCATGCATGATGTAAAAGCAATTTTGTGGCTCTAACTACCAAAACCCATGACTTTTTGAGCTGAGGGAATATCTCTTAACTTTGGGGATCACTTTTAGGTGGAGCCATTCGAGTTCAAATTCAAAACTCCCTCCAAGAATAGCTATAAAAGGAGCAAGAAGGAAGAGGCGATTAGCAAGCCTTGTACGTGACCACTTCATGTCATTTTGTAGAGATTGAAGAGATTACTCCATAGCTCTATCATTCTACTCCCATTGTGCAAAGATTCATTGCCAATGTGGTTGTAATCATATATGAATTTATACATTTATCATCATTCACTTCTCTGTTTTGTTCTCTGCTGTACTCACTCAGAGCAGTACCTTCAGAAGGTCATATCTCGAGTTATACTGATCCTTTTTCAGTTATTTAATGTGTGTTGGATAGCTCTTACTGTCTAGTTTTTGCATATCACTTTTCAAGGTCATTGGATTTATAGTTTTGGAGATATCTACATTTTACTGCTTACTGGTCTATCTCTGCAGAGCCCCGAGAATGGTGGGCATGTTCCAGAAATTGATAAATCTTGTTCTCAGTGCTCAGTCCATCATTTGAAGTGTTTTAACTTGGATTGGGAAGCTTGCTACGTCTATTTGCTACGCCCAAAAGGAAGTTTTCGAATTTCTACCAGGTTGAGAGCACTGGTCATTTTTTCCAGCAGGTGTATGTCCAAAAATAGCAAGTTTTGGGAGCTAGTCATTTCGCAAATAGTTTGTCTTGACTTAAACTTTTGGGATACATGTTCCAAAGTACTTGGCTGATATTTTGGTGGATTTAGGAAGCTTAAAGGGTCTACTAATCAAATCTGAAGTATCAGTTGGCTGGTGTGAAGCTGGTTGTAGCAGCACCTACTCATCTTTGGATTGCATCCACCATCTCTCTTCACAAATATGCCCCAAGAAGCTTTGAATCTCTTTAGGAGATTTGGGTTTAGGTAAATTTAGTATAGAAATAATTTTATCGGGGTCCTGAGCCATACCTTTAGCCGATACCACATGTCCCAAGAGGGTCCCTTCTGTCACAACAAAATGATATTTATTTGGGTTTAGCTTTAATTTAGTCTCCCTACACCTTTTAAGACCATTCTGCAGCTGTCTTAAGTGACTATCCAGGGTCCAAAAATGAGGTTGAGAGTCCTGTTAAAGGTAGCTGGAGCATTTCTGAGTCCAAATGGCATTTTTACATACACATATGTGCCCCATGGTGTCATAAAAGCAATCTTTTCACGATCCTCAGGGTGGATGGATATTTGGTTATATCCACTAAAGCCATCCATGAAGCTATATAATACATGTCCAACCAATTCTTCAATGACCTTCTCTACAAAAGGCATGGGGAATCCATCTAGAATGGTTACCTTGTTGAGTGCTCTAAAGTCAACACAAATCCTGATTTTGTTGGTATTTGTTTTTGGTACTATGACCATTGGTGAAAGCCATTTTGAGTGTTCCACAGGAATGATGATTCCTACATCCTCCATCTCTTGAATTTCCAAGTAAACAACTTCAGCATATTTTGGGTTAAGTCTGTTGGGTGTGTAGAAATGCGAGAGACACACGAGAAGCACACACAAGGAGCACACATGTAGCAAGACACATGAAGAAGACGATGGCTCGAATAGCTCTCTCTATTGATGATGAACTGAACTGAAGTAAGAGCTGAATAATATCCCTAAGTACAAAGTACCACCACATATGAGTGAATCATGTATGTGGTAACATGGGGAAAAAACCTCTAGCCAACACTAGAGTAAAAAGTACCCATGTATAGGGAAAAGGTTCACATCAAAGCTACTCGAGGAACACATAAGTGTAACAAACCCCCTGGAGTGAATGATGTGAACACATAGAGGGAGGGACAGATCAGCCCCCACAAGGTAATAAGCCTAAAGCTTTGCGAAAAGCTTCAAACTTTTCCCGCAAAAGGTTTTGGTGAATATGTCTGCCACATTATCTTGTGTAGGCACATAAACCAAATCAATATCGCCTACATGAAGGCGCTCTCTCACATAGTGATAATGCACCTTAATATGTTTGGTCCATGCATGAAACACTGGGTTTCGTGCAATAGCCAAAGCACTCTGACTATCAGTGAGAATATGCATAGTAGCATCAATCTCCATGCAAAGATCCATCAGTAGGTGTCTCAACCATACACACTCCACTGTAGCTGTGAAAATTGCCCTGTAATCAACTTCACAACTCGATGTCGCCACTGTAGGTTGCTTCTTACTCAACCAAGATATGCATGAGTCTCCAAGGAAAAAGCAATTACCACTAGTGGACACACGAGTATCATAACAACCAACCCAATCACTATCTGTAAAAGCATGCAAGCATGGCTGAATATCTCTGCCATAAAAGAGACCTAAGCTCAAAGTGCCTCGGAGATATCTAAACACATGTTTCACCGCTTGCCAATGCTTAGTGCTAGGGCTATGCATGAATCGACTCAATTGGGAAACTGCATACTGTATATCTAGCCTTGTGTTGCATGCATATATAAGACATCCCACAGCTTGCTTATAAAGAGAAGTGTCAAATGCATCACTAGAATCCTCAACTGGGAACCTGAATCCTTTCTCAACTGGTGTGGAAACTGGCTTGCAATCCTCAAAGTCAAAACGTTGAAGTAGCTTTTCAACATACTTTGCTTGATGCATAACAATTCCCCCTCAACGGATACAAACTGGATGCCAAGATAGTAGCTCAAAAGACCAAGATAAGTGACATCAAAAGTATGCTGCAAATCAGTCATAAGAATGTGAAGTTTTGCATCACATGACTCAGTCAAGAGTATGTCATCGACATAAAGAACAAGCACTATAAGATCAACCCCATTTTTGCGTACATAGAGTGTGCTTTCAATTGGACTACATGTGAAGTCAAGGGCAACCAAATGCTTATGTATTTTGTCATACCATACACGTGGAGCTTGCTTGAGACCATACAAGGCTTTATGCAAGTGACAAACCATATGCTCTTTCCCTTTCATAACAAATCCAGGAGGTTGCTTTGCATAAACCTCTCAAATCACCATTCAAGAAGGCTGTTTTTATGTCCAACTGATGCACTTTCCAACCTTGATGGGAAGCCAATGCAACCACGGTACGAATGATAGCCATGGGTGAAGTAGGTGCAAAAGTTTCCTCATAGTCAATGCCATATTCTTGCGCATATCCTGTGGCAACCAATCGAGCTTTGTAACGATCAATGCTACCATCATATTTTCTCTTAATCTTGTAAACCCACTTTGTACCAATGGCATTCTTTCCTTTTGGCAATTCATATAACTCCTAAGTACCATTCCTATGTATGGAATCCATTTCTGATTGCATAGCACTCATCCATTGTGGATCCTCACATGCATCTTCAAAAGAAAGTGGCTCTTCATTACATGCTGTAGCAATAAGAGAATAATCCACAAAATTACTTGATGCATGGTGAGAGCCTGATCTTGTTTTACCAAGTAAAGGTGCACTCAATTTGCTATCCTACAAAGTTTGTTTCAGGCATAGACTGTGCATTCTTGATAGACATGCGTTCATTATGTAATACATCTTCAACATGTACATCATGAGTGGGCTAAATGTCATGCTCATTTTCAGCCATATTTTGATGCAAATGTTCAGCCATATGTGGCTTGAAAATTCTAGCAGTTTTGACAATTTTTGGCTGAATTTTTTCAGCCATGTTTGGCTGGAAATTCTCTACATTTTTAGCCCTATTTGGTTGGAATTTTTTAGTCCTTTGAACCTGAGTTGGCTGGTCTACATGGCCATAGTCAAGCGCACCATTTTGGAACAAAGGCATGAGTGTATCAAACACATCTTATGAGCTAACTATTGGTTGTTTTTTGCATTCAAGTAGAGGGAAAAATGAATTTTCAGCAAGTACCACATCTCGACTCACAATAATTGTGTTCCTCAATGGATGGTACAAACGATATCCCTTACTTTCAACACTATAACCAACAAATATATATTTCTTTGCCTTGTCATCAAGTTTGTGATGTTGTTGTGATGGCACAAGAGCATATGCCAAAAAACCAAACACACACATATGTCTAACCATAGGTTTATGACCATTCCAAGCCTCATAAGGAGTGATGACTCTCAATGCTTTTCTAGGGCAGCGATTCAACACATAGTTTGCACACATGACCGCTTCCATCCAAAACTTATCAGGAAGATGCTTTCCTTTAACCATACATCGTGCCATTTCAAGTAGAGTTCTATTTTTATGCTCGACAACACCATTTTGCTGAGGTGTATATGGCACCGTACATTGGTGCAAAATACCTCTTTCACAAAGAAAAACATTAAACTCATGTGACATGTACTCACCACCATGATCCGTGCGTAGAGTCAAAAGCTTTTGTGAAGAAACATTTTCAGTCATAGCTAAAAATGCTTTGAAGCAAGAAAATAAATCATATACATCACTATGAACAAGCTGCAATTTTCTTGTAGCATGTGTATGACTATCTTTTGGAAAAGAAGCACGATGCATTTTTCCAAGAATGCAACCTTCACATGCATGCTTTTTAGTGGAATCAAGTGTAGGCAAGCCAATAATCATGTCCTTCTTTTGGAAGTAAAGCAAACTATTGAAGTTTAAGTGAACAAAACGAGCATGCCAAAGCTCCATTTCAGCCATGGAAGAAGTATGAGCAACCAAGGCATTCGAGGCAGCCCTCTTGTATGTATCCATGCGATACAAACCATTACATAATGTACCAGACATCACGATAACATCACCATTGCTGAAATCATGAACCATACACTTATCATCAACAAAGTGTACATGAAGTCCAGCTTTGGCAATCAACGGAACTGAAATTAAGTTCTTCTTTATACCGGGCACATACAATGCAATTTTCAAGAGAATCACACCTCCATTTGCAGCCGTAAGCTCAATTTCTCCTACTCCAATGATAGGATAAGAGGCATCCTATCAATGATACACCCTTTGGGTGCATCTTTTAAAGAGAGAAAAAAATCTTTTGCATGATGTTATGTGCTTTGAAGCACCACTATCAAAGAACCAATCCGAATCACCCTCACTCACGACCATACATTTGGAATGCAAAGATGCATCATAATGACATGTAACAACACATGCCCAAAAATCTTGAGCCATGTTAGCTTCATCATTCTTTACATTTGCTGAATTTTTAGCAATAGACATGCCGGATTCCTTCTTCTTTTCATTGCGTTTAGCAAGCTTTCTACACTCATCAATAGTATGACCAGCCTTCTGGCAATATTTGCATCTCTTCTTCTTTTGCAAATCACTATCATTAGAGGAATGAGTGGAAGAGGAAGCTTGATGCTTGGTTTTGATGAACCCAAAGCTGAACCATACTTGCTTTTCCCCTTTTGTGAGATAGCAAGTGCTTGCGTTCCCTCAATCAAACCACTCCCATTCACTCTAGATTGCTCTTCTTGCAAAAGAAGAGACACAACCTCATCAAATGCATACATTTTGAAAGGTTCAGGTGAACCCCCTCTTATGTGCAAAAGTGAAGACTTAAAAGGAAAATGTGAAGGTATGTGAAGCGGCAACGTACGCACAGGTGAAAGTATGGCCCCCCATTAAAATTTTTTGTTTTAGTCTAAAGTCACTATAGGACAAAACAGTGAGTCGTTGGCTGCCACTTGTGAAGACAATCTTGGGACATCAAAGTGAGCACCAAGATACTATTGCAGTTAGGAGCGTACGTGATCGACACACTCAAATCAAGGCAAGGACTATTCTTGGACCAATTCTAGAGTAAGCAAGAGAGCATAGTCTAAGAGAAGCAAGAGAGAGAAGTGCAAGAGTCACCAGTGTGCGACGTAGAGAAGTGGAAGTCAAGGAGTGCATGGAGAGTGACTAAGGGATTGTGCAGAGAGTGCTAAGCTAGTCCCCCAAGGATCTCAAGGTCTCTTTGCAGTGTGCGCGTGCCGACAGAAGGTATTCATTCCTCCCCCTTAGTGAAAGCTTGGTGCAAGGTGTGCACAAGGATAAGCTTGAAGCAGGTGGAGGTCTGGTGCAGAGGAGGCCGGCGGCAAGAAGACTTTGGGATATTTGGTATTTTGTAATTGAGCACTTTGTGGGATTGTGCACAGAGAGGCTTCCAGGGTGTATTTTCTCTTTTTGTCTCTTCCCTTTTCTCCTACAAACCCTCAAACTCCTTCTTGTCCAAGAATCCCCCAACAAAATTTGGCACGCACGGTGGGACTTCCAAGGAGATTTGAGCTTAAGAGAAACCAAGTGCAAAGTATAGTAGAGGTCACGTGTCTACAGTGCTAGTACAATGCTACTTCATCAAACAAAAGGTAAATATTCTTATCAAGTGTCTCATATTAAGTGGGCTATGAGCTGCTCATGACCGCAACCCGGTCCCAAACATTGAGGGTCACCTGCAAGCAGACAAGAAGGAAGGTTGTTAGAAGGTCCTCCAGTCCACTATCTTCAACCTCATCAGTAAAGAGCATGGCGAGTCAGGTAGACTTGGAAACTTTACTCTCTAGATTAAATATAAAGTTTCCTTCTTTCAAAGGCCTAGCTCAGGAGGATCCGGATGAACATATTAGAAGGTTTTTGACACTATGTAAGACTAGAGGCTTAATGGGTAGGGAGGATGCCTTTTTGATTCTCTTCCCTGCCACATTAGAGGGATTAGCAGATAAGTGGTTTAGCCAGTTTGCTGAAAACCATTTTACCAATTGGGATGTGATGAAAGATGCATTTAAAAATCAATTCCAGCATGGCAACACTGCGGAGATTATCATAGAAGAACTAGAAAATTTGAGATTGGGTCCAGGAGAAAAGTTCCCAGAGTTTGTGACTAGGGCCAAAGCACTAATGGCTAAATTGCCAGATCCACCACATGATTTTTTTGTTAAGAAATGGTTAGCTAAGCCCCTACCAGTGGCCACCCAATGAAAAATAAAGGAATTAGTGTTACCTACAGCCTCCATATTTGATAGCTCAATTGTGTCATTGATTGTAATGATGTAAATGTGAAGAGATGGATAGGTATGTGTTGAAGATGAAGAGGTGTTGCAAAATCTTTGCTCTACACCAACCAAATGAACTCCAGGAGTAGATGGTGGGCCCTTTTAGCTTGCCAATGGATGTATTAGACACCCTATGTACCTTGGAAGATCACTCTCAAAAAGATAGATCAAAACAGATAAGTTGGAGTTAGCTCAGAGGTGAAAACTTGCTATTCTTGGTTGATACACCTGTCCAGTGTTTTACATAATTCTCTGAGCACAGCAGCAATTAGATTAATTCCTCTTGGGGAAGGCTAGGTAGCTTAAAGAGCTAACTTTAGAGAGTAATCTCATCAAAAATAACAAACCACACACTGAGAATGACTTTTAACAAGTGATGACATCATCCCGATTTTCACGGGCTGCTACAGAAATAGACCAGTGAGCAGAAAAAGTAACATAACTCAAGATGTAAGAATCCAATGATCATGAAAATTTGTATGCTTATACTAGACAGTAAGCTGAATCCAACAAGCTTTAAATCACTGAATTTGGATGAGTAACCACTGAGAAATGACTCTGACAAGATGACTGAAAAAGTCGGGTACCTGACAGAGAAGTGAAGATGAACATACCCTGTTGACTTCAAATGAACATAACTGAAGATTCCAACATCCAAATGACATGAAAATTTGTGAGCATATAGTAGACTTATAGAGCTAACTTTACCAAGTTAAATCACTGAAAATGATGAATCAAGTGCAGAGAAACAATCTCTGCAAGCTGACTGAGAAAAACTGAAGTAATGGCAGTGAGTAGTACACATCACAAGAACATGGAAAGATGAACTCAAATAATCATGAAAATGAAAGTATATTGCTTGTACAATACAATGACTTACTGATACATATGTGTGCTTTGTAATCACACCTTGATATGGCATAAAGCTCAGCTCTTGGAGGTCTTCACATAGGTCTCTCTAACCACGACTAAAACTGCCATCTATTTATAGTTGAGTTTGGGAGGCTAACTTCCCTCAATCACTCTCCAATCAATCAATGATTGATTTGATTCTCTTCCTACCACAAATCACGAATTCGTGGCTCCTCTTTCCATTCTTGATCATGTGGGCTCAACCACTTAAGATTCTCTTACTTTTACATTAAGTAAACTCTTCAAAAGTTACAAGAGGTAGTTCACAAGTGAACTTTACATAGTCTTCATTTTGAAGCTTCTTTAATGACTTTGTGAGACTCAAGCCAATACTTAGGCTTGTCATAGACTTGCTCCAACAGCTCCCCCTCAAGCCAAGTATGCTTGAGGTCTTCAATCTTCCAAGATTACCTGCAAACCAATCATAGCCTTGAATTTGCAAAGCTTTGTACCATCCAATGCTTTGGTTAGAATATCTGCACATTGTTGATGAGTGGACACATATGATATTTGAATCTCTTTGCTTAGAACCTTCTCTCGTACATAGTGATAATGAACTTCAATATGTTTAGTCCTTGCATGAAAAATAGGATTAGCAGCCAAATGAATAGAACTCATATTGTCACCAAAAATAGTTGGAGTTCCAAACTCCAATCCAAGATCTTTGAACAATGTCTTCATCCACATAGCTTCTTGTGTAGCTATGGCAAGACCTCTATATTCAGCTTCAGTAGAAGAGAGAGCAACTGTGGGTTGCTTCTTGGATGACCATGAAATAAGCTTTGAACCTGCAAAGGTAAGATAACCTGAAGTGCTCCTTCTATCTTCCTTGGAGCCAGCCCAATCTGCATCAGAAAATAGCTTCAAACCTAAATCAGATACATAAGGATAGTAAAGTCCTTCATTTATGGTTCCTTTGAGATATTTGAGTATCCTTTTGGCAGCATCCATATGTGGTTTCCTTGGTGTGTGCATAAATTGGCTTAGCACACTCACACTGTAACATATATCTACTCTTGTCAATGTGGCATAGTTGAGACTACCCACTAGACTTTGATATGATGTGATGTCCTCTATGAGTTCACCTTCATGTGAGCTCAATTTGTGATTAACCTCCATTGGAGTACCTGCAATCTTACAATCTTGCATCTTGAATTTTGCCAACATGTCCTTAATGTACTTTCTTTGAGTGAGAAACAAACCATGATCTTTGTAGACAACTTCCAAACCTAGGAAGTAGGTAAGTGAACCCAAATCACTTATCTTGAACTCTTCTCTCATCTGATCTTTGATCTTCTTCATACCATCTGCATCATTTCCTGTCAGTATAATATCATCTACATATACACATAGATAGATGACCTCGGAATTACTCTTTTTAATAAAGAGTGAAGGATCTGCCTTGCTTGGTTGAAAGCCTTTGTCCTGCAAGAATGAAACAAGCCTGAAATTCCAAGCTCTTGGAGCTTGCTTGAGACCATACAATGCTTTGTTAAGTTTACACACATAATCAGGATAAACTTGATTCTCAAAACCAGGTGGTTGTGCCATATATACCTCTTCTGTTATCCAACCATTCAAGAATGCATTCTTCACATCTAGTTGAAGTATCTTCCAATTCTTGGAAGAGGCAATACTAAGCAAAACCCTAATAGTAGGCATCTTTGCCACAGGAGAGAATGTCTCCTCATAATCAATTCCCTGAGTTTGTGCAAAGCCTTTTGCTACAAGCCTTGCCTTATACCTGTTAATGGAACCATCAGAATTCTTCTTGAGTTTATAGACCCATCTTGAGCCTATTACCTTCATGGATGAAGTCTTGGGCACCAAATCCCAAGTGTTGTTTTCCTCGAGTGCTTCAATCTCTTCCTTCATTGCATGCTTCCATTCTGTTTTTGCTTTGGCCTCTTCAAATGATGATGGCTCCTCTTGGTTTATGTCCTGTGCTATGTAGATAGAATGTTTAGTTACTAATGAGGTGTCAAACCCATACCTTTCTGGTTTTTTCTTTTCCCTCATAGATCTTCTTAGGCCATGATGTGATGATTCTGCCTCATGTCCAAGTTCCTGCAATTTTGCTTTACCTTTAGACTTCCATGCTTTGATCTTTTCCATCTGACATTCTTCATCATCCTCTGAGGTGTCTTGTTCTTCAATCTTTGATTGTTCTCTACCAAGCTTTGGAAAATCTTCTTCAAGATCATATGGTAAATTGATCTTCCTGCATGAATCTTCATACCATGAATTGTTCTCATCAAAAACTACATCTCTGCTTACCAAGAATCCTTTGTTGGTAGGGTTGTATAACCTGTAGCCCTTTTGATTGTTGTCATATCCAATAAATACACACCTTTCTGCTTTTGGATCCATCTTGCCTCTAACCTGTGAAGGAACATGAGCAAAAGCAATACATCCAAAAATTTTACAATGATCTAAACTTGGTCTTCTTCCATTCCAAGCCTCATATGGAGTCATCCCATCAAGGGATTTTGAAGGCAACCTGTTAATCAAGTAAGTGGCTGTAGATACAGCCTCAGCCCATAAGTAATTAGGTAAATGCTTTTCATTTAACATAGACCTTGCAGCTTCAACAATTGTCCTATTCCTCCTTTCTGCCACTCCATTTTGCTCAGGAGTGTACCTTGTAGTTACCTCTCTTTTGATTCCTCTTTCTTGAAGAAAAGAATCAAAATCATGGGAGAAGTATTCTCCCCCTCCATCTGACCTTAGCCTTTTTAGTGATTTACCTGTTTGATTCTCCACAAGAGCCAAATATCTTTTGAAACATGAAAAAACTTCATCTTTGTGTTTCATAAAGAATAGGATAGTCCATCTGCTGCAATCATCAATAAAGGAAACATAATACCTTGATCCTGATATTGAAGCTTCCTTGCTTGGTCCCCATACATCTGTATGAACCAACTCCAAGAGATCTCCATGCATATAACCTTTCTTCATGAATGGTAACCTGTGAGACTTTCCAAACTGACATGCACTACACTTATAAATCATATGTTGTTTTGACAAGTTAGGGAGTCCAAGTACACTTTGGTCCCTGCAAATTTGCTTTAATGACCTTTCACCAATATGTGCTAACCTTTTGTGCCATACTTCCAATTCTGTGAGTGTCTGACTACCATAATTAAAGAGAGCAATGTTTCTAGTGTCCTGTAATTCAAATGTGAACAATCTACCTGTCTTTTCACCTTTTGCAATTCTTCTGAATCCTTGACTTGGATCTTCAACAAATGCTCCTGCTTTTGTGAACCTGACTTGCAACCCTTTCTCTACTATCTGCCCAACACTTATCAAATTCTTTGTAATGGTAGGGACATAGAGTACCTTACTGAGTAGGTTGATGTTTCCATCAGGTGCTTTGACATTGCCTATTTTCTCCACAGGATGTTTTGTATCATCTCCTGTTTGTACCTCATGCTTATTCCTTGGATCTTCTAAATCTGATAGGAGTGCCACATTTCCTGCCACATGATTTGAACAACCTGAATCTATGTAGAAAACATGCTCATCAGATTTACCTTGTGGCATAGCCATGTTCATGATCAATAATGAATCCTCTTTGTTTGAGTCTTCTGTGTAGTTATTGTAGTCTCTCCTTCCTTTGTAGCCTCCTTGATAGTTTGAATGATTGTAGTTGTTGTAGTTGCCATGGTAGTTGTTGAACCTTCCTCTTGAGTAGCCATAACTTCCTCTATTGTATCCTCTGCCTCTTTGATTCCTGGAATTCCTAAAGCAATTTTCAGTTGTATGATTAGTTAATCCACAAATAGAACATGAGTTGGAGTCTTGGGATCTCCCCCTGCCTTGTCTACCTCCTCTTCCTCTACCTCTGCCATGTCTTCCTCTACCTGCATAGTTAGCTTGATATGTACCTGCTTCATCATCCACTTTCTTTGCCTTTCCTTTGTTATCTTTAGACTTGCTTTTATCCGTGTATAAAGCTGAAGATTGATTACCTTTAGAGCTTTCTCCATTTTTGATAAGCTTTGCCTCTTGAGTAAGTAATTGTCCAATGAGTGTGTTGAAATCAGGTACATGCATGTCCATGTACAAATCCATAGCTGTGGTGAATGCTTCCCACTTGTCATCTGCCTTCAAGCCATTGATGACCTGCCTTACAATTTGCTCTTCATCTATTACCTCTCCAATGCTTCCCAACTGATCTGCTATGTCCTTGAGCTTTGTGACAAAATCAGTCACATTTTGTTTGGGAGCCTTCTTGAGAGTTGTGAAATCCAGCCATAGTTGATGCTTCCTAGCTTTAGTACTTGAAGAAAAGAAAGCTTCAAGTGCATCCCACACTTCCTGAGATGTCTTACAACTTCTAATGTGAGGCAACAAAAAATCTGAGATAGAGTTGAGGAGATAAGACCTTGCAAGTGCATCCTTGGAGCACCATGTGCTCAATCTTTCTTGCTCTTCTTGTGTTGGTTGACTTTTGTTCCTGAAACTTGGCATAACTTCATCTCCAGCCACATAACCATATAAACTTCTACCTTGGAGATAAGCTTCCATTCTTAATGACCAAGCTGAGTAGTTACCTCTGTCCAATTTGTCAATTGATGAAGGAAATCCATCTGCCATGTTGTCCAACCTTGCTCTGATACCACTGTGAAGAGATGGATAGGTATGTGTTGAAGATGAAGAGGTGTTGCAAAATCTTTGCTCTACACCAACCAAATGAACTCCAGGAGTAGATGGTGGGCCCTTTTAGCTTGCCAATGGATGTATTAGACACCCTATGTACCTTGGAAGATCACTCTCAAAAAGATAGATCAAAACAGATAAGTTGGAGTTAGCTCAGAGGTGAAAACTTGCTATTCTTGGTTGATACACCTGTCCAGTGTTTTACATAATTCTCTGAGCACAGCAGCAATTAGATTAATTCCTCTTGGGGAAGGCTAGGTAGCTTAAAGAGCTAACTTTAGAGAGTAATCTCATCAAAAATAACAAACCACACACTGAGAATGACTTTTAACAAGTGATGACATCATCCCGATTTTCACGGGCTGCTACAGAAATAGACCAGTGAGCAGAAAAAGTAACATAACTCAAGATGTAAGAATCCAATGATCATGAAAATTTGTATGCTTATACTAGACAGTAAGCTGAATCCAACAAGCTTTAAATCACTGAATTTGGATGAGTAACCACTGAGAAATGACTCTGACAAGATGACTGAAAAAGTCGGGTACCTGACAGAGAAGTGAAGATGAACATACCCTGTTGACTTCAAATGAACATAACTGAAGATTCCAACATCCAAATGACATGAAAATTTGTGAGCATATAGTAGACTTATAGAGCTAACTTTACCAAGTTAAATCACTGAAAATGATGAATCAAGTGCAGAGAAACAATCTCTGCAAGCTGACTGAGAAAAACTGAAGTAATGGCAGTGAGTAGTACACATCACAAGAACATGGAAAGATGAACTCAAATAATCATGAAAATGAAAGTATATTGCTTGTACAATACAATGACTTACTGATACATATGTGTGCTTTGTAATCACACCTTGATATGGCATAAAGCTCAGCTCTTGGAGGTCTTCACATAGGTCTCTCTAACCACGACTAAAACTGCCATCTATTTATAGTTGAGTTTGGGAGGCTAACTTCCCTCAATCACTCTCCAATCAATCAATGATTGATTTTATTCTCTTCCTACCACAAATCACGAATTCGTGGCTCCTCTTTCCATTCTTGATCATGTGGGCTCAACCACTTAAGATTCTCTTACTTTTACATTAAGTAAACTCTTCAAAAGTTACAAGAGGTAGTTCACAAGTGAACTTTACATAGTCTTCATTTTGAAGCTTCTTTAATGACTTTGTGAGACTCAAGCCAATACTTAGGCTTGTCATAGACTTGCTCCAACAGTAAACAATTCTTCTTTTGGTATTATATGGGCAAAGTGGCATTTGTCCATAACTTAAGCACCAATTTAAAAATAATTTGAAGTCTTAATGCCATCATAAACATTAGGAATGGATTTGTATGAATTTTACAATCATTCCTCTCATGATGCCTTTTCACAATGATATGATTTGGATAGTAGTAAATAGTTTCAAAGTGAGGAAACTGATTTCACTATTTACTTTTACTGTTCACATTCTTACAACACCTCTTTGTAATTGTCACTATCCACACGTGACATTGTCCAAATCGATTAGCTCTCATAGGATTTTGTATTTAGCCTATTTTGTAATGATGTTATTGATTGTATTTATCCTATTCTGTACAGTTTTCGATAGAATAACAGTGTCATTGATTGTAAGTTGTAATGATGTTTGGCTTATAGGTCAGATAAAGGACAAATTTCCATCCACAGCTGCCGCAAAAGACAGTCTTACATCCTCAGCAAGTCAATGTTAGGTTGCAACAGAAGTTGAGCACAAAGATGCCCAAAAAGAAAAAAACTAAATAAAGTATCGGTTTCAACTCAAACTGATCCTATTTCAACTCAAACATGTCCTATTTCAACTCAAACAGTAGCTGAGCAGAAAGTATTAGTTTCAACCCAAACTAATCCTGTACTAGTGTTTACACCAAAACGCAATCAAGAGCCTAAACAAACACTAGGCAAGTCAAAAAAATGAAAGAGGTTAGATCATGTGATAATGAAACCGAAATTTATTGAGATGGCAAGGGACCCTCCAAAGACTCAACATGGCCTGACAGAGGAGGAGATACAAGAATTGAAACCTATTCACTAGGATTTAGAAGTTGAAGTATGTATGAATATCCGAAGTACGCAGGCCTTTCCTGACAGTAATGCTTTTCTTCAATGGTGCCTTGAACATTTCAATGTCTAGATTTGGAGTGCCTGTGATCTAGATGAGGTTAACAAATGTATTGATACAATCTTCCCATAGTTCAGGAGGAAATTTATGGATATTTGGGGGAGGGATCAATGTTTTTGGAATTTTTCAATCCATTTCAAGAAACTGACTCATTTTTGGGACAAGAATGCGGAGTACAGGCCTGACAATACATTGACAATTGATACTACTGCTTACATGTTATTTTACAACATTAGAAGATGTTGTCTAATGTTACCAAAGATGACAATCAGTGAAAGGCTTAACTATCTGTCAGGAACTCTTTGTAATCAACTTTGGAAATGGTTAATAGCTGCAAATTGTATTGAGTATACAAATATTATTTCCAAATCAATTCCTCTTGATGAAGAGACTTTGTCTATATATCATGGAATACATCGAGACCATAATCGAGATTACAAACATAATCGAGATTACATACAAAAACACTGAGTAATGCCAACTCTAGGGTGGCTATGAATGGTTCTGTTTCTGAGCCCTTCAATATTTATAGATCTATCAGAACGGGTTGTCCCCTTGCTCCTCTTCTGTTTGCTATTTCTAGTGATGCTGTGGGATGGTTAGTCAAAGATAAAATTGAACAAGGAATTATTAGAGGTATTTCTATGCCTAGATGAAAGTTAAAGAGGGTTATACTTAAATCGAGTGTTTGCTTCTAAGCTCTGGTTTTTGTCACATGAATCATTATGGATTGGACTGGTGAATGCTGAAGAAGCTTCTCCTTTGCCTGCTAAGATGAATAAGTGCAGGAAAAAAGGCTTTAACTCATGGAATAGCCTTATGTCTGGGCAGGATATTGTGGATCCTTTCTTCATTAATGACATTGTTGATTTATCTCTTTCTTGTAAACATGTGCTTATAGATCAGAGGGAGCTATTGTTGAAAGCCATGGAGAAGTGCAACCACTACAAGAGCTTGAGCTACATACAATTGCTATGGATATTGTAGCTCAGTGATGAGTAGCACCTCCTTTAATGTCAATCCGGGAAGACGTGAGGATGGTATGAAGACCTCGAGCAAGTGGAGGCACAAGTGCGTGAGTGATAAGCACACAAGCATGCACACACATACACGCACACGCGCACACACGGCAAGACAAAGAGTGAGAAGCAATGGAGTCTCAGATTACTTTCAGAAAGCTCTTACAAGTTCATTTCAATTACAATCTAACCTCAAAAATGAGCTCTCTAGCTCCTTTTATAGTTTTTGACTAGCTTTGGCCCTGTTCAGACCTAGTGTCCGGCCTAGTTAAAAATTAGGTTCCAGGGCTTATTAGAGGGCTCAAACGAGATCTAAAAAATATGAAAATTGGCAGGTAGATACTTCTAAAGCTCCTCAAGCTCAAGGACTCCTTGGCTTGCACAAAATGGAGCTACAAAAATACGAAATGATATTTACAATGGTTTTTAGTGATGAAAATCACTATTTGTGTAGGGATTTTCTCTATTGATTTGTCATACATACCTTTGAGCTCCCTACTTGCTCTTTCTTCTTGTGTGCTCAACTCCTTGATGTCTGAAAAATTTAGATGGCCTACTTGCCATATCTTCTTTGACTGCCATGTCAGCTTGTGCTGTCTCTTCGCTCTGACTCTCTTCGTCTTGTGGCTCCATCGGTTCCCTGACTGCTGCCAACACCCCCCCCCCCCACTCTCGCGTCTGTCGCCCCTGACAGACCCTTGTCTAGATGTTCGTTGAACGTAGTATTGGACGACGTCGAAAGTGAGGTGATGTTCTTCTAATCTGAGCCCCTGTGCTAGATCTGTTAATAATGCGTCCCAATTCACTGGTCCTGGTACGTCCGGGTGTGGCACCCGCAGTTGTTCTGAATGTATGGTTCTCTCCACAGCGAATAAGTGGAGGAGATGTGAAGGCCTGGGTACAAAAATTTCTGAGTGATATTCCCAGAATCCCGTTATGAACATCTCCTTGAAAGTCTGTTTAAAACAAGCGGGGAGGTACTTTATTCTGGCGTGCCAAGCATATATTACTTCTATTGATGGGGTGGTGCTCATGTCGTAAACTAGGTCTTGGTTGCCTGTAACGAAGCCTGCTCCTGAGAAGTGGGGATCCTTAATGTTTTTAAATGTCCTGAATGTGATCAACATTAATTCAAATATTTTCATACACATTTGTGCCATCACATCGGGTGTATTGCATAATCGAGTGCTCTAGTGTCTGATAGTAGAAATCATGTAATTTACAGTGGGAGGTCCTCGTGGAGGTGCTAGATAAACATAATTTAGCCACTTGGCACAGCCTTTGATGTTCTTGACAACAATGGTGAATTCAGGCCATGTGCGTCTTCGTAGGACTAGGGCATAACAAGGATTGTACTTAATAAAGAGGGGCATGTTATTCCAGGTTCGCACCATTTTAGGATAAGTCTCCAAGAGACGGATCCTCCAAGTGGGTTGATGAATAGAACCTCTTTTTGCACTCTCTGGTATATCGTTGGGGCCAAACTGGGTGGCAAAGGTGGGGGCTTTCCCACATTGTCATTGGATCTCTGCGTTGTAATCAGCCAACAATATGCAATATGGCACATACTGATCATCATTGGTCCCTATCCACCTGTGATGGGACATACGTCTGAAATACTCGGACTTGATGACAGTGTCTTCTAATTTGGCTAATGATTGGATTTGTATTGCTACTCGTTCATCGTGGGTGTTCGCTGTCTTCTCTAATGACTGAAGCCATTCAGGTGCTTCCACTTCTAAGGTATCCATTCCCTCTGAGGTTTGTTGCCCTCCTGGCATTGGCATAGGAACGTATGGTTCCTCGTACGAATCATCTACCTCAATGGGAACCAAGTCTTCTGGCTCAGGTTCTATAACTGGAGAGGGTTGCCTTTCATACTCTAGTAACTTTTTCTGGAGCTCAACCACCTGCTCTGTCAATGCCTTCACTTCCTCTGAAGTCGAGGCCGGCTCTATTACCTTGGTTGGAGCCTCCTGTTCCTTGAGCTGGCCACGTAGCTCATCACGTTCCCTTTCCAACTCATCATGAGCATCTAATAGATCAGCATAGCTTTCCAAGATGGTCTTCATTGTCTCTGAGGGTACGGCTTTAAACTGCTCTGGATCAATTTCGTGGGGAGAGCCTTCCATTGCTACGTCTAGATTTGCTTCATTTTGCTGCTGCAGTCTCTTGTTCTCTTCAAGGGCGGTTGCCATGTGTTTTCTGAGGAGTGCCAAGTTACGCCGGACTCTGAGATTATCAGCTTGGTATACGTCCAGCAAGGCCACGAGTTGTTTGGTGCCCGGCTGTTGTGATGGTTGGGGAGTTTCTAGGAGTGTTTGGTGGGCATGTTCGAGCGTGGTGTAACGTTGGTTGAGTTCTGCATTTTCTTCTTCGATCGCTGTGAGGCAACTCTGAAGTTTCTGATTGGTAGTGATCACTTGATGATAACGATCCTCGAGAGCTCGATACTCATTCTGAAGTTGATAGACACATTGATTTAAAGCTAGGAATATACTATTTACATTAAATGATGCAGGGAGAGATGAAGATGCAGGGGAAATGGGGACGGGAAAGGGAGTTGTGAATGATGTGGAGTCAAGTGGAGATGTGGGTGGAGGGGGTATGGGGGACGGAGGTTGCATGGGGGAAGGGAGTGGTGCTGTGGCAGGAGATGTTTCCATAGTGTCAAATGTTTGAGTGACCGTGTAGATGGGGACCGTGGGTAGGGTGGATGTGATGTTAGTGAAGAGAGTGGTGAAGGTGGGCATAGTGACTCCCCCGAATTGGATTCCCGGAGAGAGTGGAATTCCCATGACGATTGTGGTGATAGTGGACGTGGTGGCAATAGTGTCACGTGGTGGAGTGAGTTGTGTAGTGAGGGGTGGGGAGGGTGGTGACAGTGGTGCTTCCTGATGTTCGTCTGTTTGCGTTGTATTTCCTGTTGCTGATACGTTGATATGAATTTGTTTCCCGGACCTCATGGGACGGGCGGGAACTCCTTTCTCAAATCGGTGAATGTAGGCCATTGCCTCATGAATGGCCTCATCCAATCCTACTGCATTGGCATGTAGGTTGATGGACTCGATGAACATATCATCCACACCTTCCTCTGCCAGCAATTGGTTCATGAGTTTCTTGCCTGCTTCAAGTGACATTTTATGCTGTTCTTGAACTAGCTGCATGGTTCGATATAGTCTTTTTATTTGTGCCGAATACGCTGGGGCACTTGCTAACTCTGAAAGTTCATCATACTCTTGTTCTTCGTAGGCTTCTTCCTCTTGTTCGGTCTCTTGTTCATCTACGTCGACTTCTACAACTTGCGGTCGGGTGGGGGCTGACGTTGTTGTATGGGTTTGTGGTTCCTGAGCTCGCTCTGTTTCCATTTCGAGATTAGAGTCGTAGATCAGTCTAGCCACTTCTTCATCAGTGAGATCATTGAGAGTAAAGCCCTGTGGAAATTCCAAGTCTGATGGGACGGGTGGAAACACCAGATTGGGTCCCTCTGTACTTGGTCTTGGTAGCCGAATGGTGAATGGTCTAATGCGTCGTGTCTGGGGAGGGGTAATCTCTGGTGTAGTGGTGGCTCCCCTTGGTTGAGCGCAGGGTAATTGGACTCCCCCTCTCATCTTCTTTGATGGAGGACCTGCCGCTGATAGCCTTCTATGGAACTCCTGGGCCCGGGACCATACGAGTGCCTGCTGAATAGGCACGTCATAGGCTAGACATCGATAGATTATTTTGGTCAGAGCACAACACCCGTGGAGCACATTTTTCTGCTTCTTGTTCCACCGTTGATGGGCTAGGTGGATTTGATCTATGATCCAATGTGGTACGTTGATAGGGAGGTTTTCTGTCTCTGCCAAATACAAGCTAAACCATATCTTCTTTGGTGGCATGGTGAATCTTTCCTGGGCTAGAAAAGCAAAATGCTGCATGACGGTCCGTAGGTGAAGAGCGATGGTCGGTGTCATTGCTACCATATCCTTCAGCTTATTGAGATCTTTATGTTTCATTCTGCCTGGAACCATTGTTTCCTTTTCAGTAGGAATGTGCATACCATGCATGTCCAATGCTTCTCCTACCAGATTGAGGGTCAGTTTGAATCTTTTAAGTTCGTGGCCCGGCAACAGTGAGGGTAACACAAAAGTGCTGTCGCCTCCCTTGGCCCTGCTAGGAGTGATGGTACTGATAAGATAAGAACAACGTAAGAAATCTGGCTTCGGTAAGTGGGCCCTGAAATAACTGTCCAGGCCAACTTTGGTCCATACCGAACGCATTACTTCGGCATTCTGATAGCTCTCAAATTCGCGCGTGAAAAAATGCTAGCATCCCCATTTACCATTAAACTCCAATTCAGCTTCCCAAAAATAGGTTCCATCACCCAATGGTCCTGCAACACCACTGAACCAATGAGCGTGTTTGCCCACTTGAGAGGTGTGTCCCTGAGGAGGATCCTGAACTGGGAGCACATGCACAACTTGAAGTTCTTGCGGTCTTTCGGTGAGATGTGGTTTGAGGAGGAGTGTTTCTATATCCACAATCTGTGCGCTGGATCTGGCGTGAGAACTGGAACCTCCAGCTTCTGCCATGGCACTGCTTGCTTGTTGGTTCTGTGAGAATATAGAACCATGTGTTAACATTGTAATGGACAGAATAAACCCGTTGTTGTCCCCATTACAACATTAACATGAGGTAGATGATGAGTCAGTGGTCAGTGAGTGCACGATGACAGTGTGTGTAGTTAATGCCTGGATAGTCCTAGGAGCTAGATGGAAAGATGCACTGTCTGACTAATGCAGTTAGTAAGTGGAGATGAATTCATAGATTGGGGTCGGGGGGTTTATTACAAGTCTTAGGTTGCCAGACACCATGGATGGCTTTTGGTCTTGGTTTTGTGGAGATTCGGGAGGGTTGCATGAGTAATTCTGCTGGGAGTTGTTGTGTCATTGGGACCCATTTACGAGTGAGTCTGTGCGTGCTTCTAGATGGCAGTGTGTTCGAGTGTATCCGACAAGAGTGGGTGGCGGCTGCTTGAGCGAGTGAACCCTGTCGTGTATGATGTGAATTGTGTGGGGTTAGTTGAGCCCGCAAGCAAGCCATAGGCACCCAAATTTGTCTTGATTGTGGGTCAGCCTTCATCGACTTCTTGGGTACCCAAATGGATTTCACTTTCTCAATAGAGGTTTTAGGAGTCCTCTTATTAGCATCAAGTCGTTGATTACTAATAGGAAGTTGAGACCGTTGTTGCGACTTAGTTACGGTCGGCAGCTCGTCTTTCCGCACCCACATTTGTTTCATCGGCTGAGTTGTTCTGCTTCGCGCGTTCTTTTGGTCTTTCGCCTGGAGAGTCTTCAGTGATTGATCTGCCCTTAGTTGCTGCCTCCTTCTGGCCTTTGGAAAAGAAGGGAGTTCCATTGTGGTTCTGACTCCTTCTTTGAGATCTTCGTTCTTCTGTATCACATAGCCTTGGACAAGAACAACATGGTCAACTTCATGTGTACCCCTGGAGGGACCAGGAGTCTGTGCCTTTCCTAGTTCCTTGAGTGCTCCATTATTTAACTCAATTGTAATTCTAGTTTGATTCACCCATACCTGAAGAAGTCCACTTCTTAGGTTTAAGTTGACTGCTTGGTCATAGATCCAGTCTTGACCCAAGACAAGGGGTTCAGTGAGGTCCTCATCTTGACATACTAGTACTTTAACTGTCATTGCCTCATCGTGAATATAGAGGGGAAGTTCCACCTTGCCCATGCAAGGGGTTTCCACGCCTCCCAATCCTATGAGATATGCTTCCACAGGATTGACAGTTAATTGCAACTCTTGACAGTAAGACAACTTAACAGCACTAGTGGCTGCACCTGAGTCAATCAAGGCTCTTACAGTCCTTGCACTCTTTCCTTGTCCTATATCTAAGGTTATGAAAGGACGTCGATCAGTTATCCTATGTGAGCTAACACCTGAAACTTCACACATAGCCACATCATATCCTTGGTCTGCATATGCATCTTGCCTAGGGTGCTCTCTACCTTGTCTTCTTAATTTCATTCTCCGTATGCGCTCTAGGGCTTCTGCTTGAGCTTCTTCTCGAATTCGCTTTTCTTCCTCTTTGCGTTTCTTAGTAGTATTGAGTCGACTTAGCATTTCCTCTGTGAGAGGTTCCTGATACAACTTGACTCTGCATCCGCTGATATAACTTGGGAGAACAACGCCTTCTAATGTGGCTAGTTGCACTGCTCCACTTGTTGAGATTCTGTTAATGATCATGGGTCCATAGCCTCTCTTCTCCAGTTTCCTCGCATGTTGCTTCAATGTGTAGACTAAAACTAAGTTGCCTGCCTTTAAACCTTTATCCTTAACGTGGGCATCAAAGTATGCCTTCTGTCGTTTCTTTGCTGCATATATCCCTGCAGCCGCCCTCAGTCTTGTTTCTCCTAATCGTTCTAGGTCAAAAATTCTTGAGGAGAGTTCATGACCCGTCCATTCATGCTCTTGTGCTACTTTCAGTGTAGGTATTAGGAAGTCCAACGGTAGCACTGCATTTTGGCCAAATACCATCTGAAAGGGGGTGGCTTGGAGTACTGTTTTGTAGGCGACTCGGTATGCCCAAACAGCATGGTGTAGCTGTTTATCCCAATCAGAGCGTTTATTGCTCACTAATTTCGTCAGTACATTGCATAAGATCTTGTTGGTGCTCTCGGCCTGGCCATTTGCTTGAGGGTGATAGGGGGCAGACTTCTTATGAACTACCAAGAATTCTTGGAGTAGATTTTCAATCACTTCGTTCAAGAAGTGAGTGCCTCTATCACTTGCTAGTTCTATAGGTAGCCCGTATCTTGTGAATACATTCTCAAACAAGAATTTAGCAGTTGTTTGAGCATCGTTCTTCGTTGTGGCTTTTACCTCTACCCACTTTGTTAGATAGTCTGTCGCAACAATGATATATTCTGCATGGGAACCCTTAGCTGGGGGATTAATAGGACCTACGAAGTCTATTCCCCACTTAGAGAATGCACATCCACCCATCATAGGTTTCAGTGGCATCTCATCTTTACGTATAGGATATTGAGTTCTCTGACAGACATCACAGCGTTTCACATAGGTATGTGCATCCATGTGAAGGGTCGGCCACCAGAAGCCCGCAAATAGTATTGCCTTGATCACCCGATCTGGTCCAAAGTGTCCTCCTGCTACACCTTGGTGAGCAGTGTCCAAGATCTTGAGATACTCACTCTCATGGACACATAGTCTCAGGTAACCATCTTTACCACGTTTGTATAGATTACCACCAATAAGTGAGTAATCCCGGGCTTCTTGTTCTAAACTCCTTTTCCTAGCCAGAGTCATGTCTGGAGGGAACGTTTTCGTCCTCAGGAAGGATACTAGTGGTTCACTCCAATCTGGCACTATGGACACTTGATAAAGAGTGGCATGTTCCACAGGTGGTTTAGTGCAGCACATTGGGCATTCCTTGCACAACTTTTGGACATCAGCTTCCATAGTTGGCCAATGTACTCCTAGTCTCCTTAGGGTATGTAAGGTTTGTTGCTTTGAGTAGTGTTGCTCTAATGCACCTACATGTGCTAAATGCAACCATTTAGTGTACTCGTCCTCTTCTACACAACAAGCCAAGATTCCTTGATCTGTGTGCTTGTACATACTTCCTGCCATGATGTGATACTTTTGAGCTTTTACGACCTCTCTATCCTGTGTGTTTACTACTGGGTGGTTAGGCCCGTATGTCAATACTGGCACTAATGACTTAGCCCACTGCGGCACCACTTCCAAATTAAACAAGTAAGCATCAGGAAGGTCATCTGACACTCCTTGTGGGGCTTCTCCAGATGTGAGCCTAGAAAGGTGATCTGCTCTCAAGTGAGTCTTCCCTTTCCTTACCACAACCTCAAAATCATATTCCATTAGCAAGAGAAACCATCTTACTAATCTACCTGTGTTGCATGGCTTGTTTACCAAGTATAGTAGAGCTTGATGATCAGTAAAAAATTTAAACTTATTTGCAAGAAAATAATGTCTAAACTTTTTAACCGCATACACCATGCCTAAGCCTTCTCTCTCAGTAGTGGTGTAATTTCGTTCAGCTGCATTCAATTGTCTACTGACATAGGCAATTGGGAGATCCATATTACCTTCACCAGTAGGTTGTGCGAGTACACATCCAATAGCGTAATTGGATGCATCCACATGAACATGGAATGGCTTGTTCCAATCTGGTGTGGTCAAGATTGGTGCTGAACATAATCTTCGTTTAAGCTCCTGGAAGGAACTCTCACATTCATCCGTCCACTCAAAGTTAGTCAGAAGTCCGTACATGGGCTTTGCAATGACAGCATACATGTGAATGAACCGGCGGTAGTAACCACAATGTCCCATGAAAGCTTGTACTTCCTTGACATTCCTTGGCCTAGGTAGCTCTGCTATGGCTCTCACTTTCTCTTCATCAGTGGATATGCTATTCTTTGACACTATGTGTCCTAGAATCTTGCCTTGCCTAACCATAAAGACGCACTTTTCTGGGTTTAGGCAGACTTGATATTCTCTACATTTGTCAAAGATTTGTCTGAGTTCAGGAATATGGATTTGTCTAATGTTGGAATGAGCACAAAGATCATCAACATAGACTTCTAAGTTTTTTCTCAGGAACTCTTTAAATACATGGCACATCAGCCTCTGGAAGGTAGCTGGTGCATTGGTAAGCCCAAATGGCATTACTCTAAAGGCAAATATGCCCCATTTAGTGGCAAAAGCTGTCTTATGCTGATCCTCTGGAGCTATGGCTACTTGATTGTAGCCCAAAAATCCATCAAGGAAGCTGTACACTTCCTTGCCTGCTACTCTTTCTAAGAGATGTTCTGTGATGGGAAGCGGATAATTATCTTGAATTGTGGCTGCATTAACCTTCTTTAAGTTAATGCACACACACAACTTTCCATTTGTCTTGGGCACCACTACGATGGGGGATACCCACTCAGTGTGCTCAATTTCATAGATGAATCCAGCTTCGACCAGTCTATCTATCTCCTCTTTGATCTTAGCAGCATAGTGGTGAGTATCCCCGCCTGTCACGCGGGAGACCCGGGTTCGTTCCCCGGCAACGGCGCCAAAATTTGGTGTAGCTCAGTGATGAGTAGCACCTCCTTTAATGTCAATCCGGGAAGACGTGAGGATGGTATGAAGACCTCGAGCAAGTGGAGGCACAAGTGCGTGAGTGATAAGCACACAAGCATGCACACACATACACGCACACGTGCACACACGGCAAGACAAAGAGTGAGAAGCAATGGAGTTCTTAGATTACTTTCAAAAAGCTCTTACAAGTTCATTTCAATTACAATCTAACCTCAAAAATGAGCTCTCTAGCTCCTTTTATAGTTTTTGACTAGCTTTGGCCCTGTTCAGACCTAGTGTCCGGCCTAGTTAAAAATTAGGTTCCAGGGCTTATTAGAGGGCTCAAACGAGATCTAAAAAATATGAAAATTGGCAGGTAGATACTTCTAAAGCTCCTCAAGCTCAAGGACTCCTTGGCTTTTACAAAATGGAGCTACAAAAATATGAAATGATATTTACAATGGTTTTTAGTGATGAAAATCACTATTTGTGTAGGGATTTTCTCTATTGATTTGTCATACATACCTTTGAGCTCCCTACTTGCTCTTTCTTCTTGTGTGCTCAACTCCTTGATGTCTGAAAAATTTAGATGGCCTACTTGCCAGATCTTCTTTGACTGCCATGTCTGCTTATGCTGTCCCTTCGCTTTGACTCTCTTCGTCTTGTGGCTCCATCGGTTCCCTGACTGCTGCCAACAGATATGTTCCAGAATTTCAATAAAAAAACAGGTTCCTTTCCCAAGTTGGTCAGGAGGCTGAATCAAAAGTGGAATCTCTAGTGGACTGCTCATCAATGGTCCTACAGATTTGAGGTCATTTGGGCCCTTCCTTCTGTGAATAAGCACTCCATCTTATTATGGATTATCATTCACCATGGCCTATGGATAGGGAACAAAGCTCATAAATTAAATTCTGGGAATGTCAATTGTAACAGCTGTGGCAGGTTGGAGGATCTTTCTCACCTATTCATGGAATGCTTTCATGCTCAGAAATTCTGGTCCCCTCTTAATAATCTCTGCCTCAATCTTGGCAGACCAATAATGGGTTGAATCCCTTGCCTTGGCACACATGGAGAGCACAGATATTATGGAATATCTGGGTTGGAAGGAATAAAAGATGCTTTGGAGATGGTAGTAGGAATCAAATTTACAATTATTGGAAAGAAATGAAGTTTGCTGGGTAGGCCTACCTTTCTAGTATCTTTGATGCTCCTATGCATCAAGCCATGTATTAAAAAATCATATGTAAGGTTAGATACCAACAGTGGAGAGTCACTCTCTCTAAGATGTATTGTCCCAAGAGGGCCTACTTCCTGCACAACTGTACAATATTTCATTAATTTAATTTAATCTCTGTTTTTCCATAAAAAAAAAAATTAAGTCTATGGGTGGATTCAAACTATTCCAATGGTACATAAATGACATTTCCTTCCAAAATCATGCTTCCACCCTCACATCAATTCATTTGTTTCAGGTGTGTGTGTTTTGCTCTGAGGGGGGTAAGCTGCCACACTTTTTTTTTCTTTTGAAATGGAGGTTCAGCCGAAGCCTACTCCCCCGGACTTTAATTTTGAAATTACAACTGTACAAGTGAATGGGCATAATAACCATGGGAACCCCCGTATCTCACACAACAAGGACGAGTTACATAGTGTCTTGCCGTAGCCAAGGATTGAACCGCCACCCCCGCCTCAGGAGGTGAAGAGCCAATCCAACCAAACTGAGCCAAGCTCTTTTTTTGAGAGAACAAAACAAATGAATATTAATATAGAAGAGTTACAAACTGTGCTAGGGGCAAACCCTCACCAAATACAGATAAGAACTCCATCCTTTTTTTTGAGACAACAAGAAGATTAGATTAATGATGGTATGTGTAAGTGTAGAGAGGTTAGGATCCCACACAAGGGTCTCATATTACAATAAATACTCAGCAAATACTACTAGAGCAGGGGACATACATCTGGGCAAGATACAAGTAAGAGAGATATAAAGGTTCCTGATACACAAGCTCATGTACATGAGAAAATCATGTCAAATCTGGAACTAGAGTACAACTTAAGTAATGAATCTCTCCACTGGTTGGGGCATGTGTTATATAGATGTTTAGATAGTTGAAAGTCCTCAAGAGGGGCTGTCTTGATAGAAAGAAGACACCTCACTGCAATGTCTTTGAACCCTCTACAACTCTTGAATTTCTGCAACATGTATCTGGCAACATAAGCAAGGTGAACAGGCCTGTGGGAAGTGCATTGAAGAAGCCTCTCCTGCAATACCTTTTTGTGCACCAGCAATACCTAAAGACAAGCAAGAGATAAGTTAGTGATATCCATTATAGTAGAGTCCTGAATGAACCCACCATTGACAGTGAGGTCATTCCAACTAGAGTATCCCCTCTTGCAACACTTGTGCTCTTTGATTCCCATTTTGCAATTATCCCATAGAGATAGCCATCCAATCTAGATGCTTTCTTGAAGAAAAAAGTCAGAATGAGTAAAGTACTTCTCATTAGGGCAACATGCCTTTTTAACCTCCATCCAAGCCTTCCATAATCTACAACAAAGGGAACTGCCTACAACAACAAAAGAGTGAGGAGACACAATAATATCCCATAAAGAATGATCTTGCTAGGATTTATAGTTTTCTATATAAAAATGTTTAGTGTTTCTTTTTATGAGGTTAGCCCATATGTCAGAAGAATCTAGGGATCTAGCTATCCATTTAGTAGCTTTATTAGGGAGGCAACAGATGTTCCACTTGATTGAACTTCTCAGTACATAAATGGTTACTAAAGAAAATAGTTTACTCAAATCATGTACTACATAGTGCCAGACAAAAAATTTGTCCAACATCACCTGGGTATTACAAATTCCAGGACATACTATTATAAACGGCCTCATACACATCACCATTTATGGTAAACATGTCTGTACAATTGTGGACTGGTGACATGGGTATTTTAATGCATCTTACAAGATGGGAATACATATAAGCTGGTGGTCTTGTTTCTAACAATCTGTAGACATTTTCTTCTAGTCTCTAATAAAATAAACCCACCACATAATATGTTCCTAAAGCTATCAGGTTGTTCCACACATACATTACATTCTTCGCACTGAATTGTTTTCCTTGTGTGCACTTTAATAAATAGAAATCTGCACCTTCATCATTGTCCTCTTCTGCATTGAGTGCAAAGTTGTCATCCACTGCCAATGCATCTGATAGGTAGTTGCCATCACCTTCAAATGTAAAATTGGAAAAGGACGAGTCTTCTGCTTCATCTGACTCACTGATAGGAGTCAAACTATGGTATGCCCAATTTTGAACGTGGCATTTGTTGATGCATCTTTTCCACTAACCATGGGTACAATGAAAGAAATAACATGTTAGTTCTCTCACACCAATGCAATGTCCACCTAACCTTGAATAGCCACGAATCCAATGCAAGGATCCAACTTGAGATATCCCCTTACAATCCCAAGCCTTCTCCCTATTCACTTCATCAATCTTCACTTCCTAGAAGACCCGTGTGACATCTCTCCCTTTTGACTCTGACAAATGTCCCCTGAGAAATTTCACAACATCTGCAACACACTTCAGCATTGCACCTTCAAGTCTAAGTTGTTCATTGGTTAGTGCCCTTTTCACAACTACACCTACACCATCATGTTCTCCCTTCCCATGCCCTGAATCAAAGAAGTTCCATATCATAGTCATGCCTGTTAGCCTTGAATATCTTCCTACGATGTAAAATGGATGTTTAACTTTAAATTGAGAAGCTTCACCATCAGACCATACCCAATGTTGGCTTAATTCAAGGTTTATCTCTCTCAACCATTGCCAATGTAATTGGAAACAATGTTGCACAAAGAGGGTGTCATGCTTCTTATCATCGGATATGAAGAAGTGGATTACCTTTTTAGGAATACCCTCCAAATGAAAATATGTGATATGCACAAAAATAGTTACCTGTATAGACCACCAATGCACAGATTGTATTTCATTTTGCTCGTGGAATGTATAGTTTTCTGCAAAATCAAGCATTGAAACCACAACATCACTTGGGAATTCAGAGACAATACACATCTTAAAGTGGTTCGCTTGCCATAAATAAATAAAATTGTGCTTGAAAAATTTCTTTCGAGTTTTCTCAAATAATCCTATTACAACTTTAGGACTCATCTCCCTCTATCAATTCTTTCCTTTTATCAACTTTTCCTTCATACATTGACTCGAGATCTTCAAAGATCTTTACAAGAATATGATATTCCTTAATGCTAGTCTCTCTCTGACACCACTTAAAATGTCCTACTCCGCAGTTAGAGCACTCACCCATCACACATTTGTACTGGTGGAATGTGGTACCATTTTGACATGGACATAGAATACTCTCTATAATGTTGCTAATCGATCAAAATGTAGTTGCTGAAGCATTGAACCTTGACGTCTTCCCTACTTGACAAATAGAACAGTCACATTTACAAAGACAGCTATGTGCAACCGAGCTTGATTGACGTAGGAGATGGATTGCATCCTTAAGGTATGACATTTTAATGTGATTAAGGCAGCAACATGTGAATCTGTCTTTCAATCTCTTAACAAAATATGGCTTCAATGATTGGAACTTTTGAAGTTGGATATTTATCATTGGATGCAATTGTTTGAAGCGTATAAATAACTCCATCTACGTTACACAAACAAGTGGTTATTAGTAGTTATTAATTAGTTAGTTATTAGTTTGCTATTACTAAGTAGTTGGTGGTTAGTTGTTACAAGGTGTTAGATTGTTACTAGTTAGTTCTCAGTAATTAGCTATTACTAATTAGCTTGTTAGTAATTAGCTATTATTAAGTAGCTCGTTCTTGGTTAGCTATTTGTAATTAGCTATTACTAAGTAGCTGCTTCTTAGTTAGTTCTCAGTAATTAGCTATTACTGAGAACAATTAGCTATTACTAAGTAGCTGGTTCTTGGTTAGTTGTTTGTAATTAGCTATTACTAATTAGCTTGTTACTAATCAGATATTACTAAGTAGCTAGTTCTTGGTTAGCTGTTTGTAATTAGCTATTACTAATTAGCTTGTTACTAATTAGCTTGTTACTAATTAGCTTGTTACCAATTAGCTTGTTACTAGTTAGCTATTACTTATTAGCTTATTACTAATCAGCTATTACTAAGTAGCTGGTTCTTGGTTAGGTGTTTGTAATTAGCTATTACTAATTAGCTTGTTACTAATTAGCTATTACTAATTAGCTTGTTATTAATTAGCTTGTTACTAATTAGCTTGTTACTAATTATCTTGTTACTCATTAGCTTGTTACTAATTATCTATTCCTAATTAGCTTGTAAGTAATTAGCTATTACTAAGTATCTTGTTCTTGGTTAGTTGTTTGTAATTAGCTATTACTAATTAGCTTGTTACTAATTAGCTATTACGAATTAGCTTGTTGTTAGTAACTAGCTTGTTACATATTAGCTTATTACTAATTAGCTATTACTAATTAGCTTGTTACTAACTAGCTTGTTACTCATTAGCTTGTTACTAATTAGCTATTACTATTTGGCTTGTTAGTAATTAGCTATTACGAAGTAGGTGGTTCTTGGTTAGGTGTTTGTAATTAGCTATTACTAATTAGCTTGTTACTAATTAGCTTGTTAGTAATTAGCTATTACTAAGTAGTTGGTTCTCAGTTAGCTATTTGTAATTAGCTATTACTAATTAGCTTCTACTAATTATCTATTACTAAGTAGCTTGTTACTAATTAACTTCTACTAATTATCTATTACTAAGTAGCTGGTTATTGGTTAGTTGTTCGTAATTAGCTATTACTAATTAGCTTGTTACTAATTAGCTATTACTAATTAGCTATTACTAAGTAGCTGGTTCTTGGTTAGCTATTTGTAATTACTTATTGCTAATTAGCTTATTACTAATTAGCTATTATTAAGTAGCTTCTTACTAATTAGCTATTACTAAGTAGTTGGTTCTTGGATAGTCGTTTGTAATTAGCTATTATTAATTAGCTTGCTACGAGTAACGTATTACTAAGTAGCTCGCTCTTAGTTAGTTCTCACTAATTAGCTACTACCATTTAGCTTGTTAATAGTTAGTTATTATTAAGTAGCTAGTCGTTGGTTAATTGTTCGTAATTGATTATTACTAATAATCTATTACTAATTAGCTTGCTATTTACTAGCTATTACTAAGTAGCTAGTTCTTCGTTAGTCATTACTAATTATCTATTACTAATTATCTTGTTAGTATTTAAATATTACTAAGCAACTAGTTCTTGGTTAGCTGTTTATAATTAACTATTACTAATTAGCTTCTACTAATTAGCTATTACTAAGTAGATGGTTCTTGGTTAGTTGTTTGTAATTAGCTATTACTAATTAGCTTGTTACTAGTTACCTATTACTAAGTAGCTGGTTCTTAGTTGTTAGTAATTAGCTATTACTATTAAGCTTGTTAAGAGTTTGTTAATATTAAGTAGCTACTTCTTGGTTAGTTGTTAGTAATTAGTTATTACTAATTATGTTGTTACCAATTAGCTATTACTAAGTATTTGGTTCTTGAATGGTTATTAGTAATTAGCTATTACTAATTAGCTTGTTACTAATTGGCTATTACTTAAGAGCCAATTTCTTGGTTAGTTGTTTGTAATAAGCTATTTCTAAATAGCTTGTTACTAGTTAGCTATTGGCTATTACTATTAGCTTGTTACTAGTTAGCTATTACTATCAGATTGTTACTATAAGTTACTTGTTACTGGTTCTTGTATAATTAGCTGAAATTGTGAACTAATGATTGAAAATAGGATTACCTGAGATACATCAAGAAGGTGAACAAGATGCTCTTAATATTGATTTCTGCCAAGTCGGGTCCTGTTTATGTCCTTCTTATTTGGTGACACCCTACTCTTTGTTGTCCAAAACGTGATAATCAGATGCTTGACCTCTTGTGTGATACATATGGTACGTGTTGGCCTACCAGTTGCCTTCAGAAAACTATGATCAGACTCAAATGTACTTAACCATCGAATCGTATCATAGAGGACTTTCTTGCTTACTCCCAATACCCTACAAAGTCTTGAAATATTTATCTGATTTGTTGACGAATATGCATCACTATTTAGAGCCATCATCAATGTTGATCTCTTCAACACAAGGTTATCAGAATTCTTTCTCATACTTTGCAGTGTATTTCGAAGGTTGATGAAAAGGGCACATGTTACATGATCTTTGTTACTGCCCATTGCATCAAAAACTTGTCCAATACATGGACTCTACAACATCCTATTTAGTGCCTCAATTTTATCTTCACAACATAGGTGTCTAGTTTGATTTTTAACATACTTGATGATCTTATCCACAATGACATCCAAGTTGCTGGAACTGCAATTAGCATTACCCTCCACATTAGTGCCCAACCTTGATGTTATTGTGTCTCTATATTTCCTTTTCTTTTCCTTCCAATAACATCTTAATGCTTGCTGATCACTATCCACTACTGGTATTGTATTAACTTCCATCATTTTGCTTGTCTGAGATTGCCCTGCATCAACACACTACAAATGATCAATGTCATCAGTATTTACAATGAGACGCTGCACCATCTGACCATACCCAATGTTGGCTTGACTTTAGATTTGAGCTTAGGAGAAGATCTATTCCAGTGCCAACAGTAATACTCCAGTTGACTAAACGAGGTAAGTACTTATATCAAGTGTCTCATTTCAGGTGAACTATGAACAGCTCATGACCGCGACCCGGTCACAAACCTTGAGGGTCAAGTGCAAGCAGACAAGAAGAAAGGCAAACAGAAGATCATCGAGTCCACTTTCATCGACTTCATCGGTAGGAAGCATGGCAGGATAGGTGGACCTAGAAACCTTACTCTCCAGATTAAACATAAAATTTCCCTCTTTCAAAGGTTTATCCCATGAGGATCCAGATGAGCACATTCGAAGATTTCTTGCATTATGCAAGACTAGAGGTCTAATGGGTAGGGAAGATGCTTTCTTGATACTCTTCCCTGCCACTTTGGAAGGTCTGGCAGACAAGTGGTTTAGCCAGTTTGCTGAAAACCATTTTACCTCTTGGGATTTGATGAAAGAGGCCTTCAAAAATCAGTTTCAGCACGGAAACACGGCAGAGATCATTATCGAAGAGTTAGAAAACTTGAGATTGTGTCCAGGAGAAAAGTTCCCAGAGTTTGTGACCAGGGCCAAAGCATCTGTCGAGCCCTAATCGGTTGAAACTAAGGGTGCAAAGTATTTTTTCTCTTAAGGTTCAAAGGATGAATTTAAAATCTTAGGTGCAAAAGTAAAGAATTAAAAGGAAAGGTGAAGGTATGGAAGGCCGCGTACGCAAAGGTGGAAATAGGGCCGCCCAATCAAAATTTTATTCTAAAGTCACTTTTGTTCTAAAGTCACTACAGGACAAAGTAGTGAGTCGTTGATGTCCAGTTCAAAAGACAATCTTGGGACATTGAAAGGGCACCAAGATTGTATTACAGTTAGAGTGCGCGAATCGGCGGACTCAACAAAAGAGAGACAAAAGGCTATTCTTGGACACTGGAAGTAAGAAGAAAGGGAGAAGTGAAGAGTCACGGGTGTGTGTCGACCGCGGAAAGTGAAGAGTGCAAGAAGTGAGGCTAAGGGAGGTGCAAAGAGTGCGAAGCAGGAGACCAATCCCAAAAGTCTCTCTCCGCGATCAGGCCCCAAAGAGATTAGTCCCTCAGCTCGTGGAAGCTTAGTGCAAGGTGTGCACAAGGAGAAGCTGGAAGCAAGTGAAGGACTGGTGCAGAAGAGGCCGGCTGCTGGGAGATTCTGAGATAATTGATCTTTTATGATTGAGCATTCTCTGTAATTGCGCCCGAGCATTAACTTGGATTGAATGAAATAATATAATCCTTCTATTGTAATAAAAAACTCAAGGTTCAAAGGTTCAAAGGTGTTTCTGCAGAAGCTTGTCTGAGTTATTTCGTCTCTTGTTCTTCTTCTTTTTTCTCCTACAAACCCTCAAACTCCTTCACGTCCAAGAATACCCCCAACAAATTTGGCACACCCGGTGGGACTTACAAGGAGATTTGAGCTTAGGAGAAGATCTATTCCAGTGCCAACAGTAATACTCCAGTTGACTAAACGAGGTAAGTACTTATATCAAGTGTCTCATTTCAGGTGAACTATGAATAGCTCATGACCGCGACCCGGTCACAAACCTTGAGGGTCAAGTGCAAGCAGACAAGAAGAAAGGCGAACAGAAGATCATCGAGTCCACTTTCATCGACTTCATCGGTAGGAAGCATGGCAGGACAGGTGGACCTAGAAACCTTACTCTCCAGATTAAACATAAAATTTCCCTCTTTCAGAGGTTTAGCCCATGAGGATCCAGATGAGCACATTCGAAGATTTCTTGCATTATGCAAGACTAGAGGTCTAATGGGTAGGGAAGATGCTTTCTTGATACTCTTCCCTGCCACTTTGGAAGGTCTGGCAGACAAGTGGTTTAGCCAGTTTACTGAAAACCATTTTACCTCTTGGGATTTGATGAAAGAGGCCTTCAAAAATCAGTTTCAGCACGGAAACATGGCAGAGATCATTATCGAAGAGTTAGAAAACTTGAGATTGGGTCCAGGAGAAAAGTTCCCAGAGTTTGTGACCAGGGCCAAAGCACTAATGGCTAAACTACCAGATCCACCGCACGATTTCTTTGTCAAGAAATGGTTAGCCAAACCCCTACCTGTGGTCACCCAATGCAAAATAAAAGAGTTAGTGCTACCTACTGCCTCTGTTGAGGAGTTCATCAATACGGCCACACGCTTGGAACAGATAAGGCACCAGTATGGTGCAACTTCTTCCCAACCATCCTATGGTACAGAACTGGAGGACCCAGTGATCCAGTTAAGAAGGGAGCTGGAGGGCTTGAAAAGGAATAAGCCCTACACAGAGGAGGAGACTGCTGTAGCTCAGCTGAGAAAAGAGATTGAAGCCCTCAAGCTCTAAAAGGAAGAGGAAGCCCAAGCGAAAAAACTAGCTCAGCTGAGACAGGAATTGCAGGAACTCAAAGGAGGCGGCATTAAGAATGGACTCTGGTGCTCCATGTGCAACAAGCAAGGGCACATAGTAAGTGAATGTCCTCTGCTAAATGTGACTTGTCAATTATGCAAGAAGACTGGGCATGAGGCCCATGAATGCCAAGTAAGGGGAATGCCTACAACGACATACTGGACACAAGGAGGACTCTTGCCACCAGCAAATGTAATGGCAGCAACAGCAAACCAAGGTAACAACTATAATCCCAGACCAAGGAATAATTTTACGAATGGGCCTAGAAGGCCCACCATTTGCTTTAGATGTGGAGAGTGCGGGCACTACCAATCTAGGTCACTCTCCCAGAAAATGCCCCTCCTTGCAGGAACTGTCCAGAGGCCAAGGATCACTATACAAACTGTTGTCCTAAGAATCAAGCCTCTACTTCCGGACCCCATCTCCAAATGATCTCTGTATTCAAGGAGGAAACATTACCTCAGGTGAATGAACCCTCACCATCTACCAGAGTGGTACAATTAGAAGAACTCGAATCTTTTGCAGTACAGACAAGAAGCAAGGGAACGACAAAAGTGGTAGAAAATCAAGAATCGATAATTAAGGAATTGAACAAAGACAGAGTCGCATTTGAAGACAAAGCCACCACAAGTGCAGACACAAACCAAAAGGAATATCTCATAGGCACCAGTGATGCCATTGGGCATGCATTCAATAGGGCTCAAGAAGAGTTTGGCAAAGCAAATGAAGCTCACTCTCTTAAAGAGTCAGAGGCTTCAAAACTACTCAAGTCAATGAAGAAGGAGGTTAGAATTTTTGAATTAATAAAGATGGATGGGAAATTCAGGTCAGAATTATTGCAGATAATTGATGAGGCTTCTACTACAAGCTTAGTGGCCAAGGCTGCTATTTTACATAAAGGGATAATTATGGGGGAAGCACCCCTTACGGATTATAAAAGTCCTCGGCTTACAATATCAATCAAGGGTCATGAATTTCAAGGTGTTATTGTAGATGGTGGTTCTGGCATTAACTTGATGCCTGAACATACCATGAAAAAGATTGGACTCCACCCTTCAAGACCTGCAAATTTCACGGTTACGTTGGCAGATCAGAGCAAAGTAAGGCCCTTGGGGGTAATCCCAAAAGTTCCACTTGAAGTACAAGGTAATCTATTCATTCTGGATTTTGTGGTTTTAAGATTGCCCCAGGTTGAAGGAGGATTTCCTCTCTTAATTGGAAGACCTTGGCTGAGGCATGCCAGTGTCATTCATGATTGGGGTAAGGACACTATGTGGGTACAAAAGAAAGGGCAGGAGCTGACACAAATTGATTTAGAAGAAGGCCCAGACAATCAAGGAAACACTAGTATGATGCAAACAGTGAGCATTTGCATGGAAACAGAAGCGAAGGATCAACCCCAAATAGATTTTGAGGAAGA
Organism: Ceratopteris richardii; assembly: GCA_020310875.1. Lineage (NCBI taxonomy): Eukaryota > Viridiplantae > Streptophyta > Polypodiopsida > Polypodiales > Pteridaceae > Ceratopteris > Ceratopteris richardii. The sequence goes on along the minus strand of CM035407.1, from coordinate 44,462,772 downwards.
AGAGGATATTCTAAGTTGGCTCCAAGCCGGCAACTCTTCCTCTTGTTTTGGAATTTTTCTAGATAATCCTTGCACGACTGAAGGTTATGATGAAGACAAGGAAAAGGTCTAGGTTAATGGATTGGGAGAGCCCATCACAGACCACAGAAGGGGCAGGAAGATACCCCTCAAATACAAATTGGAGGAGGATGTGTCAACCACAGATAACGAAGTTTCTAAAGCTAAAAACAAGGTAAAAAATTCTGAGGTTGAATGTTCTTTCCCAATTCAAGAAATCCCTGCAGGATGGATGCAGGACAAGGAGGAACACATCGAAGTCCAAAATACACCTGCCTATGAAGCAATGCACGAAAAGCTAGTAGAAGAAGACAAGGAAGCAGATGCACACGTAGATAATATGGTAGCAAGAAATCCGATCCAAGAAATACACTTAGACACTCAAAACAATAATCAGCCAGTTCTGGTGGCCACTTGGTTGTGGAGCCACCCAGAGCTCCTTGAAAAGGTAAAATCATTCTTGACCCAGTATGCAGATGTTTTTGCCTGGCATTATAAAGACTTAGAAGGAGTGCCTGCATCTTATGGAGAGCACAGAATCCCTCTGGTTGATGGAGCCAGACCCATCAGAGGAAGGAGTTATAGACTTAATCCAAAGTATGCCGAAGCCGTCTATGTGGAAATCCAAAAGATGGAGGATGCAGGAATCATCATTCCTGTGGAACACTCAGAGTGGCTCTCACCTATGGTTATAGTACCGAAGAAGAATACTAACAAAATCAGAATTTGTGTTGACTTTAGAGCTCTCAACAAGGTGACCATTCCAGATGGGTTCCCTATGCCTTTTGCAGAATAGGTCATTGAAGAAGTGGCTGGGCATGCATTATATAGTTTTATGGATGGATTCAGTGGCTATAATCAAATATCAATACATCCAGAGGATCGTGAAAAGACTGCTTTTATCACACCTTGGGGAACATATGTGTATGTAAAAATGCCATTTGGGCTCAGAAATGCTCCAGCCACCTTTAACAGAATGGTCAATCTCATTTTTGGCCCCCTATTGCTGGAATCACTTAGAATCTTCATGGATGACTTCTCTTTGTTTTCAGGATCTCACAAGGAAACTCATCTAGATTGTTTGGACCACCACTTGAGGTAGCTGCAGAATATTTTCCAAAGATGCAGAGAGACTAAGTTAAAGCTCAATCCAAATAAATGTCATTTCCTTGTGACAGAAGGAACCCTTTTAGGACATGTGGTGTCGGCTAAAGGTATGGCCCCAGATCCTGACAAAATCATTTCTATACTAAAGTTGCCTAAACCTAAATCTCCTAAAGAGATCCAGAGTTTCTTGGGGCATACCGGTTATCATAGAAGGTTTATAAAAATGTATGCAGAGATAGCTAGACCTCTGACTAGACTTACAGGTAAGGAAGTACCTTTTAAATGGGAAGAAGAGGAGGAAAAAGCATATCAGACATTACGGTCAAGGTTGGTGTGTGCTCCTATCTTGGTCACACCTGAGTGGTAAAAAATCTTTCATATACATGCCGATGCCAGTGCATATGCAGTGGGGGCGGTTTTGACCCAACCCAGTGAAGAATTTAAAGTGGACAGGCCAATTCAATATGCCAGTAGAATCTTGACCAAGGCTGAAAGGAATTACAGTACTATTGAAAGGGAAGCCCTAGCAATGGTCTTTGCTGTCCAAAAATTCCGTCATTACTTACTGGGGGTAAAATTTATTATTATATCAGATCACCAACCACTAAAATACCTACTCAACAAACCCCAGGCCACCGGTAGAATATGGAGGTGGTTATTGTTGTTCCAAGAGTTTGATTTTTCTGTAGTCCATAAACCAGGAAAAGACAATGTTATGGCGGATCACCTATCCAGAATAAATATGATGAATCAATCTAGTGGAATCAATGATGACTTTCCAGATGCTCATCTGTTTGCTGTAAAAGCTCAAGGTTGGTATTACGACATTAAAAATTTCATTAAAACTAGATTGTATCCAGAAAAGGCTAGTGCTGTACAAAAGAAGAGCCTGCTAATCAAGAGTAGACCATATACCTTCATCGAAGATAAATTGTACAGACAGGGCAAAGATGACGGGTTCAGGAAGTGTTTGGAAGAAGAAGAAGTGAGGGAAGTCCTTCACTCTGCACATGAAGGAACAGGTGGTGGGCACCTCCCAGGACATATTATGAGTCAGAGGATACTGGATGCGGGTCTATGGTGGCCTACACTATTTAGGGATGCAGATGAATGGGGAAAGGCATGTGACATTTGCCAGAGGTGTGGACCTAAGCCAACAAAGCAGAGACATAACCCCTTGGTTATTTCCACCTCCTGGCAACCATTTGAGAAGTGGGGGCTAGATTTTGTAGGGCCCATCTACCCTCCCGCTTTTCCAAAAAGAGAAAAATATCTCTTGATAGCTACAGATTATGCGACAAAGTGGGCTGAAGCCATTGCCTCCTCCGATTGCACTACCCAAACTGTTGCTGATTTCATTTATAGTAACATCATTTGCAGGTTTGGTTGTCCACTTGAAATTTGTACTGATCAGGGTACCCATTTTGTCAATAAAGTCCTGCAAGAAATCTTCAACAGGTATAGAATTCTTCATAGGACCTCTTGTGCTTACTATCCACGAGCAAATGGACAGGCTGAGTCGACAAATAAGGTTTTAATTGCAATGTTAAGAAAGGAGTGTATGTTGCAACCCACTTCATGGGGCATTGCGTAGCAAGGTACACTTTGGGCATACAGGTTAGCCTACAAAGAGGCCACTGAATATTCCCCATTCCAACTGGTTTATGGCATATTACCTATCGAGCCCTTTGAATTTTTACATGGATCACCTAAGATAGCATTCATGCAGGGAAAGAAGGATTGTGATGTCTCTCAGAGGCTAGGAGCACTACATAAAGTGGAGGAGATTCGTCTACTAGCGACCAAACAATTGATAGAGACGCAGATGAAACGGAAGGAGGCACATGATCGACATCTGTGGAAAAACAACATTGAAGCAGGCATGTTAGTTCTTCTCCATAAACCTGACCCTCATACGACTGCAAAAGGGAAATGGATCCCTCATTGGGAAGGACCTTTTCGAGTTCTGAAAATGTTGCAATGGGGTGCTGTGCAATTAGAAACACTCGATGGATCTACCCTACCGCTAGTAAATATTTCTCGACTCAAAGCTTATCATCAAAAGTTCTAACATTCCACTCCATAGTTCTTAGCTCATTTTGTTTTTTTTTTAATTTTGTTTTCTATTGTAACTCTTTAATCATTGCTCATATTTGCTACGAATATATATATATATATATATATATATATATATATATATATATATATATATATATATATATATATATATATATATATATATATATATATATATATATATATATATATATATATATATATATATATATATATATATATATATATATATATATATATATATATATATATATATATATATGAGGCTCTATACAAACATTTGGCGCAAATTTTTTTTTATGGCTATTAGTTCTTAACAGTAGCTTTTAAGGCTAGCCCTTCCTTTGTATCTCTCGGATGGATGAGATTAAAATTGGCATCTCCTCTCTTTTGAACTATCTTTTATGCTCCACCATTCCTTGCTGTGAGGTAAGCCCTTCATCCCCCTTGCTATATAATAAGAACATTCATTCATCCCATCTTCACTCAGAAGTCTATGCAATACCCGAGCGCTGACCCTCTAAATTGGCTTCGCCACAGCCACCAAAGAAAAGCCCACATTGTTTCCACCACCGCCACCAGCAACTTATCCTCACCTGGCAACAAAAAAAAAAAAAAAAAAACCCGTGGGCCTCATCCTCCTCCACCACCGACGCTCATGCTCCTCCTCTAGCAACAAAACCCCTTCCAAACCACGCACTCCTACTCATCGAGATCTCGCATCCCCCCGCCACCTAACACCTCCCCACACCCCCTCCAACCCCCTCGAACCCTCGACAGCCCCCTCCCTCCAGTCCCGTCCCCCTCCGCTACCTCCCCCCGCCGCCTAACACCTCCCCCACCCCCTCCAGACACCCTCGGACCGCGCCAGCCCCCTCCCTCTCCACTCCCTTCCCCCCGCCGCCTCACACCTCCCCCCACCCCCTCCAATCTCCTCAGACCCCGACAGCCCCCTCCCTCTCCCCACTACCATCAGACCCTCGACAGCCCCCCCTCCCCACTCCCTCCCCCCGCCACCTAGCACCTCCCCCCACTCCCTCCACTCCCTCTGCCCCCGCCCTCCAATTTCCTCGAACCCATCCCTCCCCACTCCCTCCCCCCGCCGCCTAGCACCCCCCCCATCCCCTCCAACCCCCTCGAACCCTCGACAGCCCCCTCCCTCCAGTCCCGTCCCCCTCCGCTACCTCCCCCCGCCGCCTAACACCTCCCCCACCCCCTCCAGACACCCTCGGACCCCACCAGCCCCCTCCCTCTCCACTCCCATCCCCCCGCCGCCTAACACCTCCCCCCACCCCCTCCAGACACCCTCGGACCCCGCCAGCCCCCTCCCTCTCCACTCCCTCCCCCCCGCCGCCTAACACCTCCCCCCACTCCCTCCAATCTCCTCAGACCCCGACAGCCCCCTCCCTCTCCCCACTCCCATCAGACCCTCGACAGCCCCCCTCCCCACTCCCTCCCCCCGCCGCCTAGCACCTCCCCCCACTCCCTCCACTTCCTCTGCCCCCGCCGTCAAACACCTCCCCCCGCCCCCTCCAATTTCCTCGAACCCATCCCTCCCCACTCCCTCCCCCCGCCGCCTAGCGCCCCCCCCCACCCCCTCCAATCTCCTCAGACCCCGACAGCCCCCTCCCTCTCCCCACTCCCATCAGACCCTCGACAGCCCCCCCTCCCCACTCCCTCCCCCCGCCACCTAGCACCTCCCCCCACTCCCTCCACTCCCTCTGCCCCCGCCCTCCAATTTCCTCGAACCCATCCCTCCCCACTCCCTCCCCCCGCCGCCTAACACCTCCCCCCACCCCCTCCAGACACCCTCGGACCCCGCCAGCCCCCTCCCTCTCCACTCCCTCCCCCCCGCCGCCTAACACCTCCCCCCACCCCCTCCAATCTCCTCAGACCCTGACAGCCCCCTCCCTCTCCCCACTCCCATCAGACCCTCGACAGCCCCCCCTCCCCACTCCCTCCCCCCGCCGCCTAGCACCTCCCCCCACTCCCTCCACTCCCTCGCCCCCGCCGTCAAACACCTCCCCCCGCCCCCTCCAATTTCCTCGAACCCATCCCTCCCCACTCCCTCCCCCCGCCGCCTAGCACCCCCCCCCCCATCCCCTCCAACCCCCTCGAACCCTCGACAGCCCCCTCCCTCCAGTCCCGTCCCCCTCCGCTACCTCCCCCCGCCGCCTAACACCTCCCCCCACCCCCTACAGACACCCTCGGACCCCGCCAGCCCCCTCCCTCTCCACTCCCTTCCCCCCGCCGCCTAACACCTCCCCCCACCCCCTCCAATCCCCTCAGACGCCGACAGCCCCCTCCCTCTCCCCACTCCCATCAGACCCCCGACAACCCCCTCCCTCTCCCCACTCCCATCAGACCCTCGACAGCCCCCCCTCCCTCCACTCCCTCTGCCCCGCCGTCAAACACCTCCCCCCGCCCCCTCCAATTTCCTCGAACCCATCCCTCCCCACTCCCTCCCCCCGCCGCCTAGAACCTCCCCCCATCCCCTCCAACCCCCTCGAACCCCGACAGCCCCAGTCCCGTCCCCCTCCGCTACCTCCCCCCGCCGCCTAACACCTCCCCCACCCCCTCCAGACACCCTCGGACCCCGCCAGCCCCCTCCCTCTCCACTCCCATCCCCCCGCCGCCTAACACCTCCCCCCACCCCCTCCAATCCCCTCAGACCCCGACAACCCCCTCCCTCTCCCCACTCCCATCAGACACTCGACAGTCCCCCCTCCCCACTCCCTCCCCCCGCCGCCTAGCACCTCCCCCCCCTCCCTCCACTCCCTCTGCCCCGCCGTCAAACACCTCCCCCCGCCCCCTCCAATTTCCTTGAACCCATCCCTCCCCACTCCCTCCTCCCGCCGCCTAACACCTCCCCCCATCCCCTCCAACCCCTTCGAACCCCGACAGCCCCGTCCCTCCAGTCCCGTCCCCCTCCGCTACCTCCCCCCGCCGCCTAACACCTCCCCCACCCCCTCCAGACACCCTCGGACCCCGCCAGCCCCCTCCCTCTCCACTCCCATCCCCCCGCCGCCTAACACCTCCCCCCACCCCCTCCAATCCCCTCAGACCCCGACAGCTCCCTCCCTCTCCACTCCCTCTGCCCCCCACCGCCTAACCCCTCCGGTTATCCCGCCACCACCACATCATATGTCCCCACCCTCTTCCCCCACAATTCCCCTCCACCTACAGGACTTCAAGCATTTCCACTACGCAGCCGAGACTTGAAGCCACTCGATTCGGGGCCTTGCCCGCCATCCAGAACATTGGATTTCTATTGCTCAGCTTCTTATCCCCTTTTCCATCAATGGCTGACCCCTCCGCTCTGGGTGATATTTCAGAACCCACGCCGCCCGCACTTCCTACAAACCATTCCAATCAACATACTCTGCCGTCCAAGCTTCCTCCCAACCATCACAATCAATCCTCTCCCACATCCGCACTTCCTTCTGACCATCCAAATCAACCTACTCCCTCATCGGCAGAACACTCTGTTCCAGCTAACCCACCGCAAGATGCATCGCAGTCAGCTCCTCCTACTGCCCTTCTTGCTATTCCTATTTATTCCATACACTCTGATTCCACCGACCTTTATTCCCCACCTCCCATCCCTCACCCTCCGTCTCCTTCCCCATCTGTGTCTCATTCCTCACACCCATCTTCACCATCCGGGGATTATATGCGCCTGTTTCTTCCACCTGACTTAAACCTGCAAATCCGTATGCATTTATCCCTACCAACCATTGCCCTTCGTCAAATGTTTTCTATTGAAGATCTTCAGCAGGCGGGCCTGTGGGGCTTGGCCAACGTTTTCTTCAATAATCCATCCAATTTTACCCAGGTTTATGAAGCTATCCGCCTCTTCCCTCATTTTAGAACCGGCACTCTCTCCATCCCAGCCATTGCCACCAGTATTGGGTCCTCCCTCTTACATTTTAGTGCTCCCCCCTTCCTATACTCTGGATTGTCAGCCTCGGCTACAATTGCCTTTTGTACAGATCACTTTCAAAGTAATGCTAGGTTTTCACTCCGCATGACCACCATTCTCAATGCGTTCATTTTTTTCTTTTTACTGCGTAGTCCCTACGCTTTAGCGGGACACCTGTTCAGTACATATGCTGCACACATGACAGCCTCAAGCCAGAAACTATGTGGTAAAGTCTGACTTTTGACCATGCACCTCGCCATCTCCATGAGTGACCTGTTCTTTCGTTCAGCAACTCCATTCTAATGAGGTGTATACGACACTGTACACTGGTGTTTTATCCCACGTTCAGCCAGAAATGCATTAAAATCTAAAGACATATATTCCCCCCCTCGATCAGAACGAAGGGTGCCCATTTTACATGCTGACAGATTTTCAGCCAAAACCAAAAACTGTTTGAAGCACATGAACACTTTAGACTTTGCTTTGAGTGGATATACCCATGCATGCCTGGAAAAATCATCAATGAAAGTCACGAAGTAAAGGTAATTTCCAAAAGAGGGTGTCTGCATAGGACCACAGACATCACTATGTACAAGCTGCAAATAATCACATCGCCATTTGAGAGATCATGGAATCTACACCTGTCATCAATGAATTTCACAACCAAGCCAATCTTGGCTAATGCAGAAACTGATAACAGGTTCTTTTTTATCCCTGGCACAAATAAAGCATCTGACAAAGTGAAAGAACTACCATCAGCAGTAGTCAGAATGATCTTACCAACTCCCATAACAGGATAAGAGGAGTTATTGGCGCATGTGATAGTATTCCCTATAGGGGCAGGCTCGAGTGAAGAGAAGAAACTGCGCTGCGAGGTAATATGTTTGGTCGCCCCATTGTCAAAGTACCAAACATCTGAGTCTATTGTAGACATGCACTGATCATGAGAAGATGGGTCAAAAGTGCAGACAGTAGTAAACTCCCATTCTTCTTCCTGCACAAGATTTTTAGACTCTGTTTTTGGTGTAGAGGCCTCTACAACAACCATTCCAACCTCTTTCTTCTTTGCCTCTTTAGCAGCCAGTTTTGGACAGTTCTTTATGATATGATCATTCCCTTTATAGTACTTGCAAAACAATTTCTGCTTTTCAGATTTCTTCTCATCTTTATCCTGGTTCTTCGATTGTGCAGCATTTGCAGATTTCTGCTTACTAGTAGAAGAGCTCCATTTTCCTTTGCCCTTCTGACTAGCTAGGAAAGCTTGATCTGCAACACGCATAATGGACCTGTTCTGCCTGGACTGATCTTCCTGCAACAGAACAGAGACTAATTCCTCAAATAACAAGGCATTCGGATTGCCTTTCATCATCAACCGAAGAGTAGAGGCAAAACTCTGATATGAATCAGGAAGACCATTCAGAATGGTTTGCACAAGTGAGCTATCTAGTATAACCTCATGAGCAGAAATCAATTGTTCCTTCAGGTCTTTGATCTTTGTAAGAAAACTGTCCATAGAATCACCTTCATTCATGTGCTCACTCTCCAACTGTTTTCGGAGGTAAGCAACACGAGCCTCATTCCTAGCCTGGTACAAGGTGGTAAGTGTATCCCAAGCATCCTTTGCTGTTCTGCAAGAGCGAATGTGAGGAATAATGGCACGTTTGACAGACAAAGCTATCAATGCATGTGCCTGGGCATCTCTGCCATCCCAACGAATCTGACTCTGTAGTAGGTGCAACAGAAACAACAGCACGAATAGGAACCTGCGGAATATCATCTTCGACACCATCTTCATCAGCTCCAACACCTGTATTTGCAGTACCTGTCGTTACAGGTGTAACAGGACGTCTTTCAACACCCTGCACAATGTTCCACAATCCTTTTGCAACCAGTACATGTCGCATCATATAAGCCCATAATGGGTAGTTGGTACCATCCAACTTATCCTCAACAGCCAACATACGGAATACATCACTGCTTTCAGCCATGGCCGGTGACTAAAATACCTTGATGCAGAAAATTGATTGTATCTCAAAAAGTTGAACGGAACAACCCAGACGAGTTCTGCTAGACCTGTAGCAGACTTTGAGACACTTAAACTGGCAAATAGAAACTAGTATATACCTTTGGCACAAAAGGACGAAATAGCCTACACAAGCATTGCGATAGTGCGTTCGGAGGCCGAAACGAGCTCAGATCGCGATTTCGGCACCACAAAGCGAAGCAGTTTTGATCTCGAAAACACCATGAGTATGCTCACCAAATTTCGTGTGAATCTGAGACTGCAAACGGAGGAGTGTCGACGGTGCCCTAGAAGAAGCGAGGACCTGCTTTGATACCAATTGTTGGAGATAGACGTCTGCGGAAGCACGCGAACAGCACAAGGAAGAAGAAGAAGCTTGGAGCACAAACACACAATACTGAATGTATTACTAGAGAATGTACAAAGATAAGTAGCCCATTAGGGCAATAGGCGTATATACAAGCCGGGGGAAAAAAACCTCCTAAAGAGGGGAAAAAGTGCCCCGGCAGTCCTAGAGTGTTCACACACATCACTACCTAAATATATCAACAAACCGGAGAGGTGTCGATGATGCCCTAGATGAAGCGGGGAACTGCTCTCATACCAATTGTTGGAGTTAGATGTCTGCGAAAGCACGCAAACAGCACAAGGAAGAAGAAGAAGCTTGGAGCACAACAAACAATATTGAATGTATTACTAGAGAAATGTACAAAGATAAGTAACCCATTAGGGCTATAGGCATATATACAAGCCAGGGAAAAGACCTCCTAAAGAAGGAAAAAAGTGTCTCGGTATCCTAGAGTGTTCACACACATCACTACCTAAAATATATCAACATATACAGTGGTTGATTTAATCCTTGATACAACTATTGGTGTGAGCACATTTATTCTCACATAATCCTTTTGGTTGGTCATTATAGTTCATTAATTCATTTTCTAGGAAGACTCTATTGAATTTCTCCCAAAATCTGACACTTGGTCATCCCTTTTTTTAGCTTTAGTGGTGTTTGGAATTTTCTAGGTCCATTATCATTCTATTTAGTTCTCTATCATCATGGCATCAAAGGTCTCAGACACATTGCATGGAGGGCAAAGACCATTTTGAGGTCTGAAATTTTGATGGCACAAACTTTGCTCTATGGAAGAATCAGATTAAAGATGTGCTAATTCAGAGCAAGCAATGGAAGCCGATAAATGGAATCTTAAAGAAGCATGTTGACATGGATGAAGATAATTGGAATGAGTTGGATAAAATAGCCAAGTCTACCATTCGATTCCACATGGAAGATAATGTTTACTTTACAGTATTAGATTGTAAAAGTGAGAGGAGCTTTGGAGAATTTATGCAATACATATGAGAACAGTCTATCACTCCATATGAGGCTTGGCATGACCGCAAGCCATCTGTTGCTCATCTGCATGTTTTTGGTTGTTTGGCATATGCATTAGTGCCGGAACAACATCGCAGAAAATTGGATGATAAGGTAGTAAAATGTATTTTTGTTGGGTACAGTTCTGAAAGTAAAGGCTATTGTCTGTATCATCCACAGACTAAACGCATTCTGGTTAGCCGTGATGTTGTCTTTGTGGAAGATGCTATTCAGCCATTGCTTTCATGTACTAAGGAGACATTTGTTAGCTCCAAAGACATGTATGATGCTTTGATGCCTCTTTTTACAGGTGGACAGGCTAGTGCTGGTCCTAATGAGGCAACTTCTTAGCCTTTGCAGGTTTCATATGATGATGCAGATCATTCCATTTCTGATGCAGATTTACATGATGCACTTATTGATGAGAGAGCTGATATTGAGCAGGCAAAAACTATGCCAAAATGGCTGGTGCAGACTTTGTGTGATAGCAAATTAGATGCACCTTTGTCATATCGTACTCGTTCAGGCTCTCATTTGCATCTCTATGCTATGGCTGCATCTAGTCTCTGTGATGAGAATGAGCATGTTTCTTTTGATGAAGCACAAAATTCAGAAAATTGGATGGCTGCTATGCAATCTGAATATGATGCTATAATGAAGAATGGTACATGGTCTTTATGTGACTTGCCTGCTGGCAAGAAGGCCATTGGCACTAAGTGGGTATACAAGATGAAGTGTAAACCTGATGGTACAGTTGACAGGTATAAGGCTAGGCTTGTTGCAAAGGGTTATGCATAGGAAAGAGGCATTGATTTTGATGAGACCTTTGAAGCAGCCTACTGTGGCCACTTCCAGTTGTGAGGCTGAGTATAGGGCAGCTTTCACAGCGACTATTGAGTGTGTGTGGCTCAAACACCTTATGGCTGATTTGGGTGTTGGCCAGTCTTCTGCCACCACCATCTTCACTGACAGTCAGAGTGCATTGGCAGTTGCGAGGAACCTTGTGTTCCATGCTCGCACTAGGCACATTGAGGTGCATTATCACTATGTCAGGGAGAGGTTCTCTGCTAGGGAGATCAGCGTGGCATATGTGCCCACGCAGGAGAACATTGCAGACCTTTTCACGAAGGCTCTGCCTAGGGAGAAGTTTGAAGCTTTCCGCAAAGCTTTGGGCTTACTTCCTTTTGTGGAGTGATTTCCACATAGCTTGGCACTTCCTTATACATGAGTGCCAGCTCCTTGTTCACCGCATCACTCCCAGGGGGGATTTGTTGATATATTTAGGTAGTGATGTGTGTGAACACTCTAGGACTGCCGGGGCACTTTTTTCCCTCTTTAGGAGGTTTTTTTCCCCCGGCTTGTATATACGCCTATTGCCCTAATGGGCTACTTATCTTTGTACATTCTCTAGTAATACATTCAGTATTGTGTGTTTGTGCTCCAAGCTTCTTCTTCTTCCTTGTGCTGTTCGTGTGCTTCCGCAGACGTCTATCTCCAACACGGTTGCAGTCTCAGAATCACACGAATCTTGGTGAGCACACTCCATGTGTTTCCGAGATCAAAATAGCTTCACTAAGTGGTGCGGAAATTGCGATCTCAGCTCATTTTGGCCTCCGAACCCATTATTGCAATGCTTGTGTAGGCTATTTTGTCTTTTTGTGCCAAAGGTATATACCAGTTTCGGTTTGCCAATATAAGCATAGCAAAGTCTGCTACATGTTTAGCAGAATTCCTTTCGGCAATTCTGTTCAATTTTTTGAAATACAATGAATTTTTTGCATTAAGGTATTTTAGTCACCAGCCATGGCTGAAAGTAGTGATGTATTCTATATGTTGGCTATTGAGGATAAGTTGGATGGTACCAACTAGCCATTATGGGCTTATATGATGCGACATGTATTGGTTGCAAAAGGACTGTGGAACATTGTGTAGGGTGTTGAAAAATGTCCTATCACATCTACAACTATTACAACTATAGGTACTAAAGCTGATGCATAAGGCGTCGAAGATGATGATATTCTGCATATTCCTATTCATGCTATGGTTTCTGCTGCACCTATTACAAAGCAAATTTGTTGGGATGGTAGAGATGCCCAGACACATGCATTAATATCTTTGTTTGTCAAACGGGACATTATTCCTCACATTTGCTCTTGCAGAACAACTACGGATGCTTAGGATACACTTACCACATTGTACCAAGCTAGGAATGAGGCTCCTGTTGCTTACCTCCGAAAACAATTGGAGAGTGAGCACATGAATGAAGGTGATTCTATGGACAATTTTCTAACAAAGATCAAAGACTTGAAGGAGCAATTGATTTCTGTTGATGAAGTTATACCAGATAGCTCACTTGTGTAGACCATTCTGAATGGTCTTCTTGACTCATATCAGAGTTTTGCTTCTACTCTTCGGTTGATGATGAAAGACAATCCATGCCTTGTCATTTGAGGAGTTAGTCTCTGTTCTATTGCAAGAAGATCAGTCAAGGCAAAACATGTCCATTATGTGTGTTGTAGATCAAGCATTCTTGGCTAGTCAAAAGGGCAAAGGAAAATGGAGCTCTTCAACTAGTAAGTAGAAATTTGCTAATTCTGCACATTTGAAGCAGGAAGACAAAGATACGAAGAAATCAGAAAAGCATAAATTATTTTGCAAGTACTATAAAGGAAATGATCATATCATAAAGAATTGTCCTAAACTCGCTGTAAAAGAGGCAAATAAAAAAGATACTGTAATGGTTATTGCAAAGGCCTCTACTCCAAAACCAGAGTATGCGAACCTTGTGGAGGATGAAGAATGGGCGTTTACTATTGTTTGCAGTTTTGACCCATCTGTAGTAGACTCAGATGTTTGGTACTTTGATAGTGGGGTGACCAAACATATTACCTCGTAGAGTAGTTTCTTCTCTTCACTCGAGCCTGCCCCTATAGGTAATACTATCACATGCACCAACAACTCCTCTTATCTTTTCATAGGAGTTGGTAAGGTCATTCTAACTATTGCTGATGGTAGTTCTTTCACTTTGTCAGATGCTTTATTTGTGTCGGGGAATAAGAAGAATCTGTTATTAGTTTCTGCATTAGCCAAGATTGGCTTGGTTGTGAAATTTGTTGATGACATATGTACAATTCATGATCTATCAGATGACGATGTTATTATTGCTTCTGGAATTTTATGTCGTGGGTTGTATAAGCTCATAGACTATGAAAAATTGGTGAATGATTTGGCATGTGCAGTACATGATTCTCAGGCTATGTTAGATGCAAAGATTTGGCATGCACGCTTTGGTCATCTTAACTTTGCTACTTTGCTATGCCTGCAGAAATATGAAATGGTGTCCTCTTTGCCCAAACTTGAGGCACCTAGTAAACATGTATGTGGAGGCTGTATTTTGGGCAAAATTCAGCGTTCCTCATTTCCAAAAGATGGTTCAGTTCAGGTTACTCAGAAATTGCAGTTTGTTCATAGCGATGTTTGTGGTCCTATGCAGACACCCTCTTTTGGAAAGTATCTTTACTTTGTGACATTCATTGATGATTTTTCTAGGCATGCATGGGTATGTCCACTCAACGCAAAGTTGGAAGTGCTTATGTGCTTCAAACAGTTTCTGGTTTTGGCTGAAAATATGTAAGCATGTGAAATGGGCACCCTTCGTTCTAATCGAGGGGGGGAATATATGTCGTTTGATTTTAATGCATTTCTGGTTGAACGTGGGATAAAACACCAGTGTACAATGCCATATACACCTCAACAGAATGGAGTGTTGAATGGAAGACTATTTCACTCATGGAGATGGCGAGGTGTATGGTCAAGAGTCAGGCCTTACCACATAGTTTCTAGCTTGAGGCTATTATGTGTGCAACAAATGTACTTAACAAGTGTCCCACTAAAGCACTGTAGTATATCACTCCATATGAGGCTTGGCATGATCGCAAGCCATCTATTGCTCATTTGCGTGCTTTTGGTTGTGTGGCATATGCATTAGTGCCTGAACAACATCGCAGAAAATTGGATGATAAATTAGTAAAATGTATTCTTGTTGGGTACAGTTCTGAAAGTAAAAGCTATCATCTATATCATCCACAAAGTAAACATATTATGGTAAACCGTGATGTTGTTTTTTTGGAAGATGCTATTCAACCATTGCTTTCATGTACTAAGGAGACATATGTTAGCTCCAAACACATGTATGATACTTTGCTCCTTCTTTTTACAAGTGGACAGTCCAGTGCTGGTCCTAAAGAGGCAACTTCTCAACCTTTGTAGGTTTCATGTGATGATGTAGATCATTCCATTACTAATGCAGATTTACATGATGCACTTGTTGATGAGAGAGATCTACTCTCTGTGATGAGACTCAACCTATTTGGTTTGATGAAGCACAAAATTTAGAACATTGGATGGTTGCAATGCAATCTGAATATGATGCTATAATGAAGAATGGTACTTGGTCTTTATGTGACTTGCCTCCTGGAAAGAAGGCCATTGGCACAAAGTGGGTGTACTAACTAAAGCGTAGACCTGATGGAACAGTTGACATGTATAAGGCTAGGCTTGTTGCAAAGGGTTATGCGCAAGAAGGAGGCATTTATTTTGATGAGACCTTTGCACCTACTTGCCGAATGACTACTGTTCATAGCATATGTGCACTTGCAGCTCATCATGGTTGGAATGTATATCAGTTGGATATTAAAAAAACATTTATGAATGGTGACTTCCATGAAGAAATGTATGTTTTTCAACCCCGTGGCTTTGTGCAGAAAGGGCATGAGAACTAGGTGTGCAGGTTAAAGAAGGCATTATATGGTTTAAATCAAGCACCATGTGCTTGGTATGAAAAAATACATGCCTATCTGATTGCACATGGTTTTGAGAACACTCCAACTGAAAGCACCTTATATGTTAAGCATGCTAATGATGTACTTCTGATCATTGTGGTTTATGTTGATGGCATGCTATTCACTGGTCCTCATGAGAGGCATATTGCTGATTTTAAGGCTGATTTGCATGCCTCATTTGAGATGTCTGATTTGGGGCATTTGCATCACTATTTGGGCATTTAGTTTATGCACATTGATGGTGGAATGGCTTTGTGTCAAACGAAATATATTGACACATTATTGTAGCATTTTGGCCTTGAAGACTGTAAACCTATTGCCACTCCTATGGAAATAGGTTTACGATTGAGTCTTCATGATGCTAGAGACGCATTTGATGCTATTCTCCATCAACAAGTTGTTGGATGCTTGATTTACTTATGCATTACTCAGCGCGATATTCAGTTTGCTGTCTCACAGATGAGTAGGTTTATGCATTGCCCAGGTGTCAAGCATTGACAGGCGGTTAAGTGCATCTTTCACTACTTGAGTGGTACCTAGTTACTTGGGTTGTTTTATCCCAAGGGGGGATCACTAACGCCAGATTTGCATGCTTTTTTCGACTCTGATTGGGTTGGCTGCTATGACACTCGTGTGTGCACCAGTAGTTTTTGCTTCATGCTTGGTAGCTCATGCATATCCTGGCAGAGAAAGAAGCAGCCTACTATGGCCACTTCCAGTTGTGAGGTTGAGTATAGGGTAGCTTTCACAGCGATTGTTGAGTGTGTGTGGCTCAGACGTCTTATGGATGATTTTGGTGTTGGTTAGTCTTCTACCACCACCATCTTCATTGATAGTTAGAGTGCATTGGAAGTTGCGAGGAACCCTGTGTTCCATGCTCGCACTAAGCACATTGAGGTGCATTATCATTGTGTCAAGGGGAGGTTCTCTACTAGAGAGATCATCTTGGCATATGTACCCACACAGGAGAACATTGTAGACCTTTTCACAAAGGCTTTACCTCAAGAGAATTTGAAGCTTTTCACAAAGCTTTGGGCTTACTTCCTTTTGTGGAGTGATTTCCACATAGCTTGGCACTTCCTTATACATGAGCGCCAGCTCCTTGTTCACCGCATCACTCCTAGGGGGGATTTGTTGATATATTCTAGGTAGTGATGTGTGTGAACACTCTAGGACTGCCGATGCACTTTTTTCCCCTAGCTTGTGCATTTCTCTAGTAATACATGTAGTATTGTGTGTTATGCTCCAAAAACATTGACAGAGTATCCTCTAAAACATGAGCATATGACCGGTGTCAAAATCTCATAAGACTGCAACTACTGACATGTTAACCTCCATAGTGAATCACTGACTCCACCGCATATAATCAATTACCCAAAAGAAGCCAACTAGGCTTATGAAGCACCTATGAACAACTATCATACATCTCTTATGGCGAGGCTAGGTAAGTCTTCCACTTGCATCACCAAAGAGATGCCAACATCTTGGTGTCTCCAAGTTAAGAAAACCTCATCACAACCCTCTTTATCAAATGTAAAAGGTTTTATGCAAAAAACGTAACCGCTATATCGATGACCACATGGACGTACATAAGCGATATCCGTAGAAGTGTACATAGTGTGTATGTGCTCAATATATGCAATAAAATGGCATTGAAAGGCTGAATTCATAGCCCAAACACTAGACAACAATAGTTTCAAGTGTTTGTCAACTATGTTCTTTAGGATAAATAACCTGCATGAATTTGTGGTGGCTGCTCTCACCACGACGAAAAACGTTTCAAGAAACCTTTAGATTTACTAGTGTGGCTGAAAACACCGCCTCAAAGATGAATATTTGCTATTAAAAAAGTACAAAAGAGCACTCTTTGTGATGTTCTTGAACCTCTGTAATGAAAACTATGCACAAAAGTACCCTAAAATGACTCCAAAAATCACCCCAAAAATGCTTCAAAACAGGCTTTCAAAGCAAAGAATGAAGCTTTGAGGTATCAAAACATGTTCAGGCTAATGTTAACCTTATTCTTTCCTCTTCTTCAAACACCACAAAGACTGTAGCTTAGTGGCAAGAGAGCTTGTTGGTTAAGCGTGCTCCAGGGGAACAAACTGGGATGGGTGACCTCTTGGGAACTGTCAGGGACCTCCGTCTTCCTTGACCATTGAGGTCCTCCCTTGCATGCAACCAACGATGCCAAGGATGACTTCAATGACTCGGATGATAGGTATGCCAAGGCCTGTGCCTTGATCACACAAAAGGAACAAAGCTTTTGCATCACAATGCTCTGATACTAGTGAAGTATTTTGATGGTGATGCAACACAGTGGAGTCTCCTTCTCGAGAACTCCACGATGATATCCTCATAGTGCAAAATGAAGCTCCAAACATCACACACAGTACTCCGCAATGAGGCTGCACAATACAAAAAAACCATGCAACCCACACATTTCTTAGGTCAAACAAATGCAGTCAAAGTTACAGTATATGGCTGACTAAGCCATTATATGTTTTATCAAGGAACATATACAAATGTTTTCAACGACCATTGGGCCTTTGACATGGACACTAACAATAACAAGAAGTTGGTGTATGAAAGCTCTTATGCTCATTTAATATCAACTTATTGGTCCAATGGAGATAAAACTCAAAACGTAAATATGGGATTGAATCCTTAAGATTTACCAATAATATCACATGTTACCAATAATATGACGCCAATTAGAAACATTGATATTATATTCTTATTCCAATCGAGAGAAAATTGAATTGATTCAATAACAAAAGGACCCGTACCAAGAATAAAAGTTAGGTACAATGTCTAAAATAAGCACATTTAGGTACAATGTCTATAATAATATCTAAAATAATGTCCTTACAATGTTTGAAAGTTAGGTACAATGTCTAAAGCAAAAATTTGACTACAAGATCTTGATTAATATAGGTACTATGTCTCAAATAAGCATAGTTTAAGCACTCCCTCCTCCAAAATGCAAGATACAATTGAAGAAAAGCTCTGTGCAACTATCAAGCTTGTTGCCCTCTCTTATGAGATGAATATGAAGTTATATTCTATAGGGAATTCATGCCATCTATTTATAGAATTGAACCACCAAACATCATTGAAAATCCACTTTTTAAAGTGCTAAAAAGCTAAAATTAAAAGAAATTTTCTACATTTATTTTGCAATTAAAAACATCTTTATTATTTTATTTTCAATTTTACTATCTTAAATTTCATTGAATTTGGACAAGTTTTGACTTCATTTTGACATTTAAGATTGTCTTCAACCATGCAACAATATTACTAGTTATTGTACAAATCTTCGTAAAATAAAAAAATCGTATGTTGACCTAAATTTTTATTATCAAATCCCCAAGTTTGCAAAAATTCCTATTTAGAAAGTACAAAAGCAAAGAGAATTTATGTCATGTATTTAAATTTTTTATTAATTATTTCTCAAAGTTTAGAAAAATAATTTTAAAGTTCATAAGAGTAGACTTAGTGTGAATAAACACATAGATGCAATTAAAATTCTACTACAATCAGATTTAAGCAAACTATGCCGAATTCTACTATATGACTAGGTACTGAGAATTAGAGTATAGCACAACTTGAATGGAAGTTTATTGCTATAAATTCCAAAGCCTAAGAAAAACAATTACATTCACCTTTTCAGCCTAAATATTCAATGTCCACAATCCTAATGCATAGGCAAAAACATAAATAATTTTAGAAAAATGATAATTTCACTTGAGAAATAATCTTACATAGAATAGTGGAAATATGAATCTTGAAACTCATCCAACGTTTCTTACCTATGCCAAAAATTGCATCATACACATAACACACACACACATACACACACACACACATACATACATACATACATACATACATACATACATACATACATACATACATACATACATACGTACGTACGTACGTACGTACATAAATACATACATACATACATACATACATACATACATGCATGCATACATAAATACATACATACATACACACACATACATATGCGCCTACCTACCTACCTACATAAATACATACATATATACATACATACATACATACATACAGGCATACATAATTTACAACAGCTTGAGCTGAATCAAGCTGGGTTATGGGGAAGATATAAATTTCTTGAAACCAATCATTTCAAAACGCATTTACCATATACTATTGACGCATAGCATCATGGAGGAGTGAAGTTCTTTGGACGCGGAATAATGGTTTTTGTCTTGAGCCAAAAGATTTGGGTGATCATTTAGAGGAACGATGGTTGAAACAAAATGAATATCTATTTTAAAGTTTGACATAATGGACTACTTAAGATAGTTTGGGCTTCTTATACCAAATGTAAGACGGACTATGCAAGGTCCATGCAAGCTTATTTCTTTGGGGAATTAATGTGAATTAGCGAAGCAAGACCATAATTGCAATATAATGTTTTTTTCCTATATTTTTGCAAATTGACATTGTAATACGAAATCAAGGGGTCCTAGGTGAATGTCTTTCACATGCTCTTGCATTATCTTGAACATATTCATGACCTAATGGCTGAGTCTACAAAATGTCTTTTAGTTGCACATGAGCAATTTTGTTTACATCTTGTGTAGTCTTGTTGATGAAATATCCAAAGTGATTCTATTTAGCTTAAGCTGAGGAATAGTATGGTACCATATATGTTAACAACATTTGTTAACTATAAGAGAACTTTAGGGCTATCAATATTAAGGGAATGCATATATGAATTTCCTTTTATGTAATCCTTGTTCACTATGTAATTATGAACCTAGTTCAATTTGGTTCAAGATTGAGTAAATCATGGTCAAGTAAGAAGTTTTCATGTTTGGGTCGACAAAATATGGTTGAATGGTTCTTTGAATGGCATTTAATCCTCCTTAGGATTTGAAGCCTTGAGAAGGATGCATAGTCAATGTACAAGGTGGATCAAATTGTATTGAACTCATACATGCATTTCTTCATTCTTGTATTGGCTCCATCGAGTTTCCTGCTAGTCATGGTGGCTTACCTATTGCAAAAGCAACACAAAAGGAATGAAGGCCCTTCAGTCATGATAGATACCTTGGTATCAATGTAAAAAAAAAGAATAAGTTTTACAAGGAAGTAAAAAAGGATTGACGATTTTTGCACTCAACTTATTCTAAAAGGATCAACATCACAGACTTACATTTAGATATAGAGAAATGATATAATTGTACTAAAAGTCCTAAATGAGATTTAATGATTCGTTAATCCATACACGAATGGAGGAGAATTTGCATTCAAAAATTCATTTCAACAATGATAGCATGGAATAATTCTTAACCTCCACAAATTGGGGATATGCATAAAACCAAGGGGGAAATTGCATGAATTATTACTCATGTATATCTTAAATGGAACTATTAAAAACTAAAATCCCATGATAAAGTACTACATTTTCGGTTTATATGGTAGTTGATCCATTGCAATTTCATTACAACCCTTAAAATATGTATTAATAATCATGCATTTACTAGAATTTTCTTGTCTATTACTGTAAATTTTGTTTAGGGACCCTTTTGAAGCCATCACCGCCATATGCATGGACTAGCTAACACATATTGCTATTTAAGGATGACACAGTCTAGTCTAAAACCAAGAGTAAATTCATTTTAAACTATACAATGAGGTCCTTTTACTATAGGAAATTAAATATTTGTGGATTCCACAAAACTATTTTAAATCATGTCTAGTCCTATAAAGGATTGGAGTATTCAATAATGTGATATACAAAGTCCATTAGTAATTCATAGATACATCCAATCGACTATTTTACTCATATAGCTACACAATTGATTGAGTTATGTGTACTTTAGGCGTGATGGGATCTCTATTGGTTGAGTTCTGTGTACTTTAGGTGTGATGGGATCTCTATAACATTTGTACACTGAAATAGGAAATTTCGGGGTTGAAGAGGAAAATGTTTTTTTTGCAATAATTACTAGAAAATTAACTATTACTGTCCATTGTGTCCTGAGCATATTTTGATTCATACAAGTTTTGAGGCTTTTAATATCTTTTTTCAGCCTTGTTGATGCCTCGATTGGTTGATTCAAGAACACTGAAGTCATTAATTCTTTATTGCAGCTCTGTAATGAGTCAACATTGTCCATATAGCCTTTGATCTGTGTTTCTAAAATCAAGCTGCTCTTTGAAAGATGTAAGCTTCACATTGATCATATCGTCTTTTGAGCTATGTATTCTCTTTCTATAGTTTCTCATGTTTGTCTTCAAATTCATAAATTTGAGCCTTTACGGTAGCATTCTCAACTTTTAGTGTGCTAATTTTGTCAGTTGCTACTATTAATTCCATTTTCATTTTTTCAAGTTCCTATTGGGTCTTAAGTACTTGATCGAATAGATTTTCACTCAGTGTTTTGAATTGGTTTTTCTCTATATGTTCTTGCTCATATTCTCTATCTAATTCCATCAATTGTTGTTGGCTGTCCATGGCACTTTGGATGATGTGAATGACTACTAGTTTTATTTATGCCACATCCACGTTGAGCCATGTTTTTGGTATGATTAGACATTCTCTCATTAACACATCTTTACCTTTATGAGCATGCAACGTTTCATTGAAGGGATGCTAGATTTTTTTTATTGAATATGCAGCTCACCCTCAGTCTCTAGAACTGCCTTGGAGCTTCTTCCTTCATGATGCACATCTAATAGAGATGGCTGTGCTATGACCTGAATTGATATGATAGGCTCTTTGGTCCTTGCCTCCGTTTCTTACTGAGCTTCTTCCTTTAGGTGGATAAAAGTTTGTGTTTCTTCAAAAGTGATCTCTTGAAATTGTATCTTTGTTGCATTAGTAATTTGAATGGTATATGTATTGTCTAGGGGTCCTTATAACTTCTTCTTCCACTGCACTTTCTTTCTTGTCCTTATGCTCACTCGCAACTTCTTGTTGATCCACCATTTGATTCAATTCGTACCAAGTTCCATCATCATTAATATCCATATTTAGATCGACATTAAAATTTGATTGATCATCTTTCACATTTGATCCCAAGCAGAAACTTCAGTTCTCTAGTCCCAAATCCTTATAACGATTGATTTTCGAAAGTCTTTTGCCTGTTTATTGCTTTCCTTTGGCCTCACTCAATTGCTTATAATGATTGCCTTGGATTGTGAGGTTCACTTGCCCTTTCATGTAGGTGTGAGTGGCCTGAAGGGTCTCTTCTAACTCAACTTCTATGATAGATGAAGGTTGAGCCAAAGTTGATTTTGGAACTATATGAATTCTTTTTGTTGATTGTGTGGGAGCTACCTCCTCCAAATCATGCATTCTTTTAGAGCCTCTTATAGTTGATTGGGCACTTGTGCCAACTTCATCAACAATCACTAGACCATGCTTCTTCTTTGGGATAGCGGCATATTTAACATACCTTGCCATTTCCAATGTAGATGGAATTTCCCTTAGATAATTGCGAATGTTTAGTGCATGATAGATTAGAATGGTCAATGTTGTACTACACATTCAAGAACTTTTTGATGCCTCATTGCTTCTTTGCTTCAAATAATTGTTCCTATATATAAGGGGTTAAGTTGCTCTGGTAGCCAAGTTGTTTGATTGCATGGGATAGTAGCTTAACTACTATCTTTTGTGGTGTTGTATACCTGTGCATGTTTGAAAAGTAAAAATTTCATCAGGTGCATTTCTCCTTTGATATCCATTTGATTAAGATCCAGAAATGTTTGCTTTTTTGCTTCATGAATCTTATTCTTGAGATTATTAATACCATCTTTAATCCATCCAAATGATTCTTTAATGCATTCATGGGTGAAGTGGATGGTTTGACAATTTTCTTTTAAATCCATGACTCTAGTCTCTAGTACTTAGGCTTTGCCAACTACAAGATGCAGTGTATTCATGGCTTGAGTGCATCGCTTGAAGTTCAACTTATAGATGGAAAACTTCAAATAAGCTTCAATCCTAGCCTTAGTCCATGTGTCAATTACTTGAGGAACTTCATGAAAAACTTTGAAGTCTTGACTCATCATAGGGAATTGATGGTCACAATCCATGATTCTAATGGTGATTGAGAAGAGATGGTTGTGAGCTGGCTGGTCATCCCTAAACCAATGACCTTTTGCTTTGATCGCACACTCAAAGGGGAATTTGTTTACCTCCATTTTTTGGGTTGCTTCCGAATCCTTAGAAGCCATCTACACTTGAGTTGCAATACATAATTGATATGAGAGATTAGGAATGTTTCTTTTCTTCCATAGTGCTCAAGCATTTGTTGTTCGTCTTTTAGACATGTCTCTCCTCAAATAGGTGAGAAAATCCTGATACCTAAAGATACATTTTTTTGGTTTTTTTAATTTGTTGAAAAAACATGAAATGGTTAGTCATAACCGAAGCAATCATTAGTAATGGTTAGTAGAAGTCCTACATTAGTATAGTACAAGTTAAGCCCTATCTCCATTGAAAGATGTGTGCACCACTAAACTATTTAAAGAAGTCACACTCTCTCTCCTACTTCCCAACCCTAACTCATTGACTCTTGATCTAATCCTAAAAACTTGTCACACACACAATGAGTGTGTGAAGTAATAATTGCAAGAGATATTTTGACTTGCCAAGCTATTGGAATCACTTTTTCACGCTCACTACCTTCACATAAAAGCTTTAACCATCACTTAGGCACCTTGATTGAAGCTGATATCCTCGTCAATGACACCAAAATTAGGTGTACCTAAGCTCACAATGTCTCAGGGACTTGCAACAAAGGATTCTAAATCTCTATTATCAAGCAAGTGCATATAGTAGCGACATTGATACACTCATTCAATTATCAATCTATGAGTTTAACCCCATCAAGTGTATGAAAAAATGGGTGCACATGATAGTTAATGTAGGTAAGGGACAAGTAATGCATGGAAATTATGCTAAATCTACCTCACACAAAACCTCTTACACAATGGCATGTATCACAATGCTTGGTGCAATAGTGCATACTAATCGAGTGATTTCTCTCAACTCTGATACCCAGACATAGCAATAACAGGTTCGTTTCAAAGCTATCAAAGAGACACATCCGATGGTCACTCGGTTGGATCTCTATGCTTCATGCTACAACCAAAAAATATAGTGGTGGGAAACACCAACTCTTGATTCTATGCTTCCTATGCTTCACACACACACACACCAAAGTAGTGAAAAGAGATGGGAAAGGGGTAAACAACACCTCTAGACACACATTTTGTGTTGCAAACACACATACAAGCTCAAGGAGATGAAGATACAGAGACAAGAAGAAGCAAATTTGAAATTCTACAAAGTTAATTCTTCACAATGGCAAAAACGCTTTACAAAAGAGTCACAAGTGATTTATATACATGTGCCTTAAATTTGTTCCTTTAACATAAGAGACGAGCACTGTTTCTATAAATCACTAAGTTCCTACTAATGCACAAGGGTAATGTTACATTCCTTACAACACATGCACATACATATACATAGTTGGATGGTATATGAAGGCTGTTACTATATCATACTCAGATCTAGAGGCAAGTTTGGGTGAGGGACCAAAAGTAGGAATTGTTGATATATTTAGGTAGTGATGTGTGTGAACACACTAGGACCGCCGGGGCACTTTTTTCCCTCTTTAGGAGGTTTTTTTCCCCCGGCTTGTATATATGCCTATTGCCCTAATGAGCTACTTATCTTTGTACATTCTCTAGTAATACATTCAATATTGTGTGTTTTTCTATCTCTTTATTAGCAAGCATTTGAACATGATGAGTATTATCTTGACTAGCCTCCTGTAAGTGAACTTCCAGTTCTTTTATTCTGTCAACCTTGGCCATAGCAACCTGAAAACTTTGAGTTAATGATAAAATCTGATCATTTGCAAAATTTTGTTCTTTCAATAAGTTAGTAGCTTGATTTTGCAAATCATTCCTATCAGTACGAACATGTCTAAGTTCCTCTTTAATCGTTGCAAGTTGTTTAGTAACTTCTTGACGATCTTCAATTATTTATTCTATATGAATCTCCATAGAATTAATCTTATTTTGAAAAAAATTGAACCCCTTCATCAGAACAATTGTCCCTTCCTACTAATGCATCCTACAATTCAACATTCTATTGCTTGTAAAGCAAGAACTCATCATGTAGCTGATCTAATTGGGATTGGGCCAACTGTGGAATATTTTGCTCTTTTCCATTTGAACAGATCACAATGTTAACAAGTGAGTAACATCTGCGATCATGGTGGTTTGAACCTGATAATCCTTAAAAAACATGAATATATAATTGAAGATCAATTGATGGCTGGTAACTAGACTCTACCTGCTTGATTCCTCCAAGGATCAGGGTTTCTCCTCTTGAATATAGGGAAACAAAAGGAAGGTGAAGACCCTGGGATTCAATTTTTACATTGAGCTTGCTAGATTCCATTTGGATAGAGTATCTCATGGAAGAGCAGACTCTATTATAAAAGCAGTTTGGTGCAAGAAGCGATACAGAGTTTTCACATGTAGTAAAGATAGAGGAATAAGGAATTTCATTGGTACCTACAAAAGATGAGTGGAAGCTGTGGCAAGTTCCATTCACTATGGAAACTTCTATACAATGAATTAGTGGAACATAGTTTAAGAAATCAATGGAAGAATTGATGATGGCCCAGATGTTCATGTCAGACTCTTTGATACACAGTATGACTTACTAGAAGGAAATCCAAATGACGTAGGAAAATGTCAAGTTTTTCAAGCCACTTTGGGAGGAGAGGTGGTAAGATGGTTAACTGAATTTGCTCCTAATCATTTTGCCACATATGATGCTCTCAAGAATGCATTTCTAAGAAGGTTCCAAAAAGCAAAGATAATTGGGCAATTATTAATTACCCTACAATATATGGTGCAATAGCCCATTCAAATGGTGGTGGAGTACGCATCACTATTCATGAGCCCTTTGTGGAAAATTCCAGAACTGGAGCGACCTCCTGAAGATGTAGTAAGAGGTTGGTTTATGGATAGATTGAACTCAATATTGAAAGAAAAAAATTGTTTATTTGCATTAGATGGCACTAGATCCCTAGACCAGATTATTGATGCAATTGATCAATTGGCATGCAATCTCAAAGTAACGATTCCGGCTTGGCAACACTCTTTTGATGTAGTAAATATGGTAAATCCAAATGCTTTGGCTATAACTGATCTGTATAGCCAAATGTTTTGTACTAAGTATAGAAATCTAGGGCATGTAGCATCAAGATGTGCCTTAAACCAAATGTACTACACAATATGTAACATGATGAATCACAACAATGATCAATGTAGATATAATAGTAGGATTCCGACAATCTCAAATAATCGTATGTAGCCCGAACCTCGAGCCAATGGTCAATGGCACTCTAATCCTATAGTGTGCAATGTAGAGGTAAATGATTCGGATAATTCCTGAGTTGCACCAGAATCAAATTTTCTAGGTAATCGAGGTCAAAATGGGCCAAACTATTTAGGATATGGTTGAGGTCATTGAGGGCCTTTTGATTGTTACCATAGAGAAGATGGAGAATAATCCAAGGAGTCCAAGAATACTTCACATGGATTGCTCTGATGCTCAAGATTATCATTCAAGGAAGCAAGAGGCACGATTGAAAGCTGCAATGACTAATATGGTAATGCTTACATTTGAAGAACCCGCAATGATAGTAGTCACTCTGTTGGGGATAGTTTCTAACATCATTGATTCTAATGTAATCCCTGAAGTGACTCCGCATCATGAAGTATACAATCAAGCTATAGGATATGCTAAGGAAGAGCCGGTGACATTTTGTGATCCCAGTACCAGTAGGCAAGGTCATGTTACACTAAATGGGATTGAATCAGTGAAGAATACTACTAGAGACTTACATTTTAATTCGGAAAAGCCTCTTGAAATAGACTCTATTGAAGTAGAATAGAACCACGGGGAAACATGTGCAAGTGGTATCGACCCTTGGCAGATATTTTGTAAGTCGACAATCCAATTACCATTGGGGGATTTAATGATTTTAGTTCCTAACTTTTGAGATACATTAATGATGATGGTGCTAAATCTTGATTCAGTGGAGCAGGTATCCGAACAAGCTCGGGTCAATACGGTGGAAACTGAGCAAGAAGAACTAGTGGATTATGCAGTTCCACTTATTTCGGTATGGTTTAAAGACACCCAAATTTCTAAGGTATTGATTGATGGTGGATCTGGGGTTAATATTGCCACTATGCCAATCTATCAACAAATTGGTTGGACCAAAATAATCCTTTCCCCATCTTATATTTGAATGGTGGACCAGTCCAGGGTCCAGCCTATTGGGCTCATTAAGGATATCACAATTAAGATTCAGAATATTTCCTTCAAAGTGAATTTTGTGGTCAAAGAATTAATTCATAAAAACAATGATTAAAATATCTTGTTGGGATGCTCTTGGCTCAAAGAGGCCAAAGTGCAACAAGACTAGGAATCTCAAGCAATCACTTTTCACAAAGCGCACAAGAAATACTCTATTCCATTGGAGGATCGACAACAGTAACTGAAGATGCAGATACCATCCATTGCGGAACCTCCCCACATGATCAATGGATTAGAGGAGGATGAGGAATTGAAATTTTTGGAAGCCAATTGTGATGTTTGGTCAATGAGAGTAATAGATATTTGGAGGCACTATCCAAAATGGAACAAGATCCGATTGTGGTTACTATGCATTCGGAGTAGATGGCTCTCTCTAGGAATGAAGATATAGCATGGGTGGTGAAGGATGATGTCCTTGCTCAAACTAATGCTGCTCAGTGACAATAACAACAATAGCAGATGACAGGCAATGGTCCAAAAAGGAAAACTCAGCAACAACAAATGCACAACCAAGGACCCAATGAACAAAAAGAAAAACAACAAAGGAGCTGCAAAGGACCCATCGTGGTCACCAAATATTTGGCTGCTCATGAATGTGTAAGATTACTTCTACCGACAATAATAGGCTCCGAGAATGGGTATCATGGGATAATTCTAGTGTGTTTCTATTCCCATACAGAATATAATCTTAACACTTAGTACCACTTAATACAATAAAGAGACTGATACAAATTTAACCATAGGATACAGGTGTGGCATCAAAAGTAATCTCTGTATGTTACTCTATGCAGAATACAAATTCTTGGTATACACCTCTGACTTTCTATCTAGTTTGCTCTATTTCTCTCTCAAGGGATCTCTATCTATGGAATTCCAATAGTCATATGAAAAAGAAGTTCTCATTACATGGTATGTCTGTTGAATTCACAAGAAGTTTAATCAACCTCTTTACAAAATGTATAAATTGAGAAAATTGGTGAACTATAAAATATATGCACTGGTAGTAGTCTTAGACCCATGTCTTGTCTACCTCCTCTGCCTCTTGCTCTTGAGCTTCTACCTCTACCTACAAAATTTTCTTGATAGGTACTACTTTGATCATCAGAATTCTTTCCTTTGTTATCCTTGGTTTTATGCTTATTTGTATAGACAGCAAAGGATTGATTACCCTTTGGGTTGTCTCCATTGTTCATAAGTTTTGCCTCATGTGTGAACAATTGTCCCATGAGGGTTTTGAAATCAAGAACTTGCATATCCATGTAGAGGTCCATAGTTGTTATCAAGGCTTCCCATTTTTCATTTGTCTTTATTCCATTGATCACTTGCCTTACTATTTGTTCTTCATCAGTAATGTCTCCAATACTTCCAAGCCAATATGCAATGCCTTTCATCTTCATGACAAAATCAATCATAATTTTCATGGGCATCTTCTTGAGTGTGGTGAACTCCATCCATAGATGGTTCTTCCTTCCCTTGGTGCTTGATGAGAAAAATGCTTCAAGAGCATTCCATGTCTCTTGTGATATCTTACAATTCCTAACATGTAGAAGTAGAAAAACAGAAATAGAGTTACGAATGTATGATCTTGCTAAAGCATCCTTTAAGCACCATGCATTCAGCCTCTCTTGTTCTTCTTGTGTTGGTGGACCCTTGCTCTTGAGGATTGGCATCATCTCATTTCCAAATATGTAACCATAGAAATTCCTTCCTTATAGGTATTTAGTCTTAATGACCATGCTGAATAATTACATCGATCCAAATTTTCAATGGATGAGGGGAATCCATCACCCATGATGCTTTATTGCTCTCATACAACTGTGAAGAGGTGATGGGATGTGTCCAAAGATTAGTAGGTGCTCCAACAAACATGCTCTACAACAGCCAAAGTAACTCAAGGGATGCTTAGTAGAATCTTTTAGCTTCCCAAGCATGTATAATAATCCATCAAGTCCTTTGGAACAACATTTCCAAATGTTTGCATCAAAATAGACAACTACTTTTCAAGGACTGAAGAAAGCCTTCTATTTTGGGATGAGAAGGTCTCAATGTTATGCTTACAACTCACAACTTGGTATGAATCTATCAAAGAGCTTCTACACACATCTAATTGAATTTTATAGATAACTAAATCAAGTTAACAAGTCTAGGGGGTCACCCCAAATTTTCGAAAACAAGAAGATGTGCAGACACAATCAACCTCAAAGCTTCATATCTCAAGATATAATGCACCAATGATGCTAAAACTTGATATGTAGATACTCGACAATCTTATCTAACTAAACTAGGTGCAAGCATAGGAAATGGATACTCATGCACAGAGAATTAGACAAAACAATTTTACTATGTACATGAGTGTAGTGTAGCAGCATGTGCATAAGAACTTACACAATGGAATGATTCAAAATGTATGTTGTATTGCACATATGATACATGCAAAGTGTAGAGGACTAATCCTTCATTAAGTGTGCATAATGTATGGTAAAAAATGTAGCTTGATATCTCAGTAATGGGCTTGGTTACCCATGAATAAGGAGTGAGTATATTTATACTCGTATTTTGAATTTGAATTTGAATCTTGCTCACCTAGAGGTCATCCTATAGTTTAGGAATGAATTGAATTAGATTCCAATCAACTAAAGTCATGGATTAGGATCCCTAATGTCATGAGATTCTTCTTCAATACTCTGCTTCTACATTTAACCAAGGTAAGTACAATGGGGACTTCACAACCATATGTTCCCATGTGAACTCATTTGAGTAGATGCACTTCATGAGAATAATCTTGAGTATTAGCAAAGCTCTTAGGCTTGCTAATTGCGTCAACAATATCACTTCCTTGTCTAATTCATGTTGAATATTTGCAATTTTCTTTTCTCATGTAATTACATCTTCAATTTATTTTTGTGGTGCACCTAATGCACTCTTTACTTGAACTGGTTTCTTGTCACTCTCTTACTTAGGATACTTTTTACTGGATCAGAGTATTGTCGTGTGGTCTACAGAGAAGCACTCCTATGTGGGATCACCAGTGTTAACCTTACCCATTTGATTAAAGAAGGATAAAAGTTAGATAGGGCTCTTGGGTGGGATGACTTAGGATAACCCTAAGTCCTCATATTTCTCCTCTCAGCACTTTTGGTACACAAAGAGAACACTGGAGCACACAAAAAACTTCTTGCTCACCGAATTACACAAGCAAAGTCATAATTGACAATACTACTTCACCAAAAACTAGATAGGATAATCCCACGCAATTAAAATACTTTCACCAAACATGGATAGTAGACTTCCACAAAATTACTTTACTAAACATTAATCCCAAACTTCATAGATATGTAAAAATCAGACAATAGACTAACGACACTGAAATGCAATAACTTCTATGCCCAAAGCACCGATTGAGAATAACCCACCAACGTAGAACCTGATGATTCCCCCTTGTGTCACGACCCTCCTACATCCTTATATTAGAATCACCAAAAGTTAAATGTCTATGATCTTGCCTTTTTGGTCACGATTGTTCATCATGGTTTACAAAACTATGCTTTTTTAGAAAAACAAATACCTGAACAATGGTTTAAAACATGAACAACCTTATATGTGTCAACAAGGCATACAGAGCATTGTTTCTGTTTGTAAAGCTATCTTGTTTTGGCCGAATATGAAAAAGGATATTGCTCATTATGTTTCACACTACATTGTGTTTTAGTGTGTTATATGTCATCATGTAAAGCATTTGGATTTTTAATGTTAGTACCTATTCATAATGAATCATGGGAACAAATATCTATGTATTTTATTAATGGTTTTTCTATGAGTTCCTTTCATAATGAAATGATTTGGACAATGTTGATGCATATGGCAAGCATAAGTGCTTCATCATATTTTTTGGAATTCATTGAGCTATAATGTGTAAACATATGTATTTTTAGTTCACTTCTAAGGTTGTTAAAAGTCACTTTATTTTTATGCATTATAAGAGACTATTTTGAAGTTATTATAAAAAGAGCCTAAAGTAAAAGCTCACATTCGAATTCAAAAATTCAAATGCAAACCTAAAATTAAGAAGAATATTTAGGTGGAATCAATCAGTCGTCATCTTCTAAAATCAATATACATATACTTCACTAGTTTAGTTGCACGACATGACATATATTCACTCACTTCTTGAGTGTTGATTGTATTTATCTCATAATCATTGGAGTCCTCCGAAACCTCCATGTATTGTATGTTACATCTCAATACATATACATCAAATCTTTTATCATCATCTCCATCTAGTGTTCATTGTTATTATAGATAGCTCATGTCCATCAACATCCTAGATCTATTGAAGTGAAGATATGGTCTCATTAACTTATATATCAATTTTACCATGAAGATAACACTCTTTTAAGTGTTTTCACAAAATATTTTAGTCGTTTGAGTTTTGTGTGCAAAGATATGAAAATGATTTTTCCCAATTCTTATCAAGTTGTGAGCATTGAGCATGTTCTTGAGAGCCTTCTTCCATAAATAAAAGGTTTTCTCTACAAAATCAAAATATGAAAGTTCTGTGTTTTGATCCAAAAAATATATGAGATCAATGCTCCAAGGTACTATGGTCATATTGATGCATAAACTGATAGCTTAGGAAATTTTTAGAGTTCCAATTGAGAAATAGGCTAGTTAGTGTCTTGATTCCATGTAAAAGGACATAGTGTGCACCTTAAGTTTCTAATTTTTTTATTAAAAGTATCTTCCCACATCTTGGTTTCCCAAAAGTTATGTTGTTTGATCGTGATGCTCCTTTCTGTAATCATTTTATGGGTTGCATTATTTCAAAATTTAGGTTCAAAAATGGATTTTAGTTTTGCATTTCATCATGAAAGTAATACTCAAAGTAAAGCCATAAATAACACTATTATTGATTTAGTGCATTGTTATTCACTAGATAATCTAACTAACTAGGATGAGAAATTACTATTACTTCAATTTGCTGGCAATAACGTCACAACACATGCTACAATTGGCCGTGTGCCTTTTGAAGTTTTTAATGGTAAAACGCTTACCATTCCCATGTCACTCACTCAAACTTATATTCCTATGGCTGATTCTATTGCTCAAGTTTCACATTTCTATCCTTAACAAAGTTCACCAACACATAAAGAGAAGCCAAGAAATTTATACTCATGATGTTAATGAGAAATGAGTAGCAAAATAATTTAATGAAAGTGACTTGGTATGGTTTCACATCATTAAATGATGCTTGAAAAACATTCTATAACACACTAAAGTTGAACTCGTAGCACGCTACTAGACCATTTCATATTATTCAAAAGATCAATGAAAACTCTTTTAGATTAGACATACCATGTAAGTGGAATATACATAACTCTTTTCATTTTAGTTTATGAAAACCATTTAAAGGCACTCTACCACTCACTCCTATTTTTTACAATCCTCCTTTGCCTGAAGAAGATTCTCAAATCATAATTCATGAGAAAATAGTTGATCGTGATGTACTCTAGACACATTGGTACTCAATATTATCAATACTTGGTAAAATATAAAAATCATTCTATTCAAGAATCTCAATAAATCCATTTCATTGAATCCACATTATGATAACTTAATTTCTTCATATCATTCACAATAAATTTAAAGACATTTACTCCCCAATCTTAGATTTCTATGCATGTTTTTACATGCAGCATGCTAATTATTGTTAAGTGATGGAACATGTGACTGACCATCGATGTCTATTTTATTTCTTATCAGCTGAAGTGAGTTGTTTTTTCAACTCGAGGAATGTTACCACTTACAAAATGTTGAATTAATGGAGTTTATTTTATTGATTATTTAATGTGATTTGTGATCTGATCTACCAGGTCAAGGTTTGTGGGGGTATGGACTTATTCTAATATAGTTTGATATAAATTGAGAAATTATTTTTTCCATATATTTCTTGTAAACAAAAGACCTATGTAGAGGCTTGATTCTAGAAAGTTATAAAAATAGTGTTTGAAGATAAGGATTTCTATAGAATGCAATGTTTCTATATAGAAGCTAAGACTCATCATAAAAGTGAGCAACGTTTTACTCACATGCTCGCTTTTTGAAGCACCCACCCTCATTGTAACTTTTTTCTTCAGATATAAAGAAAATCTATGAATCCACACTGTTGTAGAGCAAAGGAGCACAAGAGAAGAGCCCCAAAATTTTCAAATTAATGGGCATAATTTTTCTTCTTCGAAGTCTTAGAGAATTCCCTCAAAGCCATGTAAATGCAATAGAGGAGTCCTTTAGATGCATAATCCCAACTTGTTGTAAAATATCCCTTGTAAATTAGTAGGAAATTCACTTTTTTGGAATAAAGTGCCGGTCTCTTGTGTGAAAGGACCAAACTTAGGGCACATGTATATAAGTCACTTTGTGACTCTTTGTAGAGACTTTTTGCCATTGTGAAGAAGGAGCTCTCCAAAATTTCGAATTTGCTTCTTTCTTGCATATTTTCATCTTCACTTTGATCTTGTATGTGTGTGTAATGCTTGGAATGTGTGTGTAGGACTGTTATCTATCCCTCCCCACTGTTTTTGAGCTACTGTAGTGTGTGTGTGAGCTGGTAGGAGTTGTGGCGTGAGTGTGGGTGCTTCCTGCCATTCACTATTTTGGTCATAACTCGAAGCAGAGTTCTCAAAATCGAGTGAAACCACTTATACTAGATGTGTTTTGTTGAGAGCTTCGAAAGGAGTACCCTATTGACTATATTCAGAGCTTGGAGCTGGGAGAAATCCTTGATTTACTGAAAACTGTTGTAAGAGGTATCGCAACAGACACTTTCAGTCTTTCAGTGAGTTTGAGAGGTGGATTAGTCTTTCCTCATGCATATCAGCTGAACTACTTCATTTCCATCATGTGTGCACATGTCTTCATACACTTGGTTAGGTCGTTTGATCGGATTGACATATAAGCGTGTGTCAATTTCCCACTATACGCACTTGTGTTGCAAATGAGGTTTAGTCTCTTTGGCACAAGTCCTTGAGTCTTCTTGACTTAGGTACACACGTCTTTGGTGCCGTTGCCGGGGAACACTCAACCAAGGTGCCTTCTTGATGGTTATAGATCGAGTGTGATGGAATCGTACTTGTAGAAGTGAACTCGTTCCGTGGCAAGTAGTCAATCACTTCAGCACTTGTTACTTCACATCCCGGAGGTGTGTGTAATGTTTTTAGGTTTAGGGTTAGTAGGAAGGGAGAGAAGGAGGAGTTAGGGTTAGGTCAAAAGGAGAGGAGAGGAGAAGAGAAGTGAAGTAGCAGTAGGCCAAGATTTGCCAAAATTAGTGAAGTTCAATTTCTATCACAAAAAGTATAAAAACCAAAAAAATTGACTCATTTGATACTTTCCTGCATTCTGGTATCGTGTGCGAGCAACGACCGGTATCGTGAGTGTGGTGTCGTGCACTACAGGTTGAAAAGGCTAGATATTGAGCTCACTTTGTAATCAGGGCACCACAAAGGTAAGTTTCGACAAGAATTCCTAGTAAAAAACATACTAAAAGTGCACCAACACGTGATTAACTGCACATTCGGTATCACGGGGGGGGGGGACAGTTTGTTTTTTTGAACTTCATTGAAGGAGACAATTATCTAGGAGTGAAGAGGGGTCAAAGAAGGACAAGGGGGTGCAAAAATGTTTTATTTTTGAGGTATTTTGGCTTGAGTATCGCGATCGGTTGAGTTTTTGGTATCGCAATACCAAAAACTCCCTAGTATCGCGATACTCGCCAAAGTATCGTATCGTCAGGTACCAGTCTTGGTATCGTGACACCACTTTGGTATCGTATCGCCAAGTTGGTATCACGATCACACTTTATCCCAGTGGTATCATATCGTTACCTACAGTGGTATCGTATCGTTACCTACTGTGGTATCGTATCGTCCACCTGCTAGTGTCGCATCGCGATACTCCTTTTCACTATCGTATCGCCCACTTCCTAGTGTAGTATTGCGATATCATACTAGTATCGTATCGTGCAAGTTGGTGGTATCATATCGCCACTTGTCTTGGTATCGTATCGTCAACCCTTGAAGTATCGTATCGCCCACTTCCTAGTGTAGTATCGCGATATCATACTAGTATCGTATCGTGCAAGTTGGTGGTATCGTATCGCCACTTGTCTTGGTATCGTATCGTTACCTACTGTGGTATCGTATCGTCCACCTGCCAGTGTCGCATCGCGATACTCCTTTTCAATATCGTATCGCCTCGATTATCAGATATCGTATCGAGAGGACCTTGGTATCGTATCACCCCTGATCCAGGTATCGTATCGTCAACCCCTAAAGTATCGTATCGGCCACTTCCTAGTGCAGTATCCCGATATCATACTAGTATCGTATCGTGCAAGTTGGTGGTATCGTATCACCACTTGTCTTCGTATCGTAGCTTCTCATTGTCTGGAGTCGTGTCGCGATACTAAGTTGGTATCGTATCGGGTTATATTCTAGTATCGTATCAACGGTGTGCTTGGTATTGTCTGGTAGTTTGGTATCGTATCGAGAGAATCCTAGGTATCGTATCTTCTATTATGAAGGTATCGTATCATCAGGATAGCTCGTATCGTATCGCGACCCACAGCAGTATCGTAATGTCAACACTCCAAGTATCGTATCGTGTAGATTTCAGGTATTGTATCGTGGCCAGCTCGGTATCGCCCAGTGTGGTTGAATCATTTTGTCAGGCAACTTGAGGCATTGGGAGAGCCACTCAAGGAGAGTCTCTGAGACTTAGAGTGTCTTAGGAGGGTGAATGAACCTGAGGTCAGGGAGAGTGATAAGTAGCCGAAGAAGTGTCATATCTTCTGTGGGAAGTGCTGCCTAGGTTAGTCACCACTCTGTCTATTCAGATACCTCTAGTGACTCTAAGGAGGAAATACCCATAGCTTCGGAAGACATGCAGGGTCCAACTCCAAGTAGAAATTTCATGACTGCTGTAGAGGGAGATTACGGCACTTCCTTGCAGTATGTGTCTACCAATGCCCAGGAGATCCCCACCTACCTAGATAGCTTAAATAGATTTGTGGCTAGGATGGTAACTTCCATGAATGCCACGATCGTGCCCAGACCAACTGTCAAGTACGAGGGAGGAGCATACATAGACAAGATTGGTCACATCTACATAGTGTCTGAATTTCCTGAGATGATCAATGAAAGGGGAGAGTTAGTGGAACCAGAAAACTCAGGAAGAACAAACCCTGAGGAGCTTGTGACTACCCCTAGAGGCAGATCCCAAGTAACACGAGTCTTGAGAGGAGACTTGATACCTCAAGACGACTACTTATTGGAAGTCTATATGATCCATGGATCAGATTTATTTCTTCAAACAGACTTACCGGCTCCACGGAGAGAAGAAAGTGCCATGACATTTTATGAGCTGAAGGATCTAGAAGATGAAACTAGACTCACATACTTGGATAAAAATCAGAGGAGATATTGGCCGGTTAGTGCCTTAGACAGGGCTCGACTGAGATACATGGGTGTGCCTGTATTCCCTCAAAGAGATCAGGTAACTACTTCGCAGAACCCCTTTGGAAATCAACAAGAGATAGAACACACCAGGTCAGGACAAACCAGCCAACGAAGTGTGCCACACCGTACCCATGTACAATTTGCGACTCTAGGAGTGCAAACACACAATCAGGCCCCCGCAGGGGTAGGTAATCAGTACCGACCACCGATAAGACCACGATCACCAGTAGGAGGGCAACCGGGAATGCCCCCAGTTAGACCAGCAGTCCTTGTCTTCCCTGTAATGCCGAGGCCGCCAGAACCAATGAGAAGACTGAGACCTATCCAAGTGGCCAAGTGTGTAAGAAATCATTATGATGGATTGGGAGAACCCTACGATCACATTGCTGAATTTAAACAAGTTCTAAGGGCAGAACAAGTAGATGACTTCTTTGTGCAGTATGAGTCTTTTGGACTCACACTCACAGGAACAGCTCTAACTTGGTTCCAACCATTAGACCCTAATCAATTTGGAAACATGGAGCAATTCTTTCAAGAATTCATTGGGGAATTCACGAAGAGAGGGATTAAACACAATTCCGCGTCTTTAATCCATAGTTTTAAACAAAACCCTAATGAAACAGTGAAAACAGTAGCTAGGAGATTCAATCAGTACGTGGATAGATGCCCAGTTGGAGAGAGATCCACTGAAAAAAAAATGATTTCATTATTTTTGGATGGACTCACAAACGGAACCCTAAGAACGCTAGTGTACGTGAAGAGGCTACAAACTCTGAGTGAATGCCTGCAAGAATGCATTGATCTAGAAGATAACCTAGCTGAGGACCTCAAGAGTACACCCAGCCCCACTAAATCAGAAGACTCGCGAAGTACCATTACTTCCAACTCCAGTAATATGGAGGAATTAGCGGAACTATTAGCAAAAAAACTAGGGGTCCTGGGACAAAGAACTTACCAACACCCAACACAAAGAGTGCCTATGCTACGAAGATGTAGTCTATGTGGAGGAGATCACCCCACACACATGTGTGTGCGAGGAGAGACCGGTGCACATCAAACATACCCATACAACAGATAGCACCAACCAGGAACTGCTTTGTACTGCCACATAGAACAAAAGTACACTAATCACACCACTGAAAATTGTCCATTCAATAGACAGGCACAACCATTCCAACCACCACAGTATCGACCATATGGATATCCACCTAGAGAGCAAGGCAGAGAGATGCCCAGATACAATCCCTATCCAACATCAGTAGGAATACCAAGACCATATGAACAGGCACCGTATCCACCACCACAACCAGTGTTAGGGCCACAACTGTCACAACCTCAACAGGTAGTACCTGTGAAGTATGCCCAGCCAGAAGAAAATTTGAAGAGAGCCATAGTGCGAGCATCATCGACAATCAATGTGGAATCAACGAACACTGGATATGAGCTACCACCAAGAGATTACTACCCATATGAAGCCAATGTGTTAGATTACGAACCAACCGATGATTCGGCTTATTATGGATATGAAAACTATGACCAAAGCTATGGCACTGAGGTCGCAACTCTAATGTATACTGCTCTTAAAGCACAACCACCCATGAGACCACCCATTAGACCACCTGTACCAAGAGGACCGTGTTATAGATGCGTAGGAGACCATTTTATTAGAGAGTGCCCTCGACCTTACAATCCACCACCACCTAGGACTTGGGAAGGATATTGCAACGATTGCGGAAAGGAACATCTTTTCAGGGACTGTCCTAAGAATCCAACCAAAGTCCAAGATACTGCACCAATCAAGGTAATTGAAGTAATAGAAGGATCTGGAAGTGATAAGGAATATATTGTGCCATTGAAAGCCATTACAAGAGCTCAGGCAAGGCAACAAAAAGGGAAACAAGAGAGCGATAAAACGGTAAGCCCTAAAGTTCAGGTAGTTGAAGATTCTGAAGATCCACGTGAGAGTACACAGAACACCAAAGCACAAAAATGGAAGGAAAGAAGAGAAAAACTCAAAGATAAATGGGTGAAAAATGAGAGTCAAAAAAATAAAAAACAAATCCGAAACAAGAGTGAGCATAAAGAACAAAGGATCGGGGAGGAGATTCCAGTGCCACCACTTATCCAAGAGAAAGAGAAACCAAGATCAATTCTAGCTGACCCAAAACCAGACGACTTAGACATGTGGTTGAAAGCTTACCAAGCTAGAATTAAGACTGGACCGAATGTAGAGCAACACGAAAAACTTTACCCACAAGGGGAGTTGGAAAAAGAAAGACTAGCGATATGTAAAAAGCTTATAGAGGTGGCACAAGCAACCCTAGAAAAGACTATCCCAGCTCTGCCAGAGACAAGGATAATAGATGATCAATACGAAGAATGTGTCAAATCCAAAGGTAAAGAACTTAGAAGGAAGGATGACAAAGGTGACCAAATGAAAATTCAAGATGAACCTGTGTCAATAATACCGGACTTAGAGGCAGACTGGCCGAAGGAGTTATGGAGTAGACTCCGAGAAGAACAATGGAAGAAAAATGGAGTATCCAAGCCTCCTTTTGAGGAAATAGATGTGGAAGTTTATCAACCAAATACCAACCTGGAGGAAGTCTATGAGGAAGTATCAAGACTCGATAGAAATAGAGAGGAAACCCTGAGTGTTTCAACCTTACCTAATTACATGGGAGAATACGAAAAGGAGTCTAATAATACGAGCCCCCACAATACATGGAAAAGGAAAAGGAAACTCAGAAAAAGTTCACACAATCTAACGGAACTAAAGAAAACAAAAGTACAATGCAAATTGACTGTGGAAGAGTTACTTCAACTTAAGCCACAATTATGGAGACAATTAGCGAGCTAATTAGAATTAGGGCAAGAGAAGGAAGAAAAGGAAGGAAAGGGAATAGAGAACACATCTAAAATACAAATCCCAGTTGATAAAGTGGGAGAGTTTAGTGAAGGAGACGAAGGCAATACATGTCTACCTGTCACTTACAATGGGTACATGACCAAGGCTATACTAGACACGGGAGTCGGGGTAGGAATCGCCACCATGGAGATTTGGGAGAAATGGGGAAAACCTGCCTTACGAACCACACACATGAAGCTCCAATTAGAAGACGGTCATGTGGAGAAACCCTTAGGAATATTGGAAAGAATCAAATTAACCACATGTGGAGTAGAATTTGAACACACATTAGCCATTTGTAAGTTCGAAAAAGCCAACAACTACGGAATGATATTAGGGCGACCCTTTATGAGACAAATGCGGGTAGTGCAAGACTAGGGAAGAGATTCATTGTACCTACAACATCAAGGAAATACAACCAAGATAAACTTGCATACATTTGCTTATCGAGATGTCCCTCCACTGCAGTGGAATCCCATACACAAGGAGGAAGATGACCTATCCATGCATAGTGCTGGATCAAGCGATCAATCTTGGATGCACGAGGATGCCCAATTATGGATGTGCAAAGAAGCCAAGAAAGAGGAGAGTAAAAGGCAAATGTGGCCGATAGGACATCCTAACTTCTGAATAGTAGAGGACCCAGGGTACATGCCTCAAATCTTTCCAGATGAGACATTTGAACCGCATGGATGGATGGAAATTCTAGCAACCTTAGATGTGTGTGTGAATGAGGAAGTTTTGACAATGAACGAGTGCATAGAAGAGGAAGTTTATGATGTAAACCTTTATATGGTTGTCCTTCAAGAAGTAGATGAAGGTGAAATCGTGGAGAAAGAATGGAAAGAGGAATATGAGAGTATAGAAATGGAACCAGAATTCGATTCCGAAGAAAGCTACCTGGACACCATTCGAAACAGAGAGAAACAGGAACTTACCAAGATCTTAGCAATCGAAGCTACTCCCATGGTACAAAAGCAAGCAGAAGACATGAGTTAAATAGGACCTGATCCAGATTCGTTTGAAGTTCCTGAACATTTTAAAAGATATGAAGTAGAAGAGAGAAAGGTATCCATTCAAATGTCTAAACGAGAGGCTAGAGATGGAGAGGCATACGACAACAAAGAACAAACAAAAAAAATTGTAGTAATAGTGGAAGACGGAGAAGAGC
Organism: Ceratopteris richardii; assembly: GCA_020310875.1. NCBI lineage: Eukaryota > Viridiplantae > Streptophyta > Polypodiopsida > Polypodiales > Pteridaceae > Ceratopteris > Ceratopteris richardii. The sequence goes on along the minus strand of CM035407.1, from coordinate 44,421,377 downwards.
GATGCACCTACATAGGCAAAGATGTATCAATGGAGGAGGAAGAAGAACTCATACAACTGATCCAAGAATATCGAGACGTGTTCGCATGGACATATAAGGATCTTAAGGGTGTAGAACCCAATATTTTTTCTCATCGAATACCAATGACTGCAGATACAAAACCATCGAAACAACGCCCTTATACGTATAATGAGGTGTATGCAGTGAAAATTAAGGAAGAAGTTGACAAGCTACTAGCTGCAGGATTCATATATGAGATAGAACACACCGAGTGGGTATCGCCTTTAGTAGTTGTGCCTAAGAAAAATGGAAAATTGAGGGTGTTCATTAACTTGAAAAAAGTCAATGCAGCCACCATACGTGATAGCTACCCATTACCCATCACGGACCATCTATTGGAAAGGGTAGCAGGAAAGGAAGTCTATAGCTTCTTAGATGGATTCTCCAGATACAACCAAGTGGCTATTGCTGCTGAGGATCAACATAAGACCACCTTCGCGACCGAATGGGGAGTCTATGCTTTCAGAGTGATGCCTTTTGGACTCACTAATGCACCTGCTACATTCCAACGATTGATGTGTCATGTTTTCAAGGAATTCCTGAAAAAGAGCATGGAAGTGTATGTAGATGACCTATGTAGATGAGAAAATATTTAATAAATGCCGCCAGTATCGAGTCTGCCTAAACCTAGAAAAATGTGTCTTCATGGTGAGACAAGGAAAGATCCTAGGACACATAGTCTCCAGAAATGGAATATCCACGGATGAGGACAAGATCAAGGTCATCTTAGAGCTTCCTAGACCAAAGAATGTGAAAGAGGTACAAGCCTTTATGGGACATTGTGGATATTATAGTCGGTTTATTCACATGTATGCCATAATAGCCAAACTCCTGTATGGTCTCTTAACTCAATTCACTTGGACGGAAGAGTGCGAGAAAGGATTCAATGAATTAAAAAAGAGGCTTAGCATGGCCCCAATTCTGAAAACGCCCAATTGGAACAAGCCTTTTCATATTCATGTTGATGCTTCTAATTATGCAATCGGTTGTATCTTAGCCCAACCGGCTGATGAAGAAAAGCTAGATCATCCAATATCCTATGCAAGTAGACAACTGAATCAAGCTGAAAGGAATTATACAACAATCGAGGAAGGATTAGGAATGGTCTATGCAGTTAAGAAATTTAGACACTATCTATTAGCCAACAAATTCAAGTTCTTCATAGACCATCAGGCCCTACTGTACTTAGTCAATAAACCTTGTAACACAGGAAGATTAGTAAGATGGTTCTTGCTATTAATGGAGTTCGACTTTGAAGTGGTAGTAAAAAAGGGAAATACGCATGTAAGAGCAGACCACCTTTCTAGGTTAACCCACGGAGAACCGCCAAGGGGAGTACCCGATGATCTGCCAGATACTTATTTGTTCAATCTGGAAGTTTGTCTGAAGTGGGTAGAGAAATTAATTCCTATACTCACCCATGGCCCACAACACTCAATCAATAAGGATAGTAAAAAGGAAATTTTCCAATCAAGAAATTTGCACATTATTGCGGGGAGTGTGTACTATAAGGAACCCAATGGAGTATTGCTAAGATGTGTCGAGGAGGATGAACAAAAGAAACTAATTGAGCAAGCACATGTGAACAAATGGAGAACACACCAAGGGACTCATGGAACCATCCGGGAATTAAAAAGACTAGGAGTGTACTAGCCTGACATGCCCAAGGATGTCCATGACTACGTGAGTAATTGTGCAGAATGCCAGGAGACAACCCTGGAGGATCATATTTCCATACCTTTTTCAACCATAGCACCCAATTGGAGCAAGACATTGGTTAAATTCCTAAAGAGCAGAGAGCATGAGGAAGGAATAAGTTTAACTAGAAGAGGATCCCTAGAAGAAATGAGCAAGGATTACATACTTGTGGGAAAACAATTGTTTAGGAGAGGAAAAGATAACCAATTAAGATTATGCGTGCATGAAGGAGAGTATCTACCCATATTAGAGATGGCACATGCAGGTGCTGCGGGAGGTCATTTTTTAGCTGAGAGAACTGTCAAAATGATCCTCTTCGCCGGCTTGTGGTGGCCAACTCTACATATGGACACAGAGACGTATGTACGAAGCTGTGAAACGTGCCAAAGGGCTAAATACCCAATTCGAAGAGATGACATGCCATTAAAACCTATGGTGTGCGCGAGAGCATTCTCCAAATGGGGTATCGACTTCATAGGACCCATCAACCCACCAGCCAAAGGATCACATGCTGAGTACATCATAGTAGCCACAGATTATTTGACCAAATGGGTAGAAGCAAAAGCTACGAGAAAGAACGATGCTCAAACCACTACTAAATTCCTTTTTGAGAATATATTCACTCGTTTCGGATTACCAATTGAAACTGTGAGTGACCGAGGAACGCACTTCCTTAATGAAGTAATAGAATCCCTAATGAATGAATTTTTAGTGATTCACAAAAAATCAGCCCCATACCATCCCCAAGCCAATGGTCAAGCGGAAAGTTCCAACAAGGTATTATGTACTGTATTGACAAAGATTGTCAATAATGGGAGGTCTGATTGGGACAAACAATTGAATCATGCAATTTGGGCCTTCCGAGTAGCATACAAGACTACCATTGGAACCACCCCATTCAATTTAGTGTACGGGCAGAATGCAATTTTGCCAATTGATTTTTTAATCCCAACATTGAGAGTAGCCCAACAGTATGAATGGAACGGACATGAGTTATCCCAACAACTCGACCAAATCGAGAAGTTACAGGAAACTAGGTTACAAGATCTATGCAGCTAAAAGAAGACAAAAGGCATATCATGATGCACATATAAGAGACAAAGGACTTAAAGAGGGAGACTTAGTCTTGGTGTACACCTTAAAGCAACATGCCAAGAAGTTACAAAAACGTGGATATGGACCTCTGATCATCAATAGAATCTCTACTAGTGGAGCAGTTAATCTAGCCACTCTAGATGGAGACATTCTTCCTAACTACATAAGTGGATGCAGAGTTAAACGGTTCATGGAGCCATTGACGGATCAAATGTTAGCACGTCTAGTAGGTGCTCAAAATAGGAAGAAAAAGAAAGAATGGATTAGAGAGGAGGCCCAACAAGAAGCCCTAGAACACATTAAGGAAAAGAAAGAATGGATAAGACAACGAGATGAACGCTATCTCCAAGGAGAAGAGCCTATCCCTATGGCCAACTACCAAGTCCATGACTCTGACACGACGAAGTCGTACATGTCACAGCCTTACCTGAACCTAGGGATTGGCAAAACAAAATACAAATTGATAGATGCATTGATAGACTCGAGAGCAGGACTTAGTTGCATACGTAATACGGTCATAAAAGATCTACAAATGATTATGAGTCCCACAAAAGCCCAATTGAGAGGAATTGGAGGTCAAACCCTAGAATGCATTGGAACAATGATAGTGTCTCTCAACCTAGGAAATTCTTCCATGGAACAACGAGTATTAGTGTGCAGAGATGAGGATTTAATAGAGGATTTGATCCTAGGACAAGATTGGATCATTGAGAATGAAGTCAGTATCAACCTAGCTCAAGGATACATTTCAGCCAAGATAGGGCACAAGGAAATTTTCAGTCTATTAAGAGATAAGTCTTTATTCCAACCCACCACCATCGAGAGTTCAGGGAGATGCACGGAAAAGCTACTGAAACATGATTCCAGTCCCACCATTTCAGAAACCAAGCTAGAAGAAGTAGGAAGTTCAAACCCTCAAATCTCCAAAGAAGAAGGAAAATCACTCCATTCAGTTGAAGAGCAGGTAGACACTAAGGAAACCAACTCTCATGATGCTTTTCACCCAGAAAAAGGAACAACAATATGGAATCCAACACTCAGATACTTATGTCAAAGAACGGCAAAATACCAATGGGTACGCAAAGATCAGGAGGAGAAAGAGCAGACGTTAGCATCAACTCATAAGGAGAAATTAGAAATGAAAAAGTCAGCTTCACCAAAGTCCAAATCAAAAGGACTCTTGCAAGTATGGCTCCCCAAGCCTTTGATTGAAGCTCAGAGAGCACGACATCAGATATGGATCCCCAAGAAAATAATACAGGCAGCCAAGCTGGAGATAAGCACTCAGGAGGAAGCATTACGTCGGAAAAGGCGAATGACAAAGCCAAAACACAGTCATCCGAGAAACAGGACGGGAAACACCTCTATCACTAGGACGATAGAGGAAACAAAACAAACAAAGGAAGCCCGAGGAATCAAAGGAAGAAATCGACCTATCCAAGCGCCCATGAAATGGATTTGGAAACCCAAGCGACTGCAAGGGGTGGACCATCGGAACAATGGATACGCCAATTGCACTCATGAAGCAACGGATGCACCTAAAGTATGCATAGTAGGGCCACATTACAAGGCCACACATTCGGCACAGGATGTAACTTATAGAATTAATGGTGCACATTCTCCAAAGGAGATTAGATCATAGATTCAACTCTCTTAGGAATGGACATACTATGTACATAAATAAATGCTTCGGCTATACTAACGCTTATTTTCTTTTAGGATAAGAAATAAAAGGATGCAGTAAGAGATCTCACTTATAAAACCATGGGAAACGGAGTGATGGAACGACAACAAATCACTACAATGCACTACACAACGTCATGCTGCCCTTTGAAGCTAATGCACTTTTCCTTGCAAATGCAGATGGCTTCTGAAGATTCTGAAGCAACAGTACAAGAGGAAGTATTGGAATTTCCACTCTAGAGTATCACCAAGGCAAAGGGACACTGGTTTCGAGAAGATCAACCGGCTGGGGAGTATATCTTCCTGGCGACTATCAAAATCATGGATACAGATCATCAATTTCTAATCATGTCCCAGGATTTCCGAGTACTACATGGACTCCCATCTATCATCGACACCATGAAGAAAGCGGGCATACACAAATATTTCAAACTGCCAATCTATAAGCCCGACTTTCAAAGATGCACTCAAGTCATGAATACCTTACAGCCAGCACTGCATGATCCATTGGTGCCTGGGCTAGAGTGATGGATAAAATAGGTGAATGGGTAGTCATCAAATTTACGCATGACTTGATTAAAGAAGCATTTGGATGGGAAAAGGATGGAACTACCGTAGTAAAAGAAGAGAGTCGTGGCGCAAAGACCAGAACATTCACAGACATTAACAGGGTGGACATAGAAGAGGAAGTGAGGCTTATTCACCAACACTTTTGCTTCCCGAATATGCATCGATACACGGCCCCTCAAAAGATTATTTTTCAACTACTCTCACACGTCGTTAAGCAGATTGGCAATCAGATTAATCTGACTCCTTACATCCAAGAAAGGTTATTCGAAGCAAAAAAGAAATGGAATAATAAAAAGTTCCTCAATGGCAGTGTGGCTCTGACGATATTGATCTACCACGCTTTAGGTATTCGAGAGCACCTGCAAGAAATGCCATCATCAACTGCCATGGCGAAGTATGCCAAAGTTGCCACTGTTCCTAAAAAGAAAAGAGGAGTCAAGTTTGTGGAAGAGGCAGAAACTAGCTCTCAACCCAGAATGAGAGGAACAAAGAGACTCAGGGAAGTCAAGCAAGCAGAAGAGGAAGTTCCAGCCACCAAAAGGACACACTTACTTCCGAAGACAACAATTGAAGAGCAAAGAACAATTACAGTGGAAGACTTAACTAGGGCCCTGGAAGAAATGCACCAATATACAGAAGGACAAGTCAATTTACCTGTATAAGGGCATCATTATCAACAAACTCAACAAGAGAGAGAGGCAAAAAGGAAGCTCACCAAAGTCCATCGCTATCGAGAAATAGGGTTGGAAAATTCAAGCTCATCCTCGGATGCACAAGAAGAACCTGACACCTCATTATTAAATGTGGATATTCAAAGTGAATCAAAGGATGATGGACAACGGGTTGAATTAAATGTCGTAAATTACAATGAAGAAGAGGACATAAAGGTGGATAACAACTCTACCCAACCAGAGCTCAACACCGAAGGCATAGTCCCCAACAAAGAAGGTACGCATGTAATAAAAATTAATCAAACCTCCACTATTCATATCAAGGAGGCCACACCACCGCGCGAGATATCCATAAAGATGCCAAAGAAAGAATCTCAAGATGAGACAGTCAAAGAAGACGAACCCTTCACACCGATAAGGGTTGTGGCAGAACCCTCCCCGATGGATGTCACATTTCAAGGGAGTTCCACAAAAGCTATTGATGTGGATAAAGAAGAAAAGGAACCACAAGTACATCTAGAAATTAGACAAGCACACAACGAAACCATCCATGTGGAGCAGGGAAAAGATGTGCAAACCGGCGAAGCTCCAAGCATACCAAGGACTTGGTTGAATGTCGACATTGCCCAACTCAAGCCTATTGTACAAGACATGATCCGAACCGCACTAGACACACAACAACTAATGCTTGAGGCCGATGAAGACTATGATCAAGCAATGCAGGACAAGCACGAGCTTCAAGAAAAGAGTAAGAATCTTTTGGTAGAATTGAAATTAGAAAGAGAGCACATCAGAAACAAAGAAAAAGAAGTACAAGAAGCAAAAAAGCAGTGCAATAATGTAATGTCAGAAAACGAAAGATTAAGAGCACAACTGCAAGAAGTACAAACAAAATATGAAGCTAGCGAGGCTGAGAAGGCACGAATGACCGCTAGGAGCAAAATACTGGAATCACAGATCAAGGTATACATGGAGGAAGCAGAAAACTTAAGAAATCGAAATAAAGAGCTCATGACCGCCCTTCTTAGTGATCAGCCAATAGACGTTCAAGAAAGACCAAAAAAGATATCAAAGAATTGGAGACAAAGATAGCTAAGTATCAAGATAAAGATACATTCAAGTATACCCAAGAAGAATTTGAGAAGGTTGATCCCATTTGGAGACGCAAAGTTTTGGAAAAGAATCCAACACTGCGGGTACAGTGGGAAGCATCACCCTATGTGCTTCAGGTAAACCCATCTTTTTGCCTAGTATCCCTCAGACGCTCTTGGTCGCAATTTTGGGAAGGACAAAGCCAGGGAAGCATCAATACTCAATGGCTGAATTACCCATTGTTACCTAGTCCGCCTCATAACTACCTACCAATGGAAGAGTATATGGTAAAAACAATGGAATTTTGGATTGCCAGATACGCTACGGTCCCGGACTTAGCAGTTAAAATGACCAATAAAATATTCAGTATGCTACTAACAGTAATCAAAGTCTTCTAGCATGCAAAATATACTTTTTTGAATTTCATCGGCATTACGCAAGGATCCAAAGCACTCATTTTTTATCTATCTACTATTCCAAGGCGCTTAACACTTATGGCATATTATTCTCGAATTATGTTCTTGCCATCAACATATATGCAAACTTTCGAAGAAGCATTTTTCACTGGCTTCTTCGAAATAGATTCAGAAATTTTTGTCAAAATGACTTCGAACCTTAATGTACGTCTGGTCGCTTATGAGACGAGTTTTTTTGCGGATCATCGATAAGCACCAGAGGATGGAGTGAAGTAAACACAGTGGAAGGAATTTATGATATGTCACGCTAATCTTCTAAACCAAAGAGAGCAAGAAGCCATTCAGACTTACACACATCGCCATAAAAAGCCTATCAGGGACGACAGAGTTCAGGAGGAGGGACGTGTGAAAGGGGAATCAAGCAAGAAAAGAAGAAGAAGAAGATCAAAGTTGAAAACGGCTCAATAAAGAATAAAGAGCATAATACAGAAGAACCACCCTCTGCCCAAAGCCCCGCAGGGGCACGCATCAGGCAACAACGCGAATCATCCAGGTCCTGAGAATTGGAATTAAAGATCAATCAGAACTAGGACATTTCATGGGAAGGACGGACCACGGCCAGGAACCACACATGAAGAAGTGCAAGACAATATTTGGTAGGTAATAATCCTTCCGCTGATAGCATGTGTTGTCAACAAAGTAAATAGGCTCAGAAAAATATAAACGGGTCAGATGTGTGCAACCACGACAAATCAGAAGACCAAAAGCTAGAAAGAGGTGACTAAGGACAGCACATTCCTAGTCACTAGTGGTGTGCGTGGCAGCCCGATTGGATGCAGCAACCCAGATTTGTGATGTACGGGATATCAAGGGGAAAACAGAAGCAAAGGACTTATATCGGATAAAATAACAAATTCTCTGATAGTCCTTGTTGCCGCTTCGACCGCTGGGTGCGTGCATTCAAACCTCTCAAACAAGCTGAAGACAAGAAGTAAAGGTTGTCAAGGGACGACAGAGACAAAGAAGGGGAGAGTGTTGCAGAGCAAAGGAGCACAAGAGAAGAGCACCAAAATTTTCAAATTAATGGGCATAATTTTTCTTCTTCGAGGTCTTAGAGAATTCCCTCAAAGCCATGTAAATGCAATAGAGGAGTCCTCTAGATGCATAATCCCAACTTGTTGTAAAATATCCCTTGTAAATTAGTAGGAAATTCACTTTTTTGGAATAAAGTGCCGGTCTCTTGTGTGAAAGGACCAAACTTAGGGCACATGTATATAAGTCACTTTGTGACTCTTTGTAGAGACTTTTTGCCATTGTGAAGAAAGAGCTCTCCAAAATTTCGAATTTGCCTCTTTCTTGTAGATTTCCATCTTCACTTTGATCTTGTATGTGTGTGTAATGCTTGGAATGTGTGTGTAGAACTGTTGTCTATCCCTCCCCACTGTTTTTGAGCTACTGTAGTGTGTGTGTGAGCTGGTAGGAGTTGTGGCGTGAGTGTGGGTGCTTCTCGCCATTCACTATTTTGGTCATAACGCAAAGAAGAAATGTCAAAATTGAGTGAAACCACTTATAATAGATGCGTCTTGTCGAGAGCTTCGAAATGAGTACCCTATTGACTATATTTAAAGCTTGGAGCTGGGACAAATCCTTGATTTATTGAAAACTGTTGTAAGAGGTATCGCGGCAGACACTTTCAGTCTTTCAGTGAGTTTGAGAGGTGGATTAGTCTTTCCTCATGCATATCAGTTGAACTACTTCATTTTCATCATGTGTGCACATGTCTTCATACACTTGGTTAGGTCATTTGATTGGATTGACATATAAGCGTGTGTCAATTTCCCACTATATGCACTTGTGTTGCAAATGAGGTTTAGTCTCTTTGGCACAAGTCCTTGAGTCTTCTTGACTTAGGTACACACACACACTTTGGAGACTCTTCCAAAAGGGTGTGTTGGTGGAGATTGTACTCACTACTATGTACTATTTTGTTTACTATGCATATCTATTTTTGTGTGCTTTCAAATATCATATCGTCTTTGTGTATGCATAATTGTGAGATCCTATAACACTATCTATCCATACGATGCTTGACATGGTTGCAAATCTTTTGTTTCTCATCTGTTGGACTTTGAGGTTTGTGGATGCATGTGAGTTGCGTAAGGAAGAAGAAGAAGCTTGGAGCACAAGACACAATACTGAATGTATTACCAAGAGAATGTACAAACATCAGTTAACCATTATGATTATAGGCATATATACAAGGGGGGGGGGGGTAAAAAAACTCCTAAAGAGGGAAGAAAGTGCCCTGATAGTCCTAGTGTGTTCACACAGATCACTACCTAAATAGATCAACAAGTCCCCCCCTGGGAGTGATGCGGTGAATGAGGAGCTCACACTCATGTATAAGGAAGTGCCAAGCTATGTGGAATCAATCCACTAAAGGAAGTAAGCCCAAATCTTTGCAAAAAGCTTCAAAATTTTCCCTGGGCATAGCCTTTGTGAAAAGGTCTACAATGCTCTCCTGAGTGGGCACATATGCCAAACTAATCTCTCTAGCATAGAACCTCTCCATGACATAATGATAGTGCACCTCAATGTGCTTAGTCCAAGCATGAAACATAGGGTTCCTCGCAACTACCAATGCAATCTGACTATGAGTGAAGATGGTGGTGCCAAAAGAGTGACCAACACCCAAATCAACCATAAGGTGTCTGAGCCACACACACTCAATAATCACTGTGAAAGGTGCCCTATACTCAGGCTCACAACTAGAAGTCGCCATAGTGGGCTTCTTCTTGCTCAACCAAGATATGCATGAGCCACCAAGCACGAAGACAAAACCACTCATGGACACACGAGTATCATAGCAATGAGCCCAATCATGAAGACTCAATCGTTAGCCTGTCTTCATGAGAGTGGCAATAGGTTTACAATCTGCAAGGCCAAAACACTACAATAATGTTTCAATATATTTGGTTTGACACAAAGCTATTCTGCCATCAACTTGCATGAACTGAATGCCCAAATAATGATGAAAATGCCCTAGATCTGGCATCTCAAATGAGGCATGCAAATCAGTCTTAAAATCAGGAATATGCTTTGCATGAGGACTAGTGAGCACCATGTCCTCAACATAGACAAAAATGATAAGAAGCACATCATTTTCACGCTTAACATATAAGGTGCTCTTAGTTGGACTATTCTCAAAACCATGTGCAATCAAGTAGGCATGTATCTTTTCATACCAAGCACATGGTGCTTGCTTCAAACCATATAATGCCTTTTTCAACCTACACACTTTCATCAAGCATAACCCTTTGCAACAAGCATAGCCTTCTACCTATCAATTGTTTCATCAAGCATACACTTCAGGTTGTATACCCACTCCGTGCCAATGGCCTTCTTACCAGGAGGAAAGTCACATAAAGACCAGGTACCATTCTTCATAATAGCATCATATTTTGATTGCATAGTAGCCATCCAATTTTCCATGCTTCATCAACCAAAACATACTCATTCTCATCACAAAGACTAGAGGCAACCATAACATAACAATTTGATGAAAAATAAGCACTATGAGAGCCTAATCAAGTATATTATGAAAAAGGTACATCTAATTTGCTATCACAAAAAGTCTGCACAGACATTTTGGACTAGTTTTTGCCTCCTCAATATCAACTCTCTCATCAACAAGTGCATCATGCAAATTTGCATCAGAAATGGAATGATTTGCATCATCACATAAAACTTGTAAAGGTTGAGAAATTGCCTCATTTGCACTAGCACTAGACTTTCCACCTATAAGAAAAGGCAGTAAAGTGTCATACATATCTTTAGAGCTAGCTGATGTCTCCTCAGTACATGAAAGTAATGGCTAAATAACAGCTTCCACAAAAACAACATCATGGAGCTTCCACAAAAACAACATCATGGCTAACCAAAATGTGTTTATTCTATGGATGATACAAACGATAGCCTTTGCTTTCAAAACTATACCCATTTCACTACTTTATCATCCAATTTCAAACATTGTTGTTTAGGCACTAATGCATATGCCAGACAACCAAAGACACACATGTGAGCAACAGATGGATTGTGACCATGCCAAGCCTCATATGGAGTGATAGACTGCAATGCTTTAGTGGGACACTTGTTAAGTACATATGTTGCACACATAACAATCTCAAGTAGAAAACTATGTGGTAAAGCCTGACTCTTGACCATACACTCGCCATCTCCATGAGTGATTTGTTCTTCCTTTCTGCAACTCCATTTTGTTGAGGTGTATATGACATGATACACTAGTGTTTTATCCCATGTTCAGCTCGAAATGCATTAAATCAAAAGACATATATGACCCCCCTCCATTAGAATAGTGGGTGCCCATTTTACATGCTGACAAATTTTTAGCCAAAATTAGAAACCATTTGAAGCACATAAACACTTCAGACATTGATTTCAATGGATATACCCATGCATGCCTAGAAAAATAATCAATGAAAGTCACAAAGTAAAGATAGTTCCCAAAAGAAGGTGTCTGCATAGGACCATAGACATCACTATGAACAAGCTGCAATGTTTTAGAGCTCGAATTGAACCATCTTTTGAGAACGATGAATGCTACATTTTAAAAATACGGCCTTTGCAAGCATGTTTACCAGGTGCCCCAAGTTTGGGCAGAGAGGACACCATTTTGGATTTCTATAGGTGTAGCAAACTAGTAAAATTTAGATGATCAAGGTGTGCATGCCAAAGCTTTACATCTAACATAGCTTGAGAATCATGTACTGCACATGCTAAATCATTTATAGATTTTTCATAGTCTATGAGCTTCTACATCCCATGACATAAAATGGTAGAAGCAATAATGACATTGCCATTTGATAGATCATGAACTATAAATCTATCAACAGTATATTTTACAACCAAGTCAATCTTGACTAATGCTAAAACTGATAATAGATTTTTCTTGATCCCTGACACAAATAAAGCATTCGGCAATGTAAAAGAACTACTATCAATAGTAGCCAGAACGATCCTACCAACTCCCATGATAGGATAAGAGGTGTGGCTGGTGCATGTGACAATATTCCCTATAGAGGCAAGCTCAAGTGAAGTGAAGAAACTATGTTGCAAGGTAATATGTTTGGTTCCCCCACTATCGAAGTACCAAACATCTCAGCCTACTATAGACATATACTATTCATGTGAAGATGGGTCATAACTACAAACAATAGTAAATGCCCATTTTTCATTCTACACAAGATTAGCAAACTTTGTTTTGGGTGTAGAGACCTCTGCAATAGACATTCTAGCCTCTTTCTCCTTTGCCTCTTTTGTAGCCAGTTTTGGATAATTTTATATGACATGATCATTTCCTTTACAGTATTTGCAAAACAATGTTTGCTTTTATGTTTTTTTCTTGTCTTTGACATCCTTCTTTGATTGTGCAGAATTAGCAGATTTTTGCTTACTAGTAGAAGATCTCCATTTACCTTTGCCCTTCTGACTAGCCAAGAAAGCTCGATCTGCAACACGCATAATGGACCTGTTCTGCTTAGAATGACCTCCCTACAATAGAGTAGAGACTAAGTCCTCAAATGTTAAGGCATTTGGATTTCCTTTCATCATCAATCGAAGAGTAGAACTCTGATATGAATCAGGAAGATCATTTAGAATAGTCTGCACAAGTGAACTGTTAGGCAAGACTTCATCAGCAGAAATCAATTGCTCCTTCAAATATTTGATCTTTGTCAAAACTTGTCCATGGAATCTCCTTCATTCATGTGCTCACTCTCCAATTGTTTTTGGAGGTAAGTAACACAAGCCTCATTCCTTGCTTGGTATAAAGTGGTAAGTGTATCCCAAGTGTCCTTTGCTATTCTGCAAGAGCGAATGTGAGGAATAATGGCATGTTTAATAGATAAGGCTATCAATGCATGTGCCTGAGCATCTTTGCCATCCCAACAAATTTGCTCTCCAGTAAGTGCAACAAGAACTACAACACAAACATGAACATGAAGAATATCACCATCTTCAATACCATCTACATCACCTTCAGTAACTATATTTGCAAGATTAACATGACGTTTTTCAACACCCTATGCAATATTCCATAGTTCTTTTGCAACCAATACATGATGCATCATATAAGCCCATAATAGATAGTACCATGCAACTTATCCTCAACATCCAACATACGGAATACATCACTGCTTTCAACCATGGCCACTGAGTAAAATACCCTGATGCAGAAAAATGACTCTATCTCAAAAAGTTGAACAAAATTACCCTATTGAGTTCTGCTAAACTTGTAGTAGACTTTGAGCTGCTTATATTGACAAGCTGAAACATGTATATATCTTTGGCACAAAAGGATGAAATTTCCTACACAAGCACTTTGATAGTGCATTTGGAGGTTGAAACGAGCTCAGATCATGATTTTGACACCACAAAACAAAGCTTTTTTGAACTCCTAATCACCCTGAGTATGCACATACTCACCAAATTTTGTGTGATTCTAAGACTATGACCAGAGGGATGTCGATGATGCCCTAGATGAAGTGATGACATGCTCTGATACCAATTGTTAGAGTTTGAGGTCTGCAGAAGCACGTGAACAGCACAAGGAAGAAGAAGAAGCTTGGAGCACAACACACAATATTGAATGTATTACCAAGTTAATGTACAAAGGTAAGTTACCCATTATGGTTATAAGTGTATATACAAGCTGGGGGAAAACCTCCTAAAGAGGGAAAAAAGTGCATCGATGGTCCTAGTGTCTTCACACACATCACTACCTAAATATATCAACATCATCAACGTGCATTTGGTTGTCTAACAGATGCATTAGTGCCAATGCAAGAATGTAGAAAATTGGATGATAAGGCATTGAAATGTTTTTTTTTTTGGGTACTGTTATGAAATGAAAGGCTAATGTCTATATGTTTTAGAGAATAAACACATTATGATTAGTCGTGATGTTGTTTTTGTGCAAGATGCAAGTTAATCCTTAATTTCATGTACAAAGAAGATATTAGTTACTCAAAGGATGTGTATGACACTTTGCTACCTCTTTTTACAAGTGTACATTCAATTTTTAGTCCTAATGAGGAAATTTCTTAGCTTTTACTAGTTTCAAATGAGGATTGCAATCATTTGATCATTTCATTTCTAACGAGATTTACATGATGCACTTATTGAGCAAGGGCAAGCATGTAGAATAGTACACCATGATCCATGTAGCCATAGGAGATGGGGAAGCACGTGAGAAGGAGGCCTCACCATTAAAGCTTCACAAAACATCCAATCTTCAAAAAAAATGATTTTAATCACTAATGCAGTGTACAAAAATCCCATTTTTGTAAATATTCTCTCCATTTTGTGTAAGTTGAAGAGTCCTCTAGCTTGAGGACCTTAGGTAGATTTTACATTTACAATTTCTTTGGAGCCCATTTGATCCCCCAACTTAGTAGTAGACCCTAATCTTTACTTATGCCAGACAGTAGGTTTGTATCTGACTGAAACTAACTTGAAAACTATAAAAAGAGCTAGAGAGGTCATTTTGGAAGCTAGTTTTTAGAGAGAAATATTGTAAGATAAATCTAAAATATTATACTCTTGTTTATGAATATAATACTCTTGTTTATAAAATATAATATTATAAAATATTATACTCTTGTTCTGCTTCCAAGTTAGGTATCGGAAAAGAAAAAGCTTCTGCACCAATAGTGCTGGGAACTTCTGCTGCAGTGGTGGTAGGTTCCTGAATTGATGTTGCCTGAGAAGTAATAGCACTGGTACTACCCTCGGTAACGATAGGTCGTGATAATCATATGTGAATAGGTTGTACAATTACAGGGGCTTCCGTCCGTGACTGTTCCGGAGACGGTTGAGGGGATGGGGACTCTAGAACCTGGAGGCATGGGATGGTTCCTCTCATTCACTTCCCTGCTCGTCCTTTGCTAGCTTTCCTAGCTTTCTTTGTTGTCCCTTTAATTGCTTTCATCTCCTCACTTGTCATTGCACACTCTATTGGTAAGTCGTAGGCCAAACACATGTATATAATTCTCGTGAGGGCACAGCATCCATGGATTACTTTCTCTCTCTCCCATCAGTGTTGTGCTAAGTATAGCTGATCAATTATCCAGCTTGCCAAATCAATTGTTTGGAGTCCAATACAAGATAAATATAGTCCAAACGAGATGCACTTGTGGGGCATGGTGAATCTATCCTATGCTGGGAATGCAAAGTGTTGCATGCATATCCGTAAGGGTTTTGATAGCTCTAGTGTGATTGCTGAAATGTCTTCCCATTTGGTAACATCCCCACGTTTCATAGGCTCTGGAATTAGCCTTTCGCGCTCTGTCGGTGTGTGTGTTCCATGTATCTTGATTGCAGCTCTAATCAAATCCTTTGTCAAATAAAACCTTTTGAATGGGGGGTCATTCACCAAGGACCGCAAAATGAATGTGCCTAGTAGATCCTTGTTCTCCAAAGCTCTCAGAGTGGTTACTAGATAATAGCATCTGTAGAAATCTGGTTTAGGCAAAGGACACTAAAGTATTCAGTGAAGCAAGCTCTTGCCCAAACATGCTTCAAGTCTTCTATGTTCTGTAATGCTTCAAAATCTCTTGAGAAAAACTGGTACTTGCCCCATGTACAATTATCAAAAGACAAATTGGCCTCAAAAAGGAAATCTGCATCCGCCAATGGGCCTGCTAAACCCTCGAACCAATGAGAATTACGATGAATTCTTTCAGTATAACCCCTAGGAGGGTCGTCGATCAGCATGGGTCCTAGGAAGCCTTGAAATTCTGGTGGTGGAGCCGTAGGATGGGGTTCAGCTAGTAATTCACCAATATTTGCCATGGTTACACTAGGGCGAGCTTCAGATGATCCTTCTTCTATCTGCATGATGAATGATGCGAGTGTGTAGAAG
Source organism: Ceratopteris richardii (assembly GCA_020310875.1). Taxonomy (NCBI): domain Eukaryota; kingdom Viridiplantae; phylum Streptophyta; class Polypodiopsida; order Polypodiales; family Pteridaceae; genus Ceratopteris; species Ceratopteris richardii. The sequence continues at coordinate 44,405,151 of CM035407.1, read as the reverse complement.
ATCTGCTACAAAAGATTAACACATTAGTATGGAAATTAATCATGATCCCATTAAAGTGAGACCGCAATCCCTTTCCATAACCGATGTGTAACCCGTGTACCCAAGTGTTGTGATGTGGTTTATGGAATGATTGTTGCAAAACTAATGCAGGTCTCTAGACACCTATATGTTTTCAGATAATGCGTACATTTCTTGATGACATGTTATCATGAGTGATGTGAGGTTATAGTGTGTGGATTTGTACAAGGTTTAGTCGTGAATGAGTTATTACAAGGGTAGTGTCTAGTCAGGATGGGAGTAATGTTAGATAAGGGGTTCGGAGAAGACATCTGGATACGTTTTGGTATCCATTTCCTAAGAGTTTCAGAGTGGGTGGTATGTCTTTGTTGAGGAACAAAAAGTGGTAGTGGATGGGGTGGTATGGAGGGGTGAAGAGATTTCTGATGGGTGTATATTACATGGCTTGATGGTTGAGCTATAATACATTGTTTGGGTACCCAAATCTGTGTGGGTGTGGGTCGATTCATAAGGTATTTCTTGGCGATCCAAATTTGTCGGCTGTTCGTACTTGTAAAAGAAGGTCGAGGAGACATTGGATACTGCCTCTGCTTTTGCTGAAACTTCTTCTTGTCATTGTTTGCACTGCTGTGAACTATCGATGGTTTCTATCCTTTTGGCACCCATATTTGTCTCGTGCCTCTTGCTTTGTGATACTGATACTGCTTTCCTCCATGGTGGTCGGTCTGGGTTACTTCGTTGTGGTTGACTCCTTCGGGGTTGGGTTTGAGAGGTTGGATGGACACTCTGCTTTGGAAAAGAAGGGAGGTACAACACTTGCGAAACTTGCCCATTAGGAAGTGAGGCATTCTATACCACAGATCTAGGCTAGTAAGTAGTAAGTGTGGAAGGATGGGCACCGCAGGGTATCTTGCCCATGTGGCTCTTGATGGAGTCCACCTGACTACTGATTGTCCCCATTTGTCTGGCAATCGTCCCCATTTGTCCTGCAATGGTCCCCATTTGTCTTGCAATGGTCCCCATTTGTCCGCTGCTAGAAGACCAAGGAAAAATCTCCTGACGTCCTTGTAGTACCCTTCCTCCTTTCTCTCTCTCTCTGTGCCAAACACAAGCACACAAACTCACATCCACATACATACAAGCACGCTTTCTATACGCACACTCAGACTCATACACTCTTTTTCAGCTTTGTCTTCCCATAGTTTAGAATCGACATGGACCTCGTTCCTGCTGTATGATCAAACTCATGTCTTTGCTGAGGTCGATTGATGCAATGCACAATCTCTTTGTCAGCGGTTTTCCCCATCGATTTATGCTCTCTCTATAGGCGAAATTCTGTTGTAGGACGAGACTCATGTTTCTACGGAGGTGATCTCGGTTTGGTGTAGATTATCTCTCTCTCTCTCTCTCTCTCTCTCTCTCTCTCTCTCTCTCTCTCTCTCTCTCTCTCTCTCTCTCTCTCTCTCTCTCTCTCTCTCTCTCTCTCTCTCTCTCTCTCTCTCTCTCTCTCTCTCTCTCTCTCTCTCTCTCTCTCTCTCTCTCTCTCTCTCTCTCTCTCTCTCTCTCTCTCTCTCTCTCTCTCTCTCTCTCTCTCTCTCTCTCTCTCTCTCTCTCTCTCTCTCTCTCTCTCTCTCTCTCTCTCTCTCTCTCTCTCTCTCTCTCTCTCTCTCTCTCTCTCTCTCTCTCTCTCTCTCTCTCTCTCTCTCTCTCTCTCCCCTCCCCGCCACCACCCCCGCACCCCCCCGCCAACCCCCTCGCTCACCCCCGCCACCACCCTCGCATCCCCCTGCCAACCCCCCCGCTCCCCCCGCCATCCCCCCCCGCTCTCTTCCACTCACCCCCGCCACCACCCCCGCACCACCCCGCCAACCCCCCCGCTCACTTCCGCTCACCCCCGCCACCACCCCCGCACCCCCCCGCCAACCCCCCCGCTCACCCCCGCCATCCCCCCCCCGCTCTCTTCCGCTCACCCCCGCCAAACCCCCCGCTAAACCCCCCGCTCACCCCCGCCACCACCCCCGCATCCCCCCGCCAACCCCCCCGCTCCCCCTGCCATCCCCCCCCGCTCTCTTCCGCTCACCCCCGCCACCACCCCTGCACCCCCCCGCCAAACCCCCCGCTCAACCCCGCCACCACCCCTGCATCCCCCCGCCAACCCCCCCGCTCACCCCCGCCATCCCCCCCCGCTCTCTGCACCACCCCGCCAACCCCCCCCCGCTCACTTCCACTCACCCCCGCCACCACCCCCGCACCCCCCCGCCAACCCCCCCGCTCACCCCTGCCATCCCCCCCGCCATCCCTCCCCGCTCTCTTCCGCTCACCCCCGCCACCACCCCCGCACCCCCCCGCCAAACCCCCCGCTCACCCCCGCCACCACCCCCGCATCCCCCCGCCAACCCCCCCGCTCCCCCCGCCATCCCCCCTCGCTCTCTTCGGCTCACCCCCGCCACCACCCCCGCACCACCCCGCCAACCCCCCCGCTCACCCCCGCCACCACCCCCGCACCCCCCGCCAACCCCCCCGCTCACCCCCGCCATCCCCCCCCGCTCTCTTCTGCTCACCCCCGCCACCACCCCCGCACCCCCCCACCAAACCCCCTGCTCACCCCCGCCACCACCCCCGCCAACCCCCCCGCTCCCCCCGCCATCCCCCCCCCCCTGCTCTCTTCCGCTCACCCCCGCCACCACCCCCGCACCACCCCGTCAACCCCCCCGCTCACTTCCGCTCACCCCCGTCACCACCCCCGCACCCCCCTGCCAACCCCCCCGCTCTCTTCCGCTCACCCCCGCCACCACCCCCGCTCACCCCCGCCACCACCCCCACATCCCCCCGCCAACCCCCTCGCTCCCCCCGCCATCCCCCCCCGCTCTCTTCCGCTCACCCCCGCCACCACCCCCGCACCCCCCCGCCAACCCGCCCGCTCACTTCCGCTCACCCCCGCCACCACCCCCACATCCCCCCGCCAACCCCCCCGCTCACCCCCGCCATCCCCCCCGCTCTCTTCCGCTCACCCCCGCCACCACCCCCGCACCCCCCGCCAACCCCCCCGCTCATCCCCGCCATCCCCCCCCCGCTCTCTTCCACTCACCCCCGCCACCACCCCCGCACCCCCCCGCCATCCCCCCCCTCACAGTTCCGCATCCACGCCCCCTCGCACACACACACACACACACCCACACTCACACACACCCACACTCACACACACCCACACATACACACACACACACACCCACACACACACACACACACACCCACACATACACACACACACACCCACACACACACACACCCACACATACAAGAACGCCTATATCCTTCGGCCTTGTTTTGGTCTACTCTGTCGCTATCCGCCATGATCATTAACCATTACAAAATGAGAGGTAACATTCTGAGCTTCAATATTTGTGGCATTGGTTGCAGTGCAGGCATCATCTCTTGGAACTTGCTAATGACATGCTTCAAGCCACTGGAAGCACCTATGCTCTTGTCGTCAGCATGGAGAACATCACAACCAGCTTCTACATGGGTAATAAGAAATCCATGCTTCTTCCAAATTGCTTCTTCCAAATTGCTTCTTCCGTCTTGGTGGAGCTGCTATACTTCTATCGAACAAGAGGAAGGATAGAAGAAGGGCAAAATATCAGCTTACTCACATCGTGCGCACTCACAAGGGTGCAGACGATAAGAGCTTTAAGTCCATATACCGGGAAGAGGATGAGAATATGGTTAAAGGTTTGTCCCTGTCTCCTGATCTTGTGAAGTTGCCGGTGACGCCATCAAGACAAACATCACCACCTTGGGTCCCCTTGGATGTATCCCAAACGTACTTGCAACAAAGAGCAAGGATGGGCATTGCGTTCAATATGACAACCAACTTGTGCAAGGCTTCAATGCTGAAGAATTGCAACTTGTGAATGAATTCAACTTGGACCCTCGGATTGCAGGCGGTAGTGGTGCATGCCCTATTTGGGGCCCTCAGAACAAATCCAGCAAGATTACGAATTTTGACTAAAGCATGGGTTTATGGGCCCTCGCAAGTGTGACAGGGGACCTCCAATTATGTGTTCTCCATTTTGGGGCAGAGGATCCTTTGCAGGTGGTCCTTGAAGATGGAAGCGTGGATGATCTTCTGGCCGTCGCAATAATGAGGACATGTTGGATGCCCATTTAGAATGTTACAACTTTGATGGGACTGAGACATGCACATCAATGGGTCTCTTCCTTGGAGACTATAGTAAATAAAGAAGTACATGGGTTTTTGATGCTACCCCACCTGTCATTCCAATCTCTCGAACTGCATAAATAAAGGGCCTCAAATTGCAAGTAAGAAGGTGAAAGGTAATTGTTAAAAGTGGATTTGCCGCAGAGCGTGGGCTTCCCAGTGGAGGGCTAACAGCACTATAGTGTAAGAGAGTGGCTAGGATTTCTTTTAGGGACAAGGATATTGTAAGCTCTATTTTCTAGAAGAATTCTCCACCGCTTGTATTGATCTGTGTTGTCTACATAGAGTGCCATGAAGCTCTGAGCATGAGTTTTTTTTAGCATTTCTTTGACCAATCTTGTAATCATCTTATTGAATCAAGAAGTGGATGGTCTTCTTGGGTCATTTGTTGTTGATGTTTTCTGGAGTATGTACGACTCTGTGCAATTATTTACCTCTGCCTGCTCACAGAAATGTTAAAGGGTATACTTCCCTAAAGAGAACCCCCCTTGAGTAGGCGACATACTGGACGTATTTATTCTCTACTCTTGATAAAAGTGGACACCCCAGTACCTCCTCTACAATTTGGCACGCCCGGTGGGACCTTTGCATTTCTGTGAGAGGTATTTTGCCCTATTGCATTTGCAAGTAGGTACATGACCCATACACGAGCAGATAAGGAGTCTCTTCGTGTTCGGAGGAGCCTTAACAAGTTAGCAATAACCACGACTAGTGAGTCTACCTCCCCTCTGCCCTCCCTAAATTTATCTATTGATTTGGGTGTGACACCATTGTCAAAAGAGAGGTATAGGAGAACCTTAGACTTCTCCTCAAATACGTCCGAAGAAACACCAGTACAAATGGAGGATCTCTCTCATTTACTCTCTAGATTAAACATCAAATTCCCTACCTTCAAGGGACAAGCTTATGAGGATGCTGATGACCATGTGAGGAGATTCATCTCTTTATGCGGTGGACGGGGTCTGCAAAATAGAGAGGATGCAATGCTGGCACTTTTTCCATCCACATTGGAGGGTCTTGCAGATAAATGGTATAGTCAATATGCAGATGGCCATTTCACTACATTGGAGGCTCTGAAGGCGGCGTTCTCACAGACATTCCGACCAAGTGATTCCTCGGAAAGAGCTCTAGATCAGCTAGAGAACTTGAAGCTAAGATCAGGTGAATCCTTTCATGAACTTTACACTAGAACAAAAGCACTTGTTGCACGTCTTCCACATGCTCCAGGTGACTTTTTGGTTAAAAAGTGGATAGAGAAGTCTCTGCCCAGGTCATCTCAGTAGAAGCTTCGTGAATCTCTTAGATTGGACGCAACCCTCAATGATTTTGTTGCAGCGGCATCACACATAGAAGAAGCAAGGCAACATTTTGAAGAGGAAACACAAAGAAATTATGCTGCAGACCTGGATCCTATTGGGCAACTAAGGAGGGAACTGGAGGCATTGAAAATGCAACAAAATCAACAAGAAGAGAAGGTCTTGCCACCACTGCGTGGCACTGATGATGAAGTAGCCCAACTTCGCCGTGAGTTAGAAGATTTGAAGACCACTCAAGATATAAGGAGACAAATTTGGTGTACAATCTGTAACAACAATGGACATTCCAATGCTAATTGCCCTATTAAGGTAAACTGTCAATTTTGTGGAAAGAATGGTCATGAAGCCAGAGATTGCTACTACCTCAAGGGTACACAGCAGAGAGGTAACCCTCAAAATTTGGATTCATATTATGCTAGTACTTCAAATACATCAAATAGAGAAGAGAATCGGCCTCCAAAACCTAGATATAATAGACCTTTGATGTGCTATCGTTGTGGTGAGTACGGCCACATGCAAAATAGGTGTTCTCTCTTAGAAGATGCACCTCCTTGTCAACACTGTCCAGAAGCCAAGGATCATTATACTAAAGATTGCCCAAGAGGTCGTCCTGCACCAATCCACATGATTGCGGTTTCTCCACAAAAAGAAGGTATGACCGCTCAGTCTTATGCCGTTTCATCCTCTGCAATGCCCATGATGACCAGAGCTAGGCAAGCAGCAGCAATCCATAGAGAGGAACAACAAGGATTTCAGGATAAAGAGGAAGAAAAGAAGTCTGGATGGAAGGACCAAGCAGAAATTGAAGGAGCTTATGAAAAGATGGCTACTTCTCTAAGGGGCCAACCAACAAGTCTGCAAGAAGACACTCATGAGGTAAACATTGAACAGATCTTGAAAGGTATTCATCACAAGGTTAGTCTATACGAACTTATAAGGATGGATTCAAAAATAAGAAGTGACTTACTGAAGATTATACACTCTGCTCACTTGGTCCAATCACCTAGTATAGATGGTTTCATGGTTGATTTTCCCCCTGCACCCTTAGCAGACTACCAAAGCTTGAGATTATCTGTTTGTATAAAGGATGAAGCTCTCACAGGTGTGATCATAGATGGAGGCTCTGGTATCAATTTGATGCTAGATTTTACAATGAAGAAACTGAAATTGAACCCCACCAAGTTGGCACCATTCACGGTTACATTAGCAGATCAACATCGGGTTGCACCACTTGGCATTATTGAAAAGGTGCTGATGGTAGTACAGGGCTGCCACTTTGTTCTAGATTTTGTTGTTATTGCACTTCCACAGGAGACTTCTTACCCTTTACTCCTGGGGAGACCTTGGTTGAGACAAGCAAAAGCTTTGCAAGATTGGGGGAAAAACAAACTATGGATTTCAATAAGCACCAATAGCCAACTGCAATTACATTTGGAAGAAGGATTCGACTCAGGAAAAACCACTGGATATACTGTGGACACTCAGGTAATGCCCTCTCTACCCCAAGAAGATGATACATTGTTAAATTGGATGATGGGAAGTGTAGAGTGTTGCACAGTGGAGATCAATGAAATTGAGGAAGAAGTTGCAGATAAGGTAATTACAGGAAAGGACAATGAAGATCACAAGGTGTTGGAGAATGAACAATTGCAGGAAAATACAAGCTTTGAAGAAGCAACCCATATAAAAGTATCGGAGGTGGAAGGTTATGAACCTAAGAGCAGAGAAGATCTTCCTTTTGCAGATATACCTCAAGGATGGATAGAAGAACAGGTTGCAGACTATAAACTAAAGTCCACTCCTGCATATAGTGGAGATGATTTCTCAAGCAAGACTAGTCCTGAAACATTGGTTCAAGAAGTAACTTTAGGGGATGAAGAGAACCCTCAAGTAGTTCACTTGGCATTGTGGTTGTGGCATTACCCTCCTTTACTACAGAAGGTAACTTCTTTGCTTTTTTCTTACAAAAGTGTCTTTGCATGGTCCTACAAAGACCTAACAGGGATACCAAAAGAGCTTGGGTTACATCGGATCCCCTTAATTAAGGGAGCCGCGCCTGCAAGAAGTAGACCGTATCGACTCAATCCGAAATATGCAGAGGTAGCGAAAGCAAAAATTACAAAACTGGAAGAAGCAGGTATAATTGTCCCAGTAGAACATTCCAGGTGGCTTTCTTCCATGGTTATTGTACCCAAGAAAAATAGTGGAAAAATAAGAGTATGTGTTGATTTCCATGCTTTGAATAAAGTGACTGTTCAAGATGGATTTCCTCAGCCCTTCACAGAGCAAGTACTTGAGGAAGTAGCTGGTCACACTTTGTATAGTTTCTTGGATGGTTTTAGTGGCTACAATCAGATAGTGATCCATCCTGATGATAGGGACAAAACAGCCTTTGTTACTCCCTGGGGCACTTATGTCTATACTCGCATGGCTTGTGGTTTGAAGAATGCACCAGCTTCATTTAATAGAATGATGTATTTGATATTGGGAAAATGGTTAACAACATTTCTATGCATTTTCATGGATGACTTTTCAGTATTTTCAGGTACAGATAAAAGAGTAGCAGTTCAAGATTTCCATGACCATTTGGAAAATCTAAAAGAAATTTTTGAGCAATGTCTCAAAACAGGTTTGAAATTGAATCCTGATAAATGTCACTTTTTGGTCACCAAGGGTACTCTTCTTGGTCACATAGTATCTGCTGAAGGTATAACTGTTGACCCTGCAAAGGTTACGGCTATTTTTTCCATGCCAATTCCACAAAGCCCAAAAGAAGTGCAAAGGTTCTTGGGCCATGCAGGATATCACAGAAGATTCATTCGAATGTATTCAGAAATTGCTAAGCCCTTATCGAGGCTTACCAGTAAAAAGGTCCCTTTCTCATGGAGTGTTGAAGCTGACAAAGCATTTTGTGAACTAAAATTGAGGCTATGTACTGCTCCACTTTTAAGTGTTCCAAATTGGTCATTGGAATTTCATGTGCATACAGATGCTAGTCTTCATGCTGTTGGTGCAGATCTAGCCCAACCATCATCGCATAAGGTTGATAGACCTATCTCCTATGCCAGCAGACTACTCAACCAAGCTGAAAGGAATTACAGTACAACGGAAAGAGAAGGTTTGGCTATCGTATTTGCACTTCAGAAGTTCCGACATTATCTCCTTGGTGTACATTTTATAGTTATATCTGATCATCAGCCCTTGAAGTATTTGATAAACAAACCTAGACTAGCTGGAAGGATTTGGAGATGGTTACTCCTATTCCAAGAATTTAATTTTGATATTCATATTAAGCCAGGAAAAGAGCACTACATGGCAGATCAAGTGTCCAGGACGGCAATGAGCGAAAAAGCAACAGGTATTAATGATGAACTGGTGGATAGCAATCTTTTCCTAGTAGCAATTCGGACGGGTTGGTATGATGAAATTCTCCATGTTCTCACTACTGGAAAGATCCCTAAGCAATTGACACCTGTAGAAAAAAGAAGATTGCTCTTGAAAACCAAAGCATACTCTCTTATAAATGGAAATTTATATAAGTACTGTCAAGATGATATATTGAGAAGGTGTGTCTATCCAGAGGAGGTAAATATTCTGCTAGAGGCTGCACACAATGAAGGACACCTAAAGGGGGAAGAATTGGCTCATAGAATCATCCACAAAGGTCTATGGTGGCCTCATATTTTCAAGGATGCAATCAAGTTTGCTAAAGAATGCCACATCTGCCAGAGGTGTGCTCCTACGCCAACCAGGTTGAATTTCCAACCATTAGTCATATCTACAGGATGGCTCCCATTTGAACGATGGGGTCTTGATTTCATAGGACCAATTAGTCCAACTGGTCAACCTGGAGGTAAAAAGTATATTTTGATGGCCACATGTTATGCCACTAAATGGATAGAGGCTAAAGCTACTGTGGACTGCACGGCTTTAACAGTAGCTAAGTTCTTGTATAAACGTATTTTCTCAAGATTTGGTTGTCCACTGGAAATCACTAGTGATAGAGGCACACATTTTATAAATCAATTGCTCCAGTTTATATTTGACAGGTATCTTCCATAAAAAATCTTGTGCCTACTATCCGAGGGCAAATGGCCAAGCAGAGAGTTCCAATAAGATTTTGATTGGATTGCTTCGCAAATTATCTTTCTATCATCAAAGCTCCTGGCCACAAGCATTGATCGGTGCAATCTGGGCTTTCAGAACCACGAAGAGGGGAACCACTGGCGAAACCCCATTCTGCTTAGTATATGGAAAAGAGGCATTGGCCCCATTTGAGTTCATTATCGGAAAGGAAATAGGAATCAAAACCATGGGGATATACCACCACCCCCACACCACTCCGCCAACCCCCCCGCTCACTTCCGCTCACCCCTGCCACCACCCCCGCACCCCCCTGCCAACCCCCCACTCACCCCCACCATCCCCCCCCGCTCTCTTCCGCTCACCCCCGCCACCACCCCCGCTCACCCCCGCCACCACCCCCGCTCACCCCCGCCACCACCCCCGCATCCCCCCGCCAACCCCCCCGCCAACCCCCCCCCCCACTCTCTTCCGCTCACCCCCGCCACCACCCCCGCATCCCCCCGCCAACCCCCCCGCTCACTTCCGCTCACCCCCGCCACCACCCCCGCACCCCCCCGCCAACCCCCGCCATCCCCCCCCGCTCTCTGCACCACCCCCCCAACCCCCCATGCTCACTTCCGCTCACCCCCGCCACCACCCCCGCACCCCCCCGCCAACCCCCCCACTCACCCCCGCCATCCCCCCCCCCCCCCCGCTCTCTTCCACTCACCCCCGCCACCACCCCCGCACCCCCCCGCCAAACCCCCCGCTCACCCCCGCCACCACCCCCGCATCCCCCTGCCAACCCCCCCGCTCCCCCCGCCATCCCCCCCCGCTCTCTTCCGCTCACCCCCGCCACCACCCCCGCACCACCCCGCCAACCCCCCCGCTCACTTCCGCTCACCCCCGCCACCACCCCCGCCAACCCCCCCGCTCACCCCCGCCATCCCCCCGCCGCTCTCTTCCGCTCACCCCTGCCAAACCCCCCGCACCCCCCCGCCACCACCCCCGCTCCCCCCGCCATCCCCCCCCCCCCCCCGCTCTCTCCCGCTCACCCCCGCCACCACCCCCGCACCACCCCACCAACCCCCCCGCTCACTTCCGCTCACCCCCGCCACCACCCCCGCACACCCCTGCCAACCCCCCCGCTCACCCCCGCCATCCCCCCCGCTCTCTTCCGCTCACCCCCGCCACCACCCCTGCTCACCCCCGCCACCACCCCCGCATCCCCCCGCCAACCCCCCCCCTCTCTTCCGCTCACCCCCGCCACCACCCCCGCACCCCCCCCGCCAACCCCCCCGCTCACTTCCGCTCACCCCCGCCACCACCCCCGCCAACCCCCCCCCCCCCCCGCTCACCCCCGCCATCCCCCCCGCTCTCTTCCGCTCACCCCCGCCACCACCCCCGCACCCCCCGCCAACCCCCCCGCTCATCCCCGCCATCCCCCCCCACTCTCTTCCGCTCACCCCCGCCACCACCCCCGCACCCCCCCCCCCCCCCGCCATCCCCCCCCCCTCACAGTTCCCCATCCCCGCCCCCTCGCACACACACACACACCCACACACACACACACCCACACATACACACACACACCCACACACACACACACCCACACATACACACACACACCCACACACACACACACACACACCCACACATACAAGAACGCCTATATCCTTCGGCCTTGTTTTGGTCTACTCCGTCGCTATCCGCCATGATCATTAACCATTACAAAATGAGAGTTATGAGGACATGTTGGATGCCCATTTAGAATGTTACAACTTTGATGGGACTGAGACATGCACATCAATGGGTCTCTTCCTTGGAGACTATAGTAAATAAAGAAGTACATGGGTTTTTGATGCTACCCCACCTGTCATTCCAATCTCTCGAACTGCATAAATAAAGGGCCTCAAATTGCAAGTAAGAAGGTGAAAGGTAATTGTTAAAAGTGGAGTTGCCGCCAATCATCCCTGAAGACTACCTATTTTTTTTGGATCCAATTCAAATCAAGGGAATATTTGATCTACCCCTTTAATTTTGGGTGATTACTCGGCGCGTGATCAATGGACGTGAAGAATCGGCAAGGCCCTCTTGGCCTATTGGGGCCTATAAAAACAATGGATTTGTGCTCAATTAGGGTACAATTTTTTTTTAGAGATACATTGGTTCAGATACTCGTAAGTCCTCTCTTGCACTTTGTGGTTTCAAGCCTACTATAGGAGCCACTCTGTAGTGTGGATACAGAGCGTGGGCTTCCCAGTGGAGGGCTAACAGCACTATAGTGTAAGAGAGTGGCTAGGATTTTTTTTAGGGACAAGGATATTGTAAGCTCTATTTTCTAGAAGAATTCTCCACCGCTTGTATTGATCTGTGTTGTCTGCATAGAGTGCCATGAAGCTCTGAGCATGAGTTTTTTTGAGCATTTCTTTGACCAATCTTGTAATCATCTTATTGAATCAAGAAGTGGATGGTCTTCTTGGGTCATTTTTTGTTGATGTTTTCTGGAGTATGTACGACTCTGTGCAATTATTTACCTCTGCCTGCTCACAGAAATGTTAAAGGGTATACTTCCCTAAAGAGAACCCCCCTTGAGTAGGCGACGTACTGGACGTATTTATTCTCTACTCTTGATAAAAGTGGACACCCCAGTACCTCCTCTACAGTCCTTTTGTCTGGCCCCTATCCATCGGAAAGCTCTCATGGGTTGACTTTGGAGGGAGCGTGCTCAGCTGAGGGATTTGGCCAAATATCTTCCGGTCCTCCGTCGCAAGCGTTTCATAGGGTCTGGGGTTACATACCTCAGGCGGGGTCTTGTTAAGGAAGTCAAGCGGTATCACTCGCTACTGATCTAAGGTTCCAATCTGCAAGGAGCCTTGTCTAAGCTTTAGGTCCACTGAGTGATCGTATAGCCAATCTTGGCCAAGGATTAGGGATTCTATCAGGTCCTCGTCATGGCACACTAGTAGCTTCGCTGTCATGGTCACATCATGTATGAGGATAGGAAGGTCCACCTCACCCATGCAAGGGGTTTCCCTGCCTCCTAGCCCTATGAGGTATGCCTCAATTTGCCGCATTTCTATTCCTGAATCCTTATAGTGGGACCATCTAATCGCACTAGTTGCAGCACCTGAGTCAATTAAAGCCATGAGCTCTTGGCAAGGGTTGTCGTGCTCTAGCCTGACTGTAATGAATGGTCTCCAATCCACTATGCAAGGATGAGTACTTGACTTTATTTGACACATGGCCATGGGGTATCTGGGAGTTGTTTCCAGCTGGTTATAATATTATCTCCCTAGTCCTTGACTTCTTAGCTTCATGCGTTTAATGCGTTCTATAGCTTCTGCCTGAGCTTCAGCATGTATTCTATTTTCTTCCTCCTTACGCTTCTTTGCCAACGTGAGTCATCTAAGCATATCCTTAGTAAGAGGTTCCTGATATAACTTGACTCTACAGCCACTAATATAATTAGGCATTATGTCTCCTTCTAAGGTGGCTAATTGTACTGCTCCACTTGTTGAGAGTCTGTCAATGATCATATGTCCATAACCTCGCGTTTGTAATTTCCGTGCATGTTGTTTCAGTGTATATACTAGGACTAAATATCCTTCTTTTAAGCCTTTATCTTTCACATGTGCATCAAAATATGCTTTCTGTCGCTTCTTTGCCGCATATATACCTGCTACTGCTTTCAGTCTGGTTTCTCCTAATCGTTCTAAGTCCATTATTCTTGCTGATAATTCATGGTCGGTCCACTGATGTTCTTGTGCAACCTTAAGGGTCGGTATCAAGAAGTCCAAGGGAAGCACAACATTCTGACCAAAAAACATATGAAAGGGAGTTGCATTGAGTACGGTCTTGTAGGTCACTCGATATGCCCAAACAGCGTGGTGTAACTGTTTGTCCCAATCTGAACGTTTGTTGTTCACGAGTTTCGTTAGTACGTTACACAGGACCTTGTTAGTGCTTTCAGCCTAACCATTGGCCTGAGAGTGATATGGTGCGGATTTCTTGTGAATCTCCATAAAATGTTGTAACAAATATTCAATGACTTGGTTTAGAAAGTGAGTTCCTCAATCGCTCACTAACTCTATAGGCAATCCATATCTTGTAAAGACATTTTCAAATAAGAAATTTGCAGTCGTGTGTGCATCATTCTTTTTTGTGGCTTTTGCCTCTACCCATTGGTAAGATAATATGTCGCAGCAATAATGTATTCAGCATGTGTACCTTTTGCAGGGGGGTTAATGGGTCCTACAAAGTCTATACCCGACTTAGAAAATGCAAGTCCTCCCATCATGGGTTTCAATGGCATTTCATCTCTGCGAGTAGGAAATTGAGTTCTTTGGCACACATCACATCTCTTAACATAGGTATGTGCATCCATGTGAAGAGTGGGCCACCATAATCCTACAAAGAGGATGGCTTTGATTATCCTCTCGGGTCCAAAATGACCTCCTGCAACACCTTGGTGTGCAGTCTCTAGTACGCTCAAATAATCGCTTTCATGAACACATTGTCTTAAATATCCATCTCGTCCTCGTTTGTATAGATTCTCGCCAATAAGTGAATAGTCTTGCGCTTCCTGCTCTAGACTTTGTTGTCGTGCTAAGGTCATTCCTTGAGGGAATGTTTTCGTCCTCAAGTATGTCACTAAAGGTTCACTCCATTCTGGTGTGAGAGACACGTGATATAATGTAGAATGTTCTACTAGTGGTCTTTCACAACAAACATGGCATTCTTTACACAACTTGTAGACATCAGCTTCCATAGAAGGCCAATATACTCCTAGTCTATGCAGAGTCTGCAATGTAGGATGTTTCGAATGATGTTGCTCTAATGCACCTATGTGTGCTAATTGCAACCAATTCGCATGTTCTGATTCATCTACACAACAAGCAAGAATCTTTTGATTATCCTATTTATATATACTTCCTGCTATGATTTGATATCTTTGAGACTTTGTAATCTCTCCTTCCTTGATCCTTATCCTAGGGTTCTCGGGTCCATATGTGAGAATAGGGACAATAGGCTTAGCCCATTCTGGTACTATCTCAAGGTTAAACAAATATGCATCTGGTAATTCATCCGCTATTCCTTGAGGAGCTTCTCCTGAGGTTAGTCTCGAGAGATGATCCGCTCTAAGATGTGTCTTTCCTTTCCTGACTAGTACTTCAAAGTTGTACTCCATAAGCAATAGAAACCAACGTATCAGTCATCCCATGGTACATGGATTATTGACTAAGTATAGTAATGCTTGATGATCTGTAAAGAATTTGAACTTATTTGCCAACAAATAATGCCTGAATTTCTTTACCGCGTAAATCATTCCTAATCCTTCTCGTTCCGTAGTGGTGTAATTTCTTTCTGTTGTGTTTAACTATCTGCTCGCGTAAGCTATGGGGAGATCTATATTACCTTCATTCGTGGGTTGTGCTAACACACATCCTATGGCATAGTTGGAAGCATCCACATGTACATGGAATGGTTTGCTCCAATCCGGGGTTGTCAATATAGGTGCTGAGCACAAACGTCGTTTAGGTTCATTGAATAAATTCTCACACTCATCTGTCCATTCAAACTTGGTCAAAAGAGAGTACAGAGGCTTGGCTATGATTGCATACATGTGTATGAATCGTCTCTAATAACTGCAATGACCCATAAATGCTTGTACCTCTTTTACATTATTTGGCCTAGGTAGATCTGCAATTACTTTCACCTTTTCTTCATCTGTCGAAATTCCATTCTTTGACACAATGTGTCCTAGAATTTTCCCTTGTCTGACCATGAAAACGCATTTTTCTGGGTTCAGACAAACCTGATATTCTCGACATTTGTCGAATACTTGTCTTAAGTTTGGGATATGAGTCTTCCTGATATTCGAATGAGCACATAGGTGATCGACATAGACTTCCAAATTCTTGCGTAAGAATTCCTTAAAAACATGACACATGAGTCGTTGGAAAGTGGCGGGTGCATTTGTCAAGCCAAATGGCATCACACAAAATGCAAATATGCCCCATTCTGTGGCAAACGCTGTCTTGTGTTGATCTTTTGGAGCAATGGCTACTTGATTATAGCCTAAGAATCCATCAAGAAAGTTGTAAACTTCCTTGCCCGCAACTATTTCCAATAAATGTTCTGTGATAGGAAGAGGATAACTGTCTCTAATCGTGGCAACATTAACTTTTTCAAGGATCATACATACACACAATTTTCCATTCTTCTTGGGCACAACCACAATGGGGGATACCCATTCAGTATGCTCGATTTCATAAATGAATCCTACTTCTATCAAACGATCTATTTCTTCTTTAATCTTCGCAGTGTAGTTATCATTGTACGTGTATGGTTTCTGTTTTGTAGGTTTCACCTCGGGAGTCATAGGGATTCTATGAGAACATATATCCGGGTCTACTCCTTTCAGGTCTTTGTAACTCCAAGCGAACACATTTCAATATTCTCGCAATAGGGCAACTAATTCTTCTTCTTCTTCCGTCGTCAAGTCATGCCCTATGTAGGTACATTTCTCTTCTTCTCCTTCTATGGCTACTATTATTTTTTTGGTTTTCTCTCGATTATCATATACTTCTCCAACGTCAGCTTTTCTGTTAGGCATGCGTACCATGATTTGTCTATCTTCTATTTCATATTTCTTGAAGTTTTCCAGAACCTCAAACAAAGATTCTTCTTCTTCTGATATGGTTTCTTTCTTCTTCCTTTTCTTGCCTTCACTTTTGACACTCACTTGTGTGGCTAATCTCACCTCATTCATAATTTCTCCGTGTCTCTGAGGGTGAGTTTCTACTTCGTAAAAATATTCTTCGTCTGATGCAAAAGGAGGGTCCATAATAATTGACTCTAAATCGAAATCACTCGCGTCCTTGAATGCATCAGTGGTAGTTTCACATTCTTCTATAATGAAATCGCACATGATTGGCTCTATTGTGAAGACTGAAATGTCATAGCCATCCTAATCGCAGTGGGGTGTCCATTGTTCTTCATTGATGGCTACGTCCATGGTTGCTAAAATTTCTACCCAACCATGAGGCTCGAATTCCTCGTCTCGAAATACTACAGGTGTGTAAGCTGGGTCTTGAAGTGTTCGTGGATGTTGTTCTGAACCTAAAGTCCTGGCTTCTAACCGTTCTTCCTCTTGCTTTGCTACTTTACACATCCATAAATGAGTGTCCTCGTGCAACCATGAGGGGTCTGATTCTAATGAGTGTACCGATTCCGTTTCTACCTGTGTCTTATGGATGGTGTTCCATTGTATTGGGGGTACGTCTCGATGTGAATAGTCTTTAAGATTGACTTTAGTAGTCACTCCTAAATGTTGCAAGCAGAGGGATGGTGTATTCCTTTCTTGTGTCTCTAGGACAATAGGGTTCCTATGTTGATCCTTTTTCTCCCTGCTATCAATCAGGTATTCTAACCTCTCCATCAGTCCTTGAAAGTGTAACTAAGGTTTTGCCATGTTATTCCAATTAAGATATCTAGAGGCTTCAAACATAGCTTGTGCTAGTTCTACCATCTTCATGCAAAGTTTGGTCCTCTCAATTTCTAAGTCTGATCGAGGGTAGTTCTTACTCATTTCAGCTATTTGAGGTCCTTCGTTTATCCTAGCCTGATATGCATGAAACATCATGTCTAGTTTTTCTGGTATGGGTTCCGCTAGAACTGATCCTGATTTTTGAGCTGGGTTCTCTTGATTCAATTCTTGAGAAGTCAATTCTAGGATTCTGGCTCTAGATTCCTTGAGACTTCCTTCCAATTCTGTTATCCTCTTCCTCCACTTTCTCTTAATCCTTTCTCTGGAATCTTTCCAAGATTTTGCCCTTTTACTGCTAGATTCTCCAACTTCACTAGTTTCGGCTACTTTCTCATGATTAAGTTGTTGGTTCTGTAAGAGCGCCTGGGCTCTTGTTAAAGCTTGGATAGGCACGTATGTAGGGTTGGATCCATCTGCATTGTTTACAATACCTATCACATTGATCGCTGTCACATTTGAAGCATTAGCAGGGTTCTTAGGACAATCTTTTATGACATGCTCTTTCCCACACTCGGCACAAAAGCCTTGTATGTTATAGTATTGTGACTGTCCCACTATAGGAGGATGTGGACAATCCTTTATGAAATGATCTCCTTGGCATCTAGAGCAAGGTCCTCTAGGGCCCTCTGGTCTTTGTTGTCTCAATTGGGGCCGTGGATTGGGGTTTGTGTACATCACATTAGCATAGTCCGGCTCCCAATTGGGTTCCAATGGTTTGACTTCGAGTCACTTTCTGTGATCAGGGGTGAAGAAGGCACTAAAGCCCTATTGAGGTTCTCTTCTACAGCAGCATATTTAACTGATATGACATTAGCTGGTGGGGGTGGCTGCTGAGCTTAAACAGGTTGAGGTCTTTGTTGAGCCTGATACGGATAGTTTTAAGGAGGCCTATAGTAATGAGGTTGAGCATTGTATTGGCCTTGATACCTACCTGGCTGCGGGTATGCTTGCAAGTAGTTCTGTCTTACTGCTTGTTTGTTGTATGGGCAGTCTTGAGCCGAATGATTCGTGTATCTTCTCTCGATCGTGCAGTACTAGCCACTAGGGTTGGCTTGCGATTGTGTTGCATTGGGACACACATTCGCCATATGATCACCACCACAGGTGTAACAACGCTTGTTTGTTGTTAACCTAAGCATTTGTTTACTAGAAACTCCTACTTTCTGAGCCACCTTTTCTGCTAGGTCCTCTATCGAGCTAGAAAGTTTTGAAGATGCTAGAGAGGAACAATCTGAGTCCTTATAGACCTTTGAGAGTTCCAACTCGTCTCCTACGTTGTCTTCAATGTCTATGTAAATTCTTACACATTGCTCTAGCGTTCTCGGTTCCTTCAAGTACACATAGGAGCATAGCTTAGAGCTCAATAGGCCATCTAAAAACAATGACACTTGCTTGCCCTGTGAGGGTAACTCTTGCATCGGACATCTTTCAACATACTGTCTAAACCTACGTCCTACCAGTCTAACCGTTTCATGAGGGGTTTGTTTGAAACTATGAATCAACGAAGACGTATCATGTCTGATTCCACTTTTAGAGAATTCCGTGATGAATGACTCCAAAAAGTGATGGATATCTCTAAATTGACTTTGTTGCAATGGTTGGAACCAAGTTAAACCTGTGTTCTTTAACGTTAGCCCAAATGCATTATATTGCATGAACATGTCTTCTACTTGTTCTGCTCGGAGCACTTGCTTGAATTCAGCAACATGGTCATAGGGATCTCCTGTCCCATCAAAGTAATTTTTCATGGATTTTACTAACTGAGTGGGTCTTAATATTCTTGCATGTTCACGTGGTCTAGGTAGAGGAAAATCATCTCTACCACCTGGTATTCTAGGGTCTCTTTGTCTGTCCACTCTATCTGTGTCTATCGTGGTTCTATCTCTCCCTATGGGATGATTGAAACTTACTTCAGGTCTCTCTTTGTTTTTCTCTCTTTGAGTACCGTGGGCTGAGGATGTTCCTGCCCCTTGTTGGCTCATGTTTACATTTTTTCGTGATGGAGGGAATACTAGCTCGCCTCTCCATGTATAGGTATTTCTTGCATGGCCTGGTACGATAAATACTCTTTCTGAACTTTCATCCATGTATACAACCTTTCCAGGTATATCCGAGTCCTTGAACTCATAAATCGTGATGGAGCCTACCTCACTAAGTTGTTCCGTTCTGTACCTCCAAAATGCTTCATCTGTCTCTTTATTTACAAATAACTCTATGCTTCTGTTGTCCTGAGGGATCCAATCTGGAACTAGTATTCGTGTCAGTACAGATTTCCCTCTAGGTGTCCTAGGTTCTTCTAATGGTTCTTTTCCTTTGGGCTCTCGCTTCTGTCTCTAACTGAATTACGCCGAACTCATTAGTATTATTTGGTTGCGTACTTAAGATGTACATCGTTCCTTCCTTGTCTATGTACGCGTCTCTCTCGAATTTCACCACCGGACGTTCCAATCCAATGGGTTGATCAGGGTTGTGCATTTGCACCACTTGTCTTCGCAAACCATCCTCATAGATGTGAGCACCTAAGCAGTTGGTTCGGAGAAATTCTAATTGAGTCCTATAGGGTCCTTCGGGTCTTTCTAAATATGCTACGTTTGACCCTCCTTCAGGTCTTTCCGTGCTAAAAGCCATTTCTGATTCACTTGTATCTGAGCTCAACTCGTAGGGATAACCATTATTCAATTGTTGTGTCCACGATCGTGCAGTGGTTCCTATGCTTGCTTCTAATGATCTAAGGCTTCGTCGGTCTGACTTACCTATATGTTTGCCCGATCTAAGGTTCATGAATTTTCTTCGCGGCACTCTCTAATCGTTAATGTTACTCGTTTTTAATTGCTTGGTTCTTTTTTAACTTCTTTAGATTCTTGTCTTGTTTAACTGTATGTGTCAGGAATCGACTTTCTGTGGTACTTTTGAGTTCTCGTTGCATCAGACTTAAGTTCTTTCCTTTAGGTTTTCATATCACACACCTTTACTTTAGTCTTGGACTTGAAAAATTAAATCTCTTGAACTTGAAGTGTTCCTATCGTCGTTAATCCACAATGCTACCGTTTAGCCTAAGCTAATAATTGACTGAGGGGGTTGAGTAATCTTCCAACCTCAAGTCAGTTGCATTGATTGCTCTGTTGCTCAAGAAGTCGCACTTCCCAAACCATGCATTCTTCACTGCCTTGCCTTGATTGCCCTTGGTTGTCCTTGCTAGACCTGTAAAAATTCAATGTTCAGGCCAATTCTCAAATGGATGATCAAGCACTTGAGTATACACACTTTTAAAGGTCCCTTCCCTTTTGCCCAAAATTTCTAATGCCCCCTGGCTTTTCTAGTCCCAACCATGGTCAACCTCAAATTATCCTCTAAAAAAAACAACGTCTTTTCTAATTATCCCCTAGCTTTTCTAATGAGCTATAAAGCTCGAAAAACGAACTTCGAATGAAAAAGATATGACCGTTCAGGCCCTTGGGGGTAAAAACTGACAAACAAGTTTTTCTCCAAATATGAGCTAAGGGGTCTCCTATGAGTCTAATCACCCAAAAATTTTCAAAAAATAGCCCCAAATTTGATCAAAATTTGAAACCCTAAAATTGGCATTTGGGTGAGCAATCGCGATGGTATGCAACAATCGCGATGGTCAGGGACCGTCGCGATGGTCCAAATGAACCGTCGCGATGCCGTGATGTGCGAACTATCATGATGGTCTAAAATGAACGGTCGCGATGGTCCAAAAATGAACAGTCGCGATGGCGTAATCGACGAACAATCACGATGGTGTCAGTCAACGGTCAATGCGAACCGTTGCGATGGTCCGAGTGAATCGGCGCGATGGTCACGGGCGCAATGGCATGAGCCAATTGCAATGGTCTGATTTTTGGGTCGTCGCGATGGCGTACCTGGTACCGTCACGATGGTCTGGCTTGACATGTGGCAGTATCATCGCGATGGCGCGAGCCAATCATGATGGCATGGGGTCGACGAGATCGTCGATATTCCGCAGATTCCTGTTCGTGTTGCTCTTTCTGTTGCACCTACTGCAGAGCAAATTCGCTGGGATGGCAGAGATGCCCAAGCACATGCTTTGATAGCCTTGTCTGTCAAACATGCCATTATTCCTCACATTCGCTCTTGCAGGACAGCTAAGGATGCTTGGGATACACTTACCACATTGTACCAAGCTAGGAATGAGGCTCGTGTTGCTTACCTCCGAAAATAGTTGAAGAGTGAGCAAATGAATGAAGGAGATTCTAGGGAGAGTTTCCTAACAAAGATCAAAGACTTGAAGGAACATTTGATTTTTGCTGATGAGGTTATACCAGATAGCTCACTTGTGCAGACCGTTCTGAATGGTCTTCCTGATTCATATCAGAGTTTTGCTTCTACTCTTCGGTTGATGATGAAAGGCAATCCAAATGCCTTATCATTTGAGGAGTTAGTCTCTGTTCTGTTGCAGGAAGATTAGTCCAGGCAAAACAGGTCCATTATGCGAGTTGCAGATCAAGTTTTCCTGGCTAGTCAGAAGGGCAAAGGAAAATGGAGCTCTTCAATTAGTAAGAAGAAATCTGCTAATTCTGCATATTCGAAGAAGGAAGATAAAGATGAGAAGAAATCAGAAAATCAGAAATTGTTTTGTAAGTACTGTAAAGGGAATGATCATATCATAAAGAACTGTCCAAAACTGGCTGCTAAAGAGGCAAAGAAGAAAGAGGCTGGAATGGTTGTTGCAGAGACCTCTACACCAAAAATAGAGTCTGCAAATCTTGTGCAGGAAGAAGAATGGGCATTTACTACTGTCTGCAGTTTTGACCCATCTTCTCATGAGCAGTGCATGTCTGTAGTAGACTCAGATGTTTGGTATTTTGACAGTGGGGCGACCAAACATATTACCTCGCAGTGCAGTTTCTTCTCTTCACTTGAGCCTGCCCCTACAGGGAATACTATTACATGCACCAACAACTCCTCTTATCCTGTTATGGGAGTTGGTAAGATCATTTTGACTACTGCTGATGGTAGTTCTTTCACTTTGTCAGATGCTTTATTTGTGCCAGGGATAAAAAAGAACCTGTTATCAGTTTCTGCATTAGCCAAGATTGGCTTGGTTGTGAAGTTTGTTGATGACAGGTGTACAGTTCATGATCTGTCAAATGGCGATGTGATTATTGCTTCTGACATCTTATGTCGTGGGCTGTATAAGCTCATAGACTATGAAAGATCTATAAATGATTTGGCATGTGCAGTAAATGATTCTCAAGCTATGTCAGATGCAAATCTTTGGCATGCACGCTTTGATCATCTGAATTTTGCTAGTTTGCTACGCTTGCAGAAATCTGAAATGGTGTCCTCGTTGCCCAAACTTGAGGCACCTGGAAAACATGTTTGTGAAGGTTGTATTTTGGGCAAAATGCAGCATTCATCCTTTCCAAAAGATGGTTTAATTCGAGCTAGTCAGAAATTGCAACTTGTACATACTGATGTCTGTGGTCCTATGCAGAAACCTTCTTTTGGAAATTATATTTACTTCGTGACTTTCATTGATGATTTTTCCAGGCATGCATGGGTATATCCACTCAAAGCAAAGTCCGAAGTGTTCATGTGCTTTAAACAATTTTTGGTTTTGGCTGAAAATCTGTCAGCATGTAAAATGGGCACCCTCCATTCTGATCGAGGGGGGGAATATATATCTTCTGATTTTAATGCATTTCTGGCTAAACGTGGGATAAAACACCAGTGTACAGTGCCGTATACACCTCAACAGAATGGAGTTGCTGAACAAAAGAACAGATCACTCATGGAGATGGCGAGGTGCATGATCAAGAGTCAGGCTTTACCATATAGTTTCTAGCTTGAGGCTGTCATGTGTGCAGCATATATACTGAACAAGTGTCCCACTAAAGCACTGCAGTCTATCACTCCATAGGAGGCTTGACATGACCGCAAGCCATCTGTTGCTCATCTACGTGTTTTTGGTTGTTTGGCATATGCACTAGTGCCTGAACAACATCACAGAAAATTGGATGATAAGGCAGTAAAATGTATTTTTGTTGGGTACAGTTCTGAAAGTAAAGGCTATCGTCTGTATCATCCACAGACTAAACGCATTCTGGTTAGCCGTGATGTTGTATTTGTGGAAGATGTTATTCAACCATTGCTTTCATGTACTAAGGAGACATCTGTTAGCTCCAAAGACATGTATGATACTTTGATGCCTCTTTTTAGAGGTGGACATTCTAGTGCTGGTCCTAATGAGGCAACTTCTTAGCCTTTGCAGGTTTCATATGATGATGCAGATCATTCCATTTCTGATGCAGATTTACATGATGCACTTATTGATGAAAGAGCTGATATTGAGCAGGCAAAAACTATGCCAAAATGGTTGGTGCAGACTTTGCGTGACAGCAAATTAGATGCACCTTTGTCATATCGTACTCGTTCAAGCTCTCATAGTGCCTCCTTTGCATCAGATTGCTATACTATGGCTGCATCTAGTCTCTGTGATGAGAATGAGCCTGTTTCTTTTGATGAAGCACAGAATTCAGAAAATTGGATGGCTGCTATGCAATCTGAATATGATGCTATAATGAAGAATGGTACATGGTCTTTATGTGACTTGCCTCCTGGCAAGAAGGCCTTTGGCACTAAGTGGGTATACAAGTTGAAGCGTAAACCTGATGGTATAGTTGACAGGTATAAGGCTAGGCTTGTTGCAAAGGGTTATGCGCAGGAAAGAGGCATTGATTTTGATGAGACCTTTGCACCTACATGCCGTATGACTACTGTTCGGAGCATTTGTGCACTTGCAGCCCATCATGGTTGGAATGTACATCAATTGGACATTAAAACAGCATTTCTGGATGGTGACTTGCATGAAGAAGTGTATGTTTTTCAGCCCCGTAGCTTTGTGCAGAAAGGGCATGAAAACCAGGTGTGTAGGTTAAAGAAGGCATTATATGGTTTAAAGCAAGCACCATGTGCTTGGTATGAGAAGATACATGCCTATCTGGTTGCACATGGTTTTGAGAACAGTCCAACTGAAAGCACCTTATATGTTAAGCGTGCTAATGATGTGCTTCTCATCATTGTTGTCTATGTTGACGACATGCTGCTCATTGGTCCTATTGAGAAGCATATTGCTGATTTCAAGGCTGATTTGCATGCCTCATTTGAGATGTCTGATTTGGTGCATTTGCATCACTACTTGGGCATTCAATTTATGCAAGTTGATGGTGGGATGGCTTTGTGTCAAACGAAATATATTGACACACTATTGCAGCGTTTTGGCCTTGAAGACTGTAAGCCTATTGCCACTCCTATGGAGACAGGTTTACGATTGAGTCTTCATGATGCTGGGGATGCATTTGATGTTGTTCTCTATCAGCAAGCTGTTGGATGCTTGATTTAATTATGCATTACTCGGCCAGATATTCAGTTTGTTGTCTCACATATGAGCAGGTTTATGCATTGCCCAGGAGTCACACATTGGAAGGCGATTAAGCGCATCTTTCGCTACTTGAGTGATACTCGACTACTTGGGTTGTTTTATCCCAAGGGGGGATCACTACCGCCAGATTTGCATGCTTTTTCTGACTCAGATTGGGCTGGTTGCTATGACACTCGTGTATCCACCGATGGTTTTTGCTTCATGCTTGGTAGCTCATGTATATCTTGGTTGAGCAAGAAGCAGCCTACTGTGGCCACTTCCAGTTGTGAAGCTGAGTATAGGGTAGCTTTCAGAGCGACTGTTGAGTGTGTGTGGCTCAGACGCCTTATGGCTGATTTGGGTGTTGGCCAGTCTTCTGCCACCACCATCTTCACTGACAGTCAGAGCGCATTAGCAGTTGGGGGAACCCTGTGTTCCATGCTCGCACTAAGCACATTGAGGTGCATTATCACTATGTCAGGGAGAGGTTCTCTGCTGGGGAGATCAGCTTGGGTTATGTGCCCACGCAGGAGAACATTGCAGACCTTTTTACGAAGGCTCTGCCTAGGGAGAAGTTTGAAGCTTTCCGCAAAGCTTTGGGCTTACTTCCTTTTGTGGAGTGATTTCCACATAGCTTGGCACTTCCTTATACATGAGTGCTAGCTCCTTGTTCACCGCATCACTCCCAAGGGGGATTTGTTGATATATTTAGGTAGTGATATGTGTGAACACACTAGGACCGCCGGGGCACTTTTTTCCCTCTTTAGGAGGTTTTTTTCCCTCGGCTTGTATATACGCCTATTGCCCTAATGGGCTACTTATCTTTGTACATTCTCTAGTAATACATTCAATATTGTGTGTTTGTGCTCCAAGCTTCTTCTTCTTCCTTGTGTTGTTCGCGTGCTTCCGTAGACGTCTATCTCCAACAAAGGAGAAGTACAAATCACCAATGATTGAGGGGGACGTAAATCATTATCCAATGTATTATTTTTCCCTAATGTTTGCATGAATTTACTATCACTTAAGCCCATCATCAACCACGATAAACAAGTGTTATTTCATAAAACTTCCATAAAGGTGATTGATCCTAAAACCAAAGACATCATTGCACAAGGAATAAAAGAAAAAGGGTTGTACAAACTCTCATGATTTCTATCTAACGAGTCATTTTCTAGCATCTAGCATCAAAGGTATGGACACACCTCAAATTTACCAAAGATTGGGCAAGTCAACAAGGTCTGACCAAGCTTGCACCCAAGGCAAGCAACACACGACTCCCATTCCCAAGGAGGCTTCCACATGAGCGAAGAACCCTTTAGCCCTAGTCCACATGGATCTCCATGGACCCATAAACACCCCTTCCCTAAGTGGATCAATCTACTTCTTTCTTCTAGTAGATGACCACTCATGATACATTTGGATATATTTTTCAAAGTCAAAGGCCGAAACCTTTCTTGAGTTTTGAGAATGGATCACTCAAGTTGAGAATGAAGTGTCCAAGTCAGTGAAGAATATTTGATCAAATGAGGTGGTGATTTATTAATCATGACTTCGACAATTTCTTAAATCAAGAAGGAATAAAGAGACAAGTCACTCAACCCCATACTCCATCCCATAATGGAGTAGCTGAGAGAACAATCTGAAGTGTGATGGAAATGGCATATACCATGCTTCACAACAAAGAATTACCCTTCAAGTTTTGGGCAGAAGTAGTACACATTGCAGCGCACATACTCAATTGAGACTTCACAACAAAACACCCTTTGAAGCCTACTATGGAAGAAAGTCCAATATCAATTACATTGGAATATGTGGAAGTGAAGCATTTATCCATGTGCCAAAAGAAGATCAAATTAAGCTTAAGTCCAAGTCTTAGCTATAGTGAATAAACAAAAGCATATAGATTGTATGATCTTCAAAACAATCAAAAGTAAGCTATAGTGAATAATCAAAAGCGTATAGATTGTATGATCTTGAGAACCACTCCATCAAAATTTCAAAAGATGTAATTTTTAATGAAGCTTCAACATACTCAACTAAAGATCCAAGTACAAGTTTTAGTCCACCCATCTACACTTTAGAGGGGGACACGATCTTTTCCAAACACAATTCAGAGGCAAGTACTTCAAACCCACTAAGAAGATCACAAAGGCTCATTGAAAAGCTACAACGAGAACAAATTCGTTATGTAAATTATGCATTGATGCATCAAATTCAGCAGATTCCAAAGCCTTCCAACTACAAAGAAGCTCAAGGAAAACCTGAGTGGGACGAACCTATGCAAGTAGAGATGAATGCAATTGAGGAGAACAACAGTTGGACACTTGTTCCTAAGCCTACACATCATCGTCATAGGAATTAAATGGCTCTATAAATTGAAGTATAGATCAAATGGCACATTGGATAAGTACAAAGCAAGACTTGTAGCTAAGGGATGTAAGCAACACTACTTTGTAAGCATGGAAGTTTTGCAAACAAAAGAAGTCATATTCCTCTCGTTGAAGAAGTATTGAGCTGATCTTCTTTCTAGATATAACATAGACCAATGTCGCTCAGTATCTACAACACTTGATCCAAACATCAAGATCACACTCGAGGATTCATCACCACTTGCGGATTTGCATACTTATCGAAAGCTTGTTGGCTCATTACTCTACCTCGCAACACTAGACCAGATACTACCTATGTAGTTTGTATGCTCAGTCAATTTGCACATCAGCCTCATCAGAAACATTGGGATGCTGCTTAGAGACTACTTCGATACCTTGCCCTCACCCGACATCATGATCCTTGGTATAGAGGGGGCATCGATCTCGCCAGATATTCAGATTCAAATTTGTGTGGTGATCATGGTTCTTGATGGTCTACTTCTGATACATATTCTTTCTTGGTTTAGGACCTATCTCTTGGGTAGGTAAAAAGCAACTTGCAGTTGCTTTGTCATCCACCTAGGTTGAGTACCGAGCATCTAGCCTTGAACCATGTGAGGCCATCTCGCTTCGCCGATTATTATCTAACATTAGTGTTTTGCAGGTTACCCTAACATGCATTTGCATGGACAGTCAATCAGCCTTAGCCATCTCCAAGAATCGAGGGTTCCATGCTCTGACAAAGATCATCGAGATATAGTACCATTTCATCACTGAGAAGATCTTATCTTAGGAGATTACTATGGAGTAGTGTACCTCTCAGGAGAACCTAGTAGGCATGTTCATGAAGGTCCATTCTGCTCTATCGCTTGATGGACCTCTACAACATTCAATTGTTCCAAAATGGAGCTCCTCCAAAATGGAACTGCAGAGGGGGTGTTGACGACTAGAAGCATGCGAAGCCTAGTCCATGCTCTTGGCAAGCTCATTTCTAATCCAGATATGATGGCTTACTAGCCCAAAATATAACAAACAGCCAGCGCATAACCTCATCATCTTCCTATTTGAAGAGGCAGCAGATCACGATGAAGGCGGACGCTCCCTTTCACCACCATGAAAATGCATACACCCCTCAACTTAAGAAAAGTATAAAACAGTATCGCCAAGTGAAGAGCAATCTAAAATTTTGCATCCACTAGGAAGTTCTGCAAACCAAGAACCTGTTTAATTCCTGACACAGATCAGGTTTTTTTTTTTTTTTAATATCTCCAATTGATTCTTGCTTTTAAAGTGGCTCATGTTTTTATTATTTTGATTAAATCGGAGAAGTACAAAAGAATTAAGGGGAGTTACATCATACAAAGGAGGCTGATAAGCCTTTCGTGCAATCTATTTGCTTTTATTAAGCTTGTTGTTTTGAATCACAAACACCCTCCGGTGTCTAAAAGGAGGAGTGGCTCTTGTAGTTTTTAATTCTCCTACCTAAGAAA
Source organism: Ceratopteris richardii (assembly GCA_020310875.1). NCBI lineage: Eukaryota > Viridiplantae > Streptophyta > Polypodiopsida > Polypodiales > Pteridaceae > Ceratopteris > Ceratopteris richardii. The sequence continues at coordinate 44,376,714 of CM035407.1, read as the reverse complement.
GCTAGGGATTTCTTTATGGACCTCTCCTTGGGGGGCCTCCCACTGCGCATGGATGTAAGATCATTACCTTCAATATGCTGAAAACAAAATACAAGGAAGATACCACACTAGGCAAAAACAACAGATATGTACTCCACTGTAGAGAAAATATGAACAACATTTAATATCCACCGCAATCCAACAGGCAGCAGGTGCATGGAGCAAAAACTCAGCCAACTAAATCCTAAACAGGTTTAATGTACAGTGTAAGCAACAAACGGTTCCCGATCTGCAGCAGCCAAAATTGAACCGGACTCCAAAACTCGCACAATCATTTTGCAGTAACCAGTTATGAACTGTGACACTAACAGTGCTGTATCCATCTGTGATTTAACTTATTCCAGTGCAACTTCATGAACTCTCTGTGAAGTCAGCGTCAATGACTTCATCATCTCCTGGGCTTTTGGTAGAGCCACTCGGACCAGGGCCATCAGTACCTCCCCGTGGAGCAGATCCAACCCCACCAGCACCTCCACTGTAAATGGACTGACCGATCTGCATAACCTCTTGGTTGAGGGCAGCTATTGCATCTTTGATGGCCTGGGTTGACCCACCTGAAACTGCATCCTTCAATTCCTGGATTTTAGCCACCACTTTCTCTTTGATAGGAGGAGCAACCTTATCTCCCAATTCATTAAGCTGCTTTTCTGTCTGATAGATTATAGAATCTGCTTGGTTCTTTGTGTCAATTGCTTCTCTTTTCTTCTTATCTTCTTTGCTGAACTTCTCAGCTTCACTGACCATACGCTCAACCTATTAAACCAGGAACATTTCATTAAACTAGTGAGAAGAGACATCCCAGGTTACAAGAAATGTCAATGGATAAAAGGGCAGCCCCCGCAATTCAAACAAGACAGCTGTTGACAGATGATAAGCAGTTATTCACATGCCCCCTTTTTGTTTCCATTAAATTCAGGTGCATCATCAGTGATGCAATCACAAAGATGAAATTCACGTTCAAATATTCAAGATCAAGACCACAGTCAACACATTTGAAGTAAGTCAAATCAGAATGCATGAATCAAATTCGATTCAAAATCACATACCTCGTCCTTGGGCAGAGTGCTTGCTCCAGTAATAGTGATATCTTGCTTCTTTCCACTTCCCTTATCAATAGCTGTTACTGAGAGAATACCATTGGCATCTATATCAAATTTCACCTCAATCTGAGGGATTCCTCTTGGTGCAGGAGGGATGCCATCCAATCTGAAACTGCCAAGGGATTTATTATCCCTGACAAACTCTCGCTCTCCTTGCAACACATTAATTTCAACACTAGTCTGATTATCTGCAGCTGTAGAAAACACCTCTGATTTCGAAGTTGGTAATGTTGTATTTCGAGGAATAATTTTGGTCATCACTCCCCCCAGAGTTTCAAGTCCAAGAGAAAGTGGTGTCACGTCTAAAAGCACAATATCACTAACCTCCCCTGCCAAAACACCAGCCTGCAAAAGAACAGTGTAAGATTTTGCATACCCATGAACCTGCATAAATTTGAACTAATTGATCACACTTGAACACAGAAGCTGATCCTGCTAACCTCTTCTACAGAAGCAAAAACAACAAGGAAGGAAAAAAGGAAATAAAATGCTCAAGGCTGAAACTGGCCATCAAATGCAACCCTAACATCAATGAACGAGCAATTACAGCCAAAGAACACTGTATGCTCCATGTGTCTATGAATGCAATCCTGACATCAATCCTAGCAGATGAACTCGTTGCCGAGGATGCTAGTATCTACAGTTATGAATTCCAAAAGTTCTAGCTTGGCATACTGAAAAATGTCATCAGAAATTGTGTCAGCATTACTCAAAAATCAGACTCAAAAAACTGAGTTCACTGGTGAGTGACCTATACAAGGTACCGAAAAACACACACAACAAGCTCTTCGAAAAAATGATAGCTCAGAGACTTCCCTCTCAAATCCCTCAAATCAATAACCTACAAACTGTCAAGCTAGATATTGCTTGTCAGCGCATACATGGGCAATGCACAGAAGAAGAATACATTGCAGATGCTAAGTTGGGATAATTAGGAGATCAAAATGTCTGAAAAGAAACAATCGGTGATCTTTTTTTCCACAGTCAAAATCATCTCATAAAGAACTTGTAGAAAGTCATAAAAAGTGATCATCATGAATATTTTAGCCACTGTTGTCTAAACTAGGATTGATAAATCGATCATTCATAATCACACAAACAAACGAAATTGAGGCATTGAATAGATGCAGTGGACATGCAATAAGAGAAAATGAACTTCATGAAAAATGAAAACCTCAATAAACATAACAATTATAAATCTACTCAACTAACCTGTACAGCTGCTCCAAGGGCAACTACCTCATCGGGATTGACAGACACATTGGGCTCCTTCCCAGTCATTCTTTTCACTAACTCTTGAACTGCTGGAATTCTTGTTGAACCCCCGACAAGTATGACCTCTTTGATCTCACTGAAGCCAAGTTTCGCATCCTTGAGTGCAGTCTCAACCGGGGTCTTGCACCTGACAAAATTAAATATAGTATGACTTGGACCAAACAATTAACAGAAGTACCGATATTTACGTCAAAAACTATAATAACCTGTCCAAAAGATCAGAACATAGCTCTTCAAACTTTGCACGAGTAAGATTGGTATCAATATGCTTGGGGCCATCTGCAGTTGCCGTAATAAACGGAAGGCTAACAAGGAACAGACCAGAACAAAACGAACACACAGTATGAAAAAGCATAATTCAACAAATTCAGAATCCAAGGCATGCAATCAAAGGCCTTAGATATATCAATCTTCTCCCTTCATTTCTATCTGCATAATAACTAATACACAGAAAACTCAGCAAAGTACCTTATGGTGGTTTGTGTTAAGGATGATAGCTCCATCTTTGCCTTCTCTGCAGTCTCAGTTAGCCGTTGTAGAGCTTGCTTGTCCTTGAGCAGATCAATACCTTCATCTCTTTTAAAACTCTCTGCCAACCAATCAACAATGCGCTGGAATGAAGAAGTTTATACATGGAACAACAGATCAGTAATCCAAAATTGTAAAATTTAATAAACTGTTATGTTGAAAATTTAATGCCAACCACCTTATCAAAATCATCACCACCAAGGTGAGTGTCTCCTGATGTAGACAAAACTTCAAAAACACCATCTCCAACCTCCAAAACTGAAAGTAAAAGCAAGAAGATAAGGGTGAAGTAAATGTATTCAAACCTAAATACAGAAATTAGAGCTCATTGTACCAGAGACATCGAAGGTTCCTCCACCCAAATCAAACACCAAGATTGTTTCATTGGATTTCTTTTCAAATCCATAAGCTAAAGAAGCAGCTGTGGGCTCATTAATAATGCGAAGCACTTCCAGGGAGGCAATTCGACCAGCATCCTTTGTGGCAGTCCTCTGTGAATCATTAAAATATGCAGGAACAGTAATGACAGCTTTGCTAACCTTGTCATTGAGAAACTTGGATGCATCATCTACAAGCTTCCTCAAGACCTGCAAATAAGAACTCTTTTAATCATATTGATCACAAACAACCTGGTACATTAAATTATCTTTCCCTCCTAGCATGCAAGTTCCTAAATAACCTGTTTATTTACTCATCTTAATCTGTCAATTTATCTGTGTAGGTGTGATCATATTTATCTGTCAATTCATTCAGCATACACGTTCACTCATTGATCATAAAACCTAGAATAGGATACAAAAGAGACTGCTTACCCGATATTTCCTGCACCCATGCAACACGATCCAATGAAGAACCATGCAAATAGATATAAAACTAAGCGTTTGAATAACTTCACAGGCCAAGGACAAAATTTTTCTTCCCAAATTGAGTTGAGGTGTAGTTTCCCATGTAAACCAAAGCCACTAGACAATCTCTCCATGTGCCATTCTATAGAGCCTCCAAGACGACATCATATTCCATCATTTACATCTTTCACTGAGAAATTAAGTAAGATGCACCCTAAACTTCACAAATCAAGAATATACTTCCAAACGAACTCCCCCACACAGATTTTCACGTGACACTTTCAATATGATATCACATTCTGAAATCAAGACATGTCGCAAATATAGAATGAAGGATGGAGACATTAAATAATCTCACACTGCTATCCATAAGCTTGTATACTTTGTCAACTCGATATCTCAAATGTAAAAAACAGCACAAATAATAGACCATAAAATTATGTTAAAGCCATCTCATCTTCTTTCCTAGAGGTGGATTCTAGCACAGGCTACAAGATAATATTGGTCCGACAGAGCAAAAGAAATTGTTCTAAAATTCAGAAAAATAATAAGCCACTCAAAAGTAAGGCATCCACCTTGATCTTTCTAGATTGTACGACTGTGTTAACTATCTGCCATGTGTCCGAGCCCACGTAGCCCAGTGGCTGACGCCTTGAAGCTGTGAGAGGAAGTACTGAGTTCAAGTCTTGGCTGGACATGTCCATGAGTCTCTCATGATGGGTTCCTCTACCTTACGAGGTTGGGTGTGTGAGGTTGTATTTCCAATTCATTGTACTATCACAACAACAACAACCAAAAAAAAAAGAGAAAAGAAAAGAAAAAAACTGGCCACGAAGCATTGATGCTCAAACAACTCAAAGACCTCCGCAAGCACCAAAACCAAGTGTGCAGTGTCAACAAAAAAAAAAAGAGAAAAGAAAAGAAAAAAACTGGCCACGAAGCATTGATGCTCAAACAACTCAAAGACCTCCGCAAGCACCAAAACCAAGTGTGCAGTGTTGCTACAATAATGCATAAAGAGGAGGGTGATCGGATTATCTCATGCAGAAAGCACAGACCTGCGCAGATATCTCCTCAGCTGCGAACTGCTTTCCGATAGCAGGACAATCGAGTTTCACATTGCCGTTGGAGTCCCTGATTACTTTGTAAGAAACCTGCTTCGCTTCTTCAGCAACCTCGCTCATTTTTCGTCCGATAAAGCGTTTGACTGAAAAGAAAGTGTTCTCCGGGTTCACCACAGCCTGACGCTTAGCAATTTGGCCGACGAGCAGGTCCCCATGCTTGGTATATGCAACGACGGAGGGAGTGGTCCTTTGCCCCTCTGCATTAGTAACAATGGTTGGATTTCCTCCTTCCATTGTCGCAACTGCAGAATTCGTAGTCCCCAAATCAATGCCCACCACTTTCTCGCTGACCACACGAACAGGCCCCCAAGACGAGTGACGAGATGATGAAGGCCTTCCATCATTGCTGTGAAGAGACTTGCTCTGGTGCCAGAGCCTATTTGCCTGAAGACGCGCTCCGAAGGAAGCGTTCCTAGACATAGAAGAACGGGCAGCCCAGCAACTGGAAGCGGTAGAGACGGATGCAGTAGAAGAGGCCCCTGCAACAGGTTGCGCATTCAGGGTCTGAGGTACACCAGCCATGGCTACTACAGGTATCTTCTAGAAGTAACTACGTTTCTTCTTCCCAAATAGAGATAGACGAAATCCGGAGCCGTGAGTCGGTAGACCGGGTGCAATACAAATTGAAACGGAGCTTGAGTGGTTTCTGGTTCACGAGGGCTTCAGCTGCTCATTTATGCCTTTCGGCCTGGGTTGATTATCATCCAGAAACCATATCTTTACCATTGGAGGCTTCTGGACTTGCATGAAGCTCTGCGCGAGCACAAACACCTGAGTCACTCTTACGAGGAATGGAGGCCTGCCGAGTGGCGACCGTACGTCCGGCCAAATAAGCGATTTTTTGCCAGCTCGGATTTATGATATATGTGCCTTCAATATTTTGTGTGATGGCATTCGGTAACCAATTTCGCAAAAATATATACATGTGCCTTTTTTATTTTTCGTGCCACACCAATTTCAACCTCTCGAACACAATCGCGGGCGATGTGACACTGGTTAAAAAAATAAAAATAATAAAAACACGACTTTTTTTTTTTTGAGAGAGAGTACAATGAATTGAAAAGACATTCACACACTCAATGTCATAAGGAAGAGGCATTCATCTATGAGGAAATCATAGAAATATCGTCCCGGTTCGCTGGCCTGGTGGTTGGGCCTCTCGCCTCTTGAGGCAGGGGTGAGGGTTCAACCCCTGGCAGCAACATGTAGGGACATATAAATTCCAGGAACTGATGTATGTGGTTGTTGCCCACCGTTTGACAATCCCCGCGGTAGTTGTGACCGCCGTTTAACCCAGTTGTAAACCCCTGTTCTTGTGGGATAAGGGGGGTCCCATGGGTACTATGCCCTTCCTTGTACAGTTGTAATTTCAAAGTTAAAGTCCGGGGGAGTAGGCCTCGGCCGAACCTCCATTGAAAAAAAAAAAAAAATCATAGAAATATGTCCAACCAAGACTTTCTCTGAAGACTTTCTCCTAAGAATTCAAGGTGTCAAACCATTAACCTACGCAGTCTTAAACAAAACATCATGTGTTATACATCCAATAGACGTTGAAAACCCTAGCATGTCACATGTCAATAATTAATGCAAAGAATAAGTCAATTTTATATACATGACATGTATGCGACAAAAAAGAAGGACATTGAAAACATTGTATGCCCAGTAACGTTCTTTGCACTGATGGCAAACTAATTAAAATACAAAAAAATATCGCATAAGCGACTTGAAAGACAACACAAAAAACATCCACTTTTCACACGGCATCGTTCTGTCATCAGAGTGCAAAAAAACATCGCGCACGAATAATCACAAAAGAGAGAATAGAGAAAGAGAAAATGAGGGAACAAGAGAGAGAGAAAAAGAGAATGGGGAGAGAGAAATCAAGACAACTGGCTGAGAGACAGAGAGAAAGAGAAAGAGAGAGAGAAAGAGAGAAATATGCACATGTATCATACGCATTCATACATACAATGTTGATTTTTTACAGTCATATTGCCCGTATCGACCATTTTGCACCGTAAAATAAGGTTGTAAAATTTTTTTAACCTTCAAAAAATACATTAAAAATGTCAAATACAAATAGAATGTGCAGATAACCTTTCAAATTGAAGAGTATGGTAGACCGTCAAAATACAATAGTGCATACATATATGTTCACATGCAAATACATACAAACACATCTCACTCATATATATATATATATATATATATATATATATATATATATATATATATATATATATATATATATGTGTGTGTGTGTGTGCGCACACACATGTGTATGTATGTATGTATAGCAATGTATAGATATATATATATATATATATATATATATATATATATATATATATATATATATATATATATATGTGTATGTATAGATAGATATATATATGTATTTATATATACACATATATAAATACATATATATGTGTATATACACATATATAGGTATATACATATATATATATATATATATACCTATTTACATAAGCACTCACACATACTTGTATACATACACAAACACACACACACACACACACACATATATATATATATATATATATATATATATATATATATATATATATATATATATATATATACACACACTATTGGAGATATTCTCTCCCCGTTCCTTCAAAGAAGATAACATAACTTCAAGCCAAGATTTTCTAACTCTTTCATGTTTATTTTTTGTCGAATATGATGTACATGCATAGGGATTTTGTTGAAGTGTGCCTGCAAAAAAAAAAGATTAGATATGAAATTTAATTAACATGTGTGTCAACATATGTTTATGTGCTTATGTGTATATCGTAATATATGTGTCTGTGCATTTAAAGGTGAGTATGCATTTGCATTGTTTATGTGTGCTCATTTTGGCATGTGAATCTAAGTGTGAAACCAATAATTAAAAAGGAAAACTAGTTAGTTGCAATTGTATGCTAGCTACCTTAAAACTCTAGTAAGTAGTCTATTCTTTCCCTACGTAATACTTAAGTATCCAATACTTACTTAAGAGTTACATTAAGTATACTTGATGTTTTGCTTAGTAAAAGTAGGCATGCCGAAAGTCAACCATCTATACTGACTCTCTTGGTGCAAATGTTCAAGCTTACACATTTGGCTTAGCATGGAAGACATTGTGTGGAACTAGCACTTGATGATTCATGTGAGCTATAGCTTGTAACTACTTGATCATTTACCATTGTAAAACATTAATTCTTGGGAGAATCTTGTAAAAGCTTATAACTCGTGGAGTTAGGAAGAATATTAGCTACAACTTCAAGTTGAGGGAATATCTCCTAAATCAGTGGAGTCATTTTTTGATGGAGCCAAAGTTTTAATTCAAAATTCAAACTTAGAAGTAACACATATAAAAGACTTAGTAAAATCTCACATTGAGTGTCTCATTCAGAGCTCATTCTTTGATCACTTGTAGAACTTGATTAGCTCACACAATAGCTCACTCAATTCATCAGTATTGAGCATCATTACAATGCCAATGACTCTGTACAATTATGTTCTATAATACATATAGCTCATTGAACATCTCTGTCTACTTCTCTGCTATGACTACTCAGAACAATCAGCTTTTTCTAGTCATATCTCAGTCATACTCAACCATTTTACATAAAATTTGGCATGTGAACCAGCTTGAAGTCTACTTTGTGCTATAAAAATTTCAAGGCATTTGGTTTAGATATCAAGGAGAAATTGCCTTCGAAGTGCTCACTCGTCATCTACTAGTTGTTACCTAAAATATCGGGGGTAAGATCTAATTTGCTAAAGTTATTTCTCATAGCATAGTTGATAATTTTAAATAATTACACTTGCAACAAGTAGCTATCTAAGCTAATTGAAACCCCCCAAAAGGAATTTTGCCGATTGTTACTGTGCTGTGAGCTCTGAGTTAAAAAATCAGTAGGTGTATGGACTAAAATAGCAAGTTTTTCAATACTATTTATTCTTGAACTAGTCTGTTTTGGATTAATTGTTTCAACTATCAATTCCAAAGTACATATGTACTTTCTTGGTGTCATTTGCAGTACCAACTCACTTCCTTGAGGTATTCATCCATCTCTTCCAATAGTGGTATCAGAGCAAGTTGAGGTAAAATGGGAGATGGTTTCCCTTCTTTCATTGAAAAATTGGACAAGAATAATTATCCAGCATGGTCTTTGAGGATGAAGACCTATCTACAAGGAAGAAGTCTCTATGGATACATATCAGGAGATGAGGAGATGCCCACATTTAGAAGCAAAGATCAACCTACAAGAGAGGAGCAAGAAAGACTCAACTCATGGTGTGCAAAAGATGCTTTAGCCAGGCCATATCTACTTAACTCTATCTCTGACTTCCTTCTTCCTCATATAAGGAATTGCAAAACTTCCTGAGAGACTTGGGATACTCTATCTTCATACTTTTCTTCCAATACAAGAGCTAGGAAAAATCAATTGTGAATGGAGTTTGCTACTCAAAAGAAGCAACCTAAGAAGAATGTTTCAGAATATATGACCAAGGTGAAGGATGTCGCTGATCAGTTAGCAAGCATAGGAGAGGATATTGAAGAGGAGCAAATAGTGAGACAAATAATCAATGGTATCAAGACAGATGATAAGTGGGATCAATCCTTCACAACTGCAATGGATCAAGGAGATCACAAAGAGAGAGTAAGAAGCCAATCAGATATGGGTATGATACTTCATTAGTCACTAAACATTCTATTTATCTTGCTAAGGATTCATCACTTGAAGAACCTTCTTCAGAAGCAAGCACCAAAGCAGAATGGAAGGAGTTTATGGATCAAGAAATAGAAGCAGCAACTGCAAAATTTGTAGTCCCCAAATCAATGCCCACCACTTTCTCGCTGACCACACGAACAGGCCCCCAAGATGAGTGATGAGATGATGAAGGCCTTCCACCATTGCTGCGAAGAGACTTGCTCTGGTGCAAGAGCCTATTTGCCTGAAGACGCGCTCCGAAGAAAGCGTTCCTAGAGATAGAAGAATGGGCAACCCAGAAACTGGAAGCAGTAGAGACGGATGCAGTAGAAGAGGCCCCTGCAACAAGTTGCGCATTCAGGGTCTGAGGTACACCAGCCATGGCTACTACAGGTATCTTCTAGAAGTTACTACGTTTCTTCTTCAGATAATACAAAGCTTTTCTTCTACTATGATATTTCGAATATCATTGAAGAAGCTAGGCTTTAATGATTAGGCTTTCATCATTCAATGTATGTGCTCTTAATTTCAACCATCGAAAATTTTTTTTTTTAAATGGAAGTTCGGCCGAAGTCTACACCCTCGAACTTTAACTTTGAAATTGCAATTGTACAAAGAAGGGCATAGTATCCATGGGACCCTCCTTATCCCACAAGAAGAGGGTTTACATAGCTAAGTTAAACTATGGTCACAACTACCGAGGGGTCCACAAGAAGAGGGTTTACATAGCTAAGCTAAACTGCGGTCACAATTGTTGGGGGGTAAAGCAGGCAGTGGCACATCAGCCATATGATACATCATTCCAAATGTCATACATGTCACTCACTACTGGGGGGTAAAGCAGGCAGTGGCACATCAGCCACATGATACATCATTCCAAATGTCATACATGTCACTCACATGCTGCCCGTGGGGGATTGAACCCTCGCCCCCACCTCAAGATACATGTGGCCCACCCACCCGGACAGTGGCTTGGGACAATCAATCATCGGATTTATATAGCTATCGAACCTCACCGGATTTATAATATATGTGCCTTCAATATTTTGTGTGATGGCATTCAGTAACCAGTTTCCCAAAATATACACATGTGCCTTTTTTATTTTTCACGTTCCATGAAGAGGTGGGGTAAATCCTCCACTCTCCCACAATGTATATAGTCTCCTGCATTAAGTTTAAACTTTTGTATCCTCTTCCCATCCACAAACCATTATGGATGATGAGCCATTGCAAGATGGACTATTTGTTACACTTGGGGAACGCCCATAGACACTTGAATCTATATCTCCACTGGGAAGAAGACCAATTAACATTCCAACTCTTATTGAGCTTGTCTGTGAACTCCTCCACATTGCCTTTGTTCTTCTTGAAGTTTAGGAGAATGACTTCAGTAACTTCTTCTGGCTTTATTTATTTGGCGAAACAATTGTTTAGCTTTTGACCCAACAACTCTTTCTTCTTCTTCAGCACCTGTTTACAACCAGTAGAAAGATTAGGAAAATCATCAATAAACCTATCAGTGAGCAGGTTGCCTTGCATCAGGAAGTTGGTCCAAGACAGAAAACCCATCCTTGAAACATTTATGCTCTTTTATGGCTAGGGGTCCTTCATTCGAGTGAGAGAGCAAGTGGTGGAAGCAGATTCATGGTATGAGCAGTTATTAATTTTCTTGACGGAGGGTGCATTACCACAGTATTTTGCACCTGATCAGAGAAGGAAGTTTGCTCTTAAAAGTAGGCCGTATTTGGTGATAGCAGGAGCATTATACAAGAAGGGAGTGGATCAGGTTATTAAGAGGTGAGTACCAGACTATGAACAATTAGCTGTTTTACAGGAAGCACATTCCGGTTCCGTAGGAGGTCATTTGTCATGCGATATTACAGGAAAGAAAGTATTACAAGCTGGGTTGTGGTGGCCGATGGTGTTAAAAGATGCACATGAGTATGCCAAAGGATGTGTGATTTGCCAGAGGTTAGGCCAACCTAATAACTCTAACTGGATGACTGATCATCCGGTATTACCACTGGATCCTTTCCAAAAATGGGGCATGGATTTTGTGGGGCCTATTAAACCTACCACTCAGCGAGGTAATAGATATATATTGGTGGCAACCGATTATTGTACGAAATGGGTGGAAGCAGTGGCATTGAAAGATAATAAGGCAGCAAGTGTGGCCAAATTTCTTTATCGTAATATTATGACTAGGTTTGGGTGTCCGATTGAGTTGGTGAGTGACAGAGGTACTCATTTTCTGAATGAAGCGATTTCAGAATTAACAAGGATTCATTTAATCTTGCATAAAAAGACTACAGCCTATCATCCTCAAGCGAATGGGCAGGCAGAAAGCACGAATAAAACTTTAATGCGTATTCTTAAAAAGTTAGTGCATGAAAATAAAAAAAATTGGGATTTATTTTTTGATTCAGCTTTGTGGTCATTCAGAACACCATTTAAAGTGACAACAGGTATGACACCTTTCCGGTTGGTATATGGATTGGAGGCAGTAGTACCTATGGAGTTTGTAGTTCCTAGTTTGCGGATTACGACAGAGAAGATGTCACCTGAGTTATCAGTTAAACACAGGAGTAAATACCTTTTACAGATTGAGGAGGACCACTTGATAAGTGCATACATTACGGAAGTGATTCAAAGGCGGCGACAAGCTTGGGTAAATTAGAATGTGAAGTTTAAGTTATTTAAAGAAGGTGATTGGGTGATGGTGTATAATTCTAAGTTAGGACCCCATCCAGGAAAGCTTACATTGAGATACAGGGGCCCATATCAGATTGTGCAAGATTTGGGTCAAGGCACTTTTCGAGTGGCAGATGTGTTTGGCACATGGATGGACAAGCCAATAAATGGATTTAGGCTGAAATTATTTCAAGGGAAGCCACCACCTTTGGGCTGGTTATTTGCTAATGTGGTGCAAGTCGTTCATAAGTCAGCACAACACTTCAGCAATGTTTGTGATCATCGTAGTAAAAGAGTTTATTTCTCTACATTTTTATCTGTGGTACAGTGTTTTTTGACCTCGTGTTGGTCTAAAACTACGTTAAGTAAATTTTTACGATTACAATGGAGACTTGGATTAGAGTTGCAGTTCACTAGTGAGCTACGGGTTAGCTCAGGGCCAATGATGGATAATGAAGCGTTGCTGAATCAGGGTGTACAAACTAAGGAATATTCTGGGTTTGCAAGTAATGATATGTTGGAAATCAGTATACTTTGTATTCCGAGTCAGCAGATCCAGAAGAAGCAGCGGCATCGAGGGGAATATGAAAAGGAAGCTAGTATTCGACTAATGATTATCTTGCAAAGTACAATTTTTCGGAATTGTATGGATGGCAGTTTTTGCATTATAAAATGTAGTATTGAGGAATTTAAATATCAATTTCGTATTCTTGAAGCACGAATGAGTGTTTTGTTTCATGACTTTTCTGGCACGCGTAGAAGATTTGTTAAGTGGGTTATTGGCATGAGGGGTAATCGATTGTGGATGATTTTTATGATAATCCATACTACAATATTATTGAGTCGTATGAAGTGTTACGTGCGTAAGTACGTTCATCATTGTAATAAGTGGCAGTTCAAGCATTCGCACTTGTGGAAATAATATTTTCAGTTCTACTTAAAGGCTTCCAGGATAATATTTTTTCCAGCGTTTTCTATATTAGCGCCTGAATCAGGAGTCATGAGAGGGTGTATGAGAAAGAGAGAAGTTGTAGTGTGAAAGGGAGAAACCACAACGGAGGAGAGTGATAGCTCGATACAGGAGGATGAAGATGAAATATCAATGCCATCTGCAATGTTTAAGGTTGTGCAGACGCTTATGGGGTCATTCACAGACTTTAAAGTGGAAGTGGATACACAGTCTGCTCTGAATGAGAATTGGCTCAGAAGGATTGGATTATTACAATTCGCTATGTTGCCATGGGAGCGTTGGAGATGCAATTATGATGCAAAGAGTCAGCTGGAAATCATGCGGAAAACGAAGGGTCAGTTATCACTTCAGGTAAAATTTTCACCGGAATTAGTTGCAGAATTATTTCAATTGCCTATATACGATGATGTTGTCATTCCAAAATGTTCGGAGGAGGCTTTGAAGAAAGACTTTGGCCCTAGAGAAGGAAGACGACAGTACTACATGATGAGGAACGTAAGTTATGTTCGAAGGGAGCAAATAAAATGGTATTTGGAAAGATTATGTTTTATTATTAAATATGATTCTATGTCTAGGGAGAATTTTGCACCTTTGGCCTATGCAGAGGCAGGTGAAAAAGTAAGTTGGGCTCATTGGGTGTATGATCACCTACATAGTGAGATCTTTGTTGGTGATAGGCGTAAAACGCAAACAAATAGTCGATTATCACCATATTTAGCCGCATTATTCGAGTTCGTGTAGCTAGTCGAAGATCAGAGGATAGTGTGGCCAAAGGAGATCAATTTTTGTGGTCATCAAGTGATGAGACGAGAAGCAGGGATACAGGAAGATATTTGGTTGCAGGTGCCAGATAGTGTTGAGCATCCGAAAGCATTCGGAACTGTTTTTAAGTTGTCTAGGAAAAGAAGAGTGGAGGAGCAATCACAATCAGTAGGCGAAAAAATGTTGAAGGATGTTAATACTTCATATTATGATGTGACAGGAATGAAGAAGAGGTTGCAGGACGTTTCGGATTTCTTAGTTTTTCAAGAAGAAAGATTGTTCCGGCATGAACAGAAAAAAGTATTTATTAATGTGAATGATTATCAGTCTTTGCAGGAGAAGACTAAAAAACTTCAGGATGCATTGGATAAGAAGGTATGTATGTTGGAAGAATTGTAGAATGAAAAGATGCAATCTGTGATAGAATTGTCTAGTACAAAGAAGTCTATGCATGAATTTGAAGAATGGCAGAAGTATGTGCAAGCGCAGATTCAAAAAGAAATGATGGATTTTTCAATGTTAAATGCTACTTTGCAGAAGGAACAAGTAGTTCTTCAATCAAGAATACAAATCTTGCAGGAATTAGAAAAGCAGATATTAAAAGAGGAGGATGTGGAATTAGATGCTACGTTAATGAAGAAGTTGGATATAGGATTATTGAAGCAGCAACTCCATAAGTATGTTCAGGCAATTTGGAATGTTTTCCAAAATCGGTGGCTCGGTATGTTTAAGCTTCAGTATGAACAGGTGCAAACATGCTTTGTTTCAAGGCATGAAAAAGATTTAGTATGTATAATTTCAAAGCAAGAGAAGTAGATTGAAGAGCAGACACAGATAATTGCAGAATTGCGGGAACAGTTGTTGCAAAGGAAACTAGAGGAAAAGGTGGACATATTTGATGCAGATTTTCAAGAAAAGAAGCATAGTGTAGAGGAAGATGTTGATAATTTGCAGAATTGGAAGATTAAAGCGGAAGAAGAGCAGATTTCCAAACAATCGCGGGATCTGATTATATGATCAAGGGATTGTTAAATTCGAGTCTAATTTTTGACAAAAATTACCCACCGAGCTATGCCAGGTGTTGAAGGCAGGGAAATCTAGAAAAATAAAATAAAAAGAAAAAGAAAAAGACGGCTACGATGAGATTAAAAAGGACACGTTGCAAAAGTAGGGGAGAGGTCACAAGAAAGGAAGTTCGCAACAACCGTAAGGGGGAGAGGTCACAAGAAAGGAAGCTCGCAACAACTGTAAGGGGGAGAGGTCACAAGAAAAAAGGGGTTCGCGACAACCGCAAGGAGGAGTAGAAGTTCCGAAGAGAAGAGAAGACGTGATGAGAGGAAGCAGCACAACAACCTTGGAGATGAAGAAACTCTCCTAAACAGGGATCTGGGAGTACAGGAGAAGACTGGTTCTGCAGAAAACATTAAGTCATCTGTCATTGATGTTATCTTGTGATACATAATCAAATACAAATTAAGAAGTTCTAGTATTTGCAAATCTGTAATCACAGCGTTAAATCTATTAAAGTATTGAGCAGCAAATGTTCGCAATGATACGAGTTCTTGTTTGAGTCCTTCAATTTTGTTAAGTCCATAGGGGAACTCAATTTGTCTGCACAGAAGCGCAATGAAATTCGGGTGTCTGTGAATGTGTAAGAAGTTGTACATTCCAAAAGGTGAAACTCTGAAATGCGACTGTGTAATACTGAATTGGTATAAGTTACCGGAAAGAAGCGTTTCGGTGAAATTTCGGTGGATTTCCAGATGCAATTTCGGTGGAATCTCTGTGTGTGAAGATTAGTGCCAATGGAACAATAAATAACTCTGATTTGTTCTTTAATTCGATGTTGTGTTGAACCTTGGAACCCTCAACAATATGAGTGTCGCCGAACACGAGGCAAGTTACAGTTTCTAAAACTGACTAGATTTTTTTGTGGGCCCCACCTTGTGGGCTCGAAATGGAGGTCGAGATGGCTCCGAAAGACCTGAATCAATGTGAAGGTGGGGTCTTCTACGTTTTGAGGTCTTCTACCTTCACGTCGATGTAAAAAGTGCCCCGACGGTCCTAGTGTGTTCACACACATCACTACCTAAATATATCAACAAATCCCCCTTAGGAGTGATGCGGTGAACAAGGAGTTGGCACTCATGTATAAGGAAGTGCCAAGCTATGTGGAAATCACTCCACAAAAGGAAGTAAGCCCAAAGCTTTGCGGAAAGCTTCAAACTTCTCCCTAGGCAGAGGCTTCGTGAGGTTTGCAATGTTCTCCTACGTGGGCACATATGCCAAGATAATCTCTCGAGCAGAGAACCTCTTCCTGAGATAGTGATAATGCACCTCAATGTGCTTAGTGCGAGCATGGAACACAGGGTTCCTCGCAACTACCAATGCACTCTGACTATCAGTGAAGATGGTGGTGGCAAAAGTCTGACTAACACCCAAATCAACCATAAGGCGTCTGAGCCACACACACTCAACAGTCGCTGTGAAAGCTGCCCTATACTCAGCCTCACAACTGGAAGTGGCCATAGTAGGCTTCTTCTTGCTCAACCAAGATATACATGAGCTACCAAGCATGAAGCAAAAGCTACTAGTGGACACACAAGTGTCATAACAACCAGCCCAATCAAAGTCTGAAAAAGCATGCAAATCTGGAGGTAGTGATCCCCCCTTGGGATAAAACAACCCAAGTAGTCGAGTACCACTCAAATAGCAAAAGATGCGCTTAACTTCCTGCCAATGCTTGACTCTTAGGCAATGCATAAACCTGCTCATCTATGAGACAACAAACTGAATATCTAGTCGAGTAATGCATAAGTAAATCAAGCATCCAACAACCTACTGATAGAGAACAACATCAAATGCATCTCCAACATCATGAAGACTCAATCGTAAACCTATCTCCATAGGAGTGGCAATAGGCTTACAGTCTTCAAGGCCAAAATGCTGCAATAATGTGTCAATATATTTCGTTTGACACAAAGCCATTCCACCATCAACTTGCATAAATTGAATGCCCAAATAGTGATGCAAATGCCCCAAATCAGACATCGCAAATGAGGCATGCAAATCAGCCTTAAAATCAGCAATATGCTTCTCAATAGGACGAGTGAGCAGCATGCCATCAACATAGACAACATAGAAGCACATCATTAGCACGCTTAACATATAATGTGCTTTCAGTTGGAATGTTCTCAAAACCATGTGCAATCAGATAGGCATGTATCTTCTCATACCAAGCACGTGGTGCTTGCTTTAAACCATATAATACCTTCTTTAACCTGCACACTTGGTTTTCATGCCCTTTTTGCACAAAGCCACGGGGATGAAAAACATACACTTCTTCATGCAAGTCACCATTCTGAAATGTTTTTTTAATGTCCAACTGATGTACATTCCAACCATGATGAGTAGGTGCAAAGGTCTCATCAAAATCAATGCCTCTTTCATGTGCATAACCCTTTGCAACAAGCCTAGCCTTATACCTATCAACTGTACCATCCGGTTTACGCTTCAACTTGTATAGCCACTTAGTGCCAATGGCCTTCTTGCCAGGAGGCAAGTCACATAAAGACCAAGTATCATTCTTCATTATAGCATCATATTCAGATTGCATAGCAGCCATAACATAGCACTCTGATGCAAAAGAGGCACTATGAGAGCCTGAACGAGTACAATATGATAGAGCTGCATCTAATTTGCTGTCACGCAAGGTTTGCACCAGCCATTTTGGCATAGTTCTTGCCTGCTCAATATCAACACTCTCATCAATAAGTGCATCATGTACATCTATATCAAAAATGGAATTATTTGCATCATCACATAAAACCTGCAAAGGCTGAGAAGTTGCCTCATTAAGACCAGCACTAGACTGTCCACCTTTAAAAAGAGGTAGCAAAGTATCATACATGTCTTTGGAGCTAACAGATGTCTCCTTAGTACATGAAAGCAATGGCTGAATAGCATCTTCCACAAAAACAACATCACGGCTAACTAGAATTCGTTTAGTGTGTGGATGATACAGACGATAGCCTTTACTTTCAGAACTGTACCCAACAAAAATACATTTTATTGTTTTGTCATCCAATTTTCTGCGATGTTGTTCAGGCACTAATGCATATGCCAAACAACCAAAAACACGTAGATGATCAATAGATGGCTTGCGGTCATGCCAAGCCTCATATGGAGTGATAGACTACAATGCTTTAGTGGGACACCTATTCAATACATATGCTGCACACATGACAACCTCAAGCCAGAAACTATGTGGTAAAGCCTGACTCTTGACCATACACCTCGCCATCTCCATGAGTGACCTATTTTTTCGTTAAACACCTCCATTCTGTTGAGGTGTATACGGCACTGTACACTAGTGTTTTATCGAATGTTCAGCCAAAAATGTATTAAAATCAGAAGACATATATTCCCCCCCTCGATCAGAACGGAGGGTGCCCATTTTACATGCTGATAGATTTTCAGCCAAAACCAAAAACTGTTTGAAGCACATGAACACTTCGGACTCCTTCAATGGATATACCCATGCATTCCTAGAAAAATCATCGATGAAAGTAACGAAGTAAAGATAATTCCCAAAAGAAGATGTCTACATAGGACCACAGACATCACTATGTACAAGCTGCAATTTTTTAGTAGCCCAAATTGAACCATCTTTTGGAAAGGACGAACGCTGCATTTTGCCCAAAATACAGCCTTCACAAACATGTTTTCTAGGTACCTCAAGTTTGGCCAAAGAGGATACCATTTCAGATTTGTGCAGGCATAGCAAACTAGCAAAATTCAGATGACCAAAGTGTGCATGCCAAAGCTTTGCATCTGACATAGCCTGAGAATCATTTACTGCATATGCTAAATCATTTATAGATCTTTCGTAGTCATGAGCTTATACAACCCACGACATAAAATGCCAGAAGCAATAATCACATCGCCATTTGATAGATCATGAACTGTACACCTGTCATCAACAAATTTCACAACCAAGCCAATCTTGGCTAATGCAAAAACTGATAACAGTTTCTTCTTGATCCTTGGCACAAATAAAGCATCTGACAAAGTGAAAGAACTACCAACAACAGTACTCAAAATGATCTCATCCACTCCCATAACAGGATAAGAGGGGTTGTTGGCACATGTAACTGTATTCCTTGTAGGGGCACGCTTGAGTGAAGAGAAGAAACTACGCTACGAGGTAATATGTTTGGTCGCCCCACTGTCAAAATACCAAACATTTGAGTCTACTACAGACATGCACTGCTCATGAGAAGATGGATCAAAACTGTAGACAGTAGTAAATGCCCATTCTTCTTCCTGCACAAGATTAGCAGAGTTTTCGACTCCCTGCACAATGTCCCATAATCCTTTTGCAACCAACACATGTCGCATCATATAAGCCCATAATGGGTAGTTGGTACCATCCAACTTATCCTCAACATCCAACATACGGAATACATCACTGATTTCAGCCATGGCCGATGACTAAAGTACCTTGATGTAGAAAATTGACTATATCTCAAAAAGTTGAGCAGAACTGCCTAGACGAATTTTACTAGACCTATAGCAGGCGTCGAGATGCTTATACTCGCAAATAGAAACTGATATATACCTTTGGCACAAAAAGATGAAATATCCTGCACAAGCACTGCAATAGTGCGTTCGGAGGCCGAAATGAGCTTAGATCAACAATTAGTATAGTGGTCTCTAGCCTCTAGGCAGTTCCTGCAAGGAGGGGCATTTTCTGGTAGAGTGCACCTACTTTGGTAATGCTCACATTCTCCACATCTGAAACAAATAATTGGCCTCCTTGACCCATTTCCAAAATTATCTCTATGTCTAGGGTTGTAATTGTTACCTTGATTCGGTGCTGCCGCCATCACATTTGCTGGTGGTAGGGCTCCTCCTTGTATCCAATATGTTGTTGCAGGCATTCCTCTTGATTGACATTCATGGGCCTCATGACCAGCTTTCCTGCAGAGCTCACAAGTTACACTTAATAGAGGACATTCACTTACTATATGACCTTGCTTGCTGCACATGGTACACCATAGTCCACTCTTGATGCCACCCCCTTTGAGTTCCTGCAACTCCTGTCGAAGCTGAGCCAATTCTTCTGCTTGAGCTTCCTTCTCCTTTTGTAGCTTCAAAGCCTCAATCTCCCTCCTCAACTGAGTAACAACATTCTTGTCCTCTTTGTGGTGCTTACTCCTTTTTAATCCCTCTAGCTCTTTTCTTAGCTAGATTATTGGATCCTCCACTTCTGTAGAATAGGGTAGTTGAGAAGAAATTGCTCCATATTGTTGCCTTATTTGCTCCAATCGTGTAGCTGTGTTGATGAACTCCTCTATGGAGGCTGTTGGCAACACTAATTCCTTTATTTTACATTGTGTGGTTACTGGAAGTGGCTTAGCTAACCATTTCTTAATAAAAAAATCATGTGGAGGATCTGGCAACTTAGCCATTAGTGCCTTGGCCCTAGTTACAAACTCTGGAAACTTTTCACCTGGACCAGTCTCAAGTTTTCTAATTCCTCTATGATGATCTCTGTAGTATTTCCATGCAAGAATTGATTTTTGAATGCATCTTTCATTAATTCCCAATAGAAGGAGATGGAGATTCAAGCAAAGAATCTTGGATGAACAACTACATATAGTTGCATAATATGAGTATTGTATGCATGCTCTTGATAGTGCCTCAATTGAATGAAGTGCAAGTTTTGATTATGTACATGGCTGAAGGTTTAAGCTTTTATGTAAGCTTGATGAAAGCATTATATGCTTATGCATTTGGAGATGTCTATGTATGCATGCTTGTGACATTTATGCTCAAGATGTATGATGACTTTGGACAACCATGCTTAGGCTAAATATAAGTTGAATTTAAAGTTGATGATTGGTGTCAAGGATGCAAGAATGTATGCTTATGTGGTCAAAGATAATATATACACATGTTTGATGATGTGTGGATTAGTAATAGGCTATTTTATAAAGCCTATATAAGCTGAAATTTTCAGGTCTATGTAGCCATATGAATTGGCACAATGTGAGCTGAATATGTGCTCAAATGATTGATGATTTTCATGCATTCTTATATGCTATTGTTAGTGTGATATTGAAGCACTAAGGGTTGGTCATGTTCATCCATAAATGAGCTGAAAGTAAACGTGTTTGGATGCCATGAAGATTGGTAAGATACAAGGCTGCCATGTATGAAATTTATGGATGTATCTTGTTGTGGATAAAACCCATCGAGGTAAAGTTGAAAAGCAAATATGAATGCTACTTGTTATATAAGACAAATGCAAGGACACAAAGCTTGGATCCAAAGTTAAGGAAGGAACCCAAGCTGATAGGTTCTCAAACATTTCAAAGTTGAAGACTTGAAGATTGCAAACCAAGCTGAAGGTGGACAAAGGTGAAGCCTAGAATTGAGCTTCCCAAAAAAGGAGGAGTAGAAGATTGCAAAGGAGGGCTGCCATAAAGTATTGAAGACTCAACAAGGACTTGAGGATACTCCCCATAGTTTGAGCACAAGCAAGTGCCATGATAGAACGAAGAGTCACTCATGCAAAGTGTGACATGTTGGCTAAAGCAAAGGAAGGTAAAGAAGACCATTTGCAATGCTAAGGGCTGAGGTAAAGGTTTTGAAAAATCCACATTGTGTGTGGTGGTAAGTCCCAAGCATAAACCATGTGAAGGTATAGTCAAAGGATGAGGCTAGTAAGACCACCTAAGAGAGTGGCAAGCCAAAGTAAAGGCAAGTAAGACCATTCCAAGAGGAGTGGCGAGCCTATGTAAAGGCAAGTAATACCATCCCAAGAGGATTGGCAAGCCTATGTTAGGTGCAAGAAGCAGCAAAGGCCAGGTGAAGGTCTAGTGAAAGGTTGAAGCAAGTAAGACCACCCAAGAGGAGTGGCAAGCCTATGGCAAGTAAGACCATTCGAGAGGAATGACAAGCCTATGTGAAGGGAAAGTAAGACCATCCCAAGAGGAATGGCAACCCTTGTAGGTGCAAGAGGCACCATTGTTCACATTGCGTATTTTTGTGTTTTGTATGTAGGTGATGAAGAAAGCTTGGACAATGTGGAAGCTATGAATGCTTCACATGAAGAGGAACTCATGAAAGAGTTCATATATGATCAGCCCATTGTTGATTTTGCAGGTCTAAGCTCAGCCATGAAGAATGAAGAAAAGATTATGAAGCAAGGGGGAGTTATCTTGCAAGGATTGGACAATCCAAGAAGAGTCCAAAGAAAAAGAAAATGGAGCCAACCAAATTTCAAATTTGGAAATCAAAGAAAGAGGAAGAGAAGCCATCAAAGGTAAATTGAAAGCATGAGGAGGAGCCACCTATATGGAAGGAGTGCTTAGAAGGCAAGGAGTAGCCATGAAGTAAAAAAGAAGTCATGAAGACTAGCTAGAAGAAAGCATGACAACCATGATGATCACAAAAGGAGAGCAAAGAGCAACCATAGCCAAAGTCAAAGATGATCCAAAGACAAGGGAGTATCAAAGAGGAGAATGCAAAGAAGAGAGAAGCCATGAAGCCATGAAGTTGCAAAGAGGGGACAACAAAGAGGAAGAGAGTGAAGCAACAAAGGTATATGAAGCCAAGGTGATCTCATATTATAAACATATGTATGAAGCATGTTTCTTGATAGGAATTGAAGAAGAGCTCTTGCAAAGATCCAAAGAAGCAATCATGAAGCTAGAAAGAAGCCAAAGGAGCTTGGAAGCAAAGAAGGAAGATCACCAACCAATCAAAGGAAGAGATACAAGGGCAATAGAAGCAAAAGATGAAGAGGAGGAGAATTGGAGAGTAGCATGGACTCCAATTGTAGCTTGAGGGGGATTGTTGAAAATTATGGAACATGTGCAATCTCCAATTGTGAGTCTTGGCACATACTCACCTCGCATTTATTACCTCTTCATCATTTATGTATTTTTTGTAAGCCCAAAATGAAGCTAGACCCTAAAAATATAAAGGGTGCACTTATAACCGTAGAGTAGAGTGTTGAATTAAAAAGGAAAAATGTATCTATGGCTTAGATAAAAGCCAAAATATATTAGGAGAGATGGAATACACAAAAACTTCATGAGCTTATCCATATGGAGTGATGTGAAGCATCAAAAGCCACCCACAGAAATGGAAAGGCAAAGGACATGAAGTGAAAGGTCAAGAGGGAGAGAATATGCAAGGGTAGCTGAAAAGTTCCATGCCCATACCTCTATATAGAGAGGTCATTTGAACGTGAATCTTTTTGGAGGTGACAAGGAGATGGTATAGAAGCATATGCTGGTCATTTTCTCACTAATGGATATAATAAGGTACCTCATTTCTATGCTACAAGGCATAAAGGTATTCCAGCCACATACCTTTTCTGTACACAACCACATTGTGAAGGTGATATCTCTCTATGTACTTATCCAATTAATCCATATGATATCTTCTTAGGAATCGTATCTTGCATACTCTTTGTATCTCAAATATATTTATCAGACCATTCTCCAGTAGTTACTGGGAACATTTCTTATGAACCTCAGTTTTCTGCATAACCTAAGATGACTGGTAGTCTATCTTGGAACACTTAATTGCCTCCTCAAATGAACTCCAAATGGAGCGTTCTTTAGCTTGTTAGAAAGCTAAGAGAGTCTACTGAGTGAGGACATATGTTCAGAGGCATTGGGTCTCTAAATTGTGACTGAAGCAAGATTTAGTAAGCATGTGTCTTACAGGGCACATTCTAGAAGATATTGTCTTACTTCTGCTATGTGTATTGGAGTGTATTGGAGTGAAGTTTCTCCACATATAGTAAATATAGGATTAACATGCCTTTTAATATTAAATTAAATATTATACATGTGTGTATGTTAGCTATCTACGTGTGCATAAGTGGTGTGAGTGAGTTATATAACTTCTTACCACTCACACCACTTATGCACACGTAGATAGCTAACATACACACATGTATAATATTTAATTTAATATTAAAAGGCATGTTAATCCTATATTTACTATATGTGGAGAAACTTCACTCCAATACACTCCAATACACATAGCAGAAGTAAGACAATATCTTCTAGAATGTGCCCTGTAAGACACATGCTTACTAAATCTTGCTTCAGTCACAATTTAGAGACCCAATGCCTCTGAACATATGTCCTCACTCAGTAGACTCTCTTAGCTTTCTAACAAGCTAAAGAACGCTCCATTTGGAGTTCATTTGAGGAGGCAATTAAGTGTTCCAAGATAGACTACCAGTCATCTTAGGTTATGCAGAAAACTGAGGTTCATAAGAAATGTTCCCAGTAACTACTGGAGAATGGTCTGATAAATATATTTGAGATACAAAGAGTATGCAAGATACGATTCCCTAAGAAGATATCATATGGATTAATTGGATAAGTACATAGAGAGATATCACCTTCACAATGTGGTTGTGTACAGAAAAGGTATGTGGCTGGAATACCTTTATGCCTTGTAGCATAGAAATGAGGTACCTTATTATATCCATTAGTGAGAAAATGACCAGCATATGCTTCTATACCATCTCCTTGTCACCTCCAAAAAGATTCACGTTCAAATGACCTCTCTATATAGAGGTATGGGCATGGAACTTTTCAGCTACCCTTGCATATTCTCTCCCCTCTTGACCTTTCACTTCATGTCCTTTGCCTTTCCATTTCTGTGGGTGGCTTTTGATGCTTCACATCACTCCATATGGATAAGCTCATGAAGTTTTTGTGTATTCCATCTCTCCTAATATATTTTGGCTTTTATCTAAGCCATAGATACATTTTTCCTTTTTAATTCAACACTCTACTCTACGGTTATAAGTGCACCCTTTATATTTTTAGGGTCTAGCTTCATTTTGGGCTTACAAAAAATACATAAATGATGAAGAGGTAATAAATGCGAGGTGAGTATGTGCCAAGACTCACAATTGGAGATTGCACATGTTCCATAATTTTCAACAATCCCCCTCAAGCTACAATTGGGAGTCCATGCTACTCTCCAATTCTCCTCCTCTTCATCTTTTGCTTCTATTGCCCTTGTATCTCTTCCTTTGATTGGTTGGTGATCTTCCTTCTTTGCTTCCAAGCTCCTTTGGCTTCTTTCTAGCTTCATGATTGCTTCTTTGGATCTTTGCAAGAGCTCTTCTTCAATTCCTATCAAGAAACATGCTTCATACATATGTTTATAATATGAGATCACCTTGGCTTCATATACCTTTGTTGCTTCACTCTCTTCCTCTTTGTTGTCCCCTCTTTGCAACTTCATGGCTTCATGGCTTCTCTCTTCTTTGCATTCTCCTCTTTGATACTCCCTTGTCTTTGGATCATCTTTGACTTTGGCTATGGTTGCTCTTTGCTCTCCTTTTGTGATCATCATGGTTGTCATGCTTTCTTCTAGCTAGTCTTCATGACTTCTTTTTTACTTCATGGCTACTCCTTGCCTTCTAAGCACTCCTTCCATATAGGTGGCTCCTCCTCATGCTTTCAATTTACCTTTGATGGCTTCTCTTCCTCTTTCTTTGATTTCCAAATTTGAAATTTGGTTGGCTCCATTTTCTTTTTCTTTGGACTCTTCTTGGATTGTCCAATCCTTGCAAGATAACTCCCCCTTGCTTCATAATCTTTTCTTCATTCTTCATGGCTGAGCTTAGACCTGCAAATCAACAATGGGCTGATCATATATGAACTCTTTCATGAGTTCCTCTTCATGTGAAGCATTCATAGCTTCCACATTGTCCAAGCTTTCTTCATCACCTACATACAAAACACAAAAAATACGCAATGTGAACAATGGTGCCTCTTGCACCTACAAGGGTTGCCATTCCTCTTGGGATGGTCTTACTTTCCCTTCACATAGGCTTGTCATTCCTCTCGAATGGTCTTACTTGCCATAGGCTTGCCACTCCTCTTGGGTGGTCTTACTTGCTTCAACCTTTCACTAGACCTTCACCTGGCCTTTGCTGCTTCTTGCACCTAACATAGGCTTGCCAATCCTCTTGGGATGGTATTACTTGCCTTTACATAGGCTCGCCACTCCTCTTGGAATGGTCTTACTTGCCTTTACTTTGGCTTGCCACTCTCTTAGGTGGTCTTACTAGCCTCATCCTTTGACTATACCTTCACATGGTTTATGCTTGGGACTTACCACCACACACAATGTGGATTTTTCAAACCTTTACCTCAGCCCTTAGCATTGCAAATGGTCTTCTTTACCTTCCTTTGCTTTAGCCAACATGTCACACTTTGCATGAGTGACTCTTCGTTCTATCATGGCACTTGCTTGTGCTCAAACTATGGGGAGTATCCTCAAGTCCTTGTTGAGTCTTCAATACTTTATGGCAGCCCTCCTTTGCAATCTTCTACTCCTCCTTTTTTGGGAAGCTCAATTCTAGGCTTCACCTTTGTCCACCTTCAGCTTGGTTTGCAATCTTCAAGTCTTCAACTTTGAAATGTTTGAGAACCTATCAGCTTGGGTTCCTTCCTTAACTTTGGATCCAAGCTTTGTGTCCTTGCATTTGTCTTATATAACAAGTAGCATTCATATTTGCTTTTCAACTTTACCTCGATGGGTTTTATCCACAACAAGATACATCCATAAATTTCATACATGGCAGCCTTGTATCTTACCAATCTTCATGGCATCCAAACACGTTTACTTTCAGCTCATTTATGGATGAACATGACCAACCCTTAGTGCTTCAATATCACACTAACAATAGCATATAAGAATGCATGAAAATCATCAATCATTTGAGCACATATTCAGCTCACATTGTGCCAATTCATATGGCTACATAGACCTGAAAATTTCAGCTTATATAGGCTTTATAAAATAGCCTATTACTAATCCACACATCATCAAACATGTGTATATATTATCTTTGACCACATAAGCATACATTCTTGCATCCTTGACACCAATCATCAACTTTAAATTCAACTTATATTTAGCCTAAGCATGGTTGTCCAAAGTCATCATACATCTTGAGCATAAATGTCACAAGCATGCATACATAGACATCTCCAAATGCATAAGCATATAATGCTTTTCATCAAGCTTACATAAAAGCTTAAACCTTCAGCCATGTACATAATCAAAACTTGCACTTCATTCAATTGAGGCACTATCAAGAGCATGCATACAATACTCATATTATGCAACTATATGTAGTTGTTCATCCAAGATTCTTTGCTTGAATCTCCATCTCCTTCTATTGGGAATTAATGAAAGATGCATTCAAAAATCAATTCTTGCATGGAAATACTACAGAGATCATCATAGAGGAATTAGAAAACTTGAGACTGGTCCAGGTGAAAAGTTTCCAGAGTTTGTAACTAGGGCCAAGGCACTAATGGCTAAGTTGCCAGATCCTCCACATGATTTTTTTATTAAGAAATGGTTAGCTAAGCCACTTCCAGTAACCACACAATGTAAAATAAAGGAATTAGTGTTGCCAACAGCCTCCATAGAGGAGTTCATCAACACAGCTACACGATTGGAGCAAATAAGGCAACAATATGGAGCAATTTCTTCTCAACTACCCTATTCTACAGAAGTGGAGGATCCAATAATCTAGCTAAGAAAAGAGCTAGAGGGATTAAAAGGAGTAAGCACCACAAAGAGGACAAGAATGTTGTTACTCAGTTGAGGAGGGAGATTGAGGCTTTGAAGCTACAAAAGGAGAAGGAAGCTCAAGCAGAAGAATTGGCTCAGCTTCGACAGGAGTTGCAGGAACTCAAAGGGGGTGGCATCAAGAGTGGACTATGGTGTACCATGTGCAGCAAGCAAGGTCATATAGTAAGTGAATGTCCTCTATTAAGTGTAACTTGTGAGCTCTGCAGGAAAGCTGGTCATGAGGCCCATGAATGTCAATCAAGAGGAATGCCTGCAACAACATATTGGATACAAGGAGGAGCCCTACCACCAGCAAATGTGATGGCGGCAGCACCGAATCAAGGTAACAATTACAACCCTAGACATAGAGATAATTTTGGAAATGGGTCAAGGAGGCCAATTATTTGTTTCAGATGTGGAGAATGTGAGCATTACCAAAGTAGGTGCACTCTACCAGAAAATGCCCCTCCTTGCAGGAACTGCCTAGAGGCTAGAGACCACTATACTAATTGTTGATCTAAGCTCATTTCGGCCTCCGAACGCACTATTGCAGTGCTTGTGCAGGATATTTCATCTTTTGTGCCAAAGGTATATATCAGTTTCTATTTGCGAGTATAAGC